>JAJKFY010000277.1:189662-300459 GCA_021066465.1 Trichoderma asperelloides | reverse complement strand
CTCTTCTCGCGGCCGGGGGGGGGGGGGCGGGGGGCGGGCCGGCCCCCGCCCGCGCGCGGGAAGGGGAGGCCGACAGCGACGACGGGGGCAAAAAAAAAAAAAAAAAAAACACAAAACCAAAAAAAAAAAAAAAAAAAAAAAAAAAAAAAAAAAAAACTATCAAATCCTCTTCTTTACAAACCATTGGCGCACTTCGCTTCGATTGTGCCGTCGGAAATAACGTCACAAATACTATCGCGTTGATCCCGCATTTAGCGAACCCAGCAACAGCCACCCCAAAAATACAGCGCCCCTCCTCGCTATAACCCACAGCGGTGGGCACCCCAATACCTGCCCACTATCTATCTGCATCAGGTATCCATAGCCGCCAAACTAGCAGCAACCCTGTTAGCCTCTTTTCATCCTGACAACCAACCGAGATATATCTCGACGACGCCAAAGAAAGAAAAAAAACTGGAATCGGACTGGCCTATCACCAACCCAGTCACGCATCTCCATATCCCGCGCTTTCGCTAGCCATCAGAGGCTCCCTTTCAGGCTATAGTCGACATAGGGTGGAGGAGAAGCGGGTAACGGGGTGAAGCCGTTGCCAAGCAGAGATGGAGCGCTCACAGCCAGCCTCGTCCAATTTGATGGGTAAGTCTGTGAACCAGGGGCTCTTCTGCGCCGTTTGTCTTTCGCGAATAGCTTCAGTTTGATTTTGTACTTGCTTTACGCCATGTATACATGTATATCGTAAACATACCTATCCTACGGCACCATGCCCGGCCTCATTTTCACGCCCAGTCGTTCATCTCACTATTCAACTCTTACCTATTCTCATATGGAACCTTTCATCTCACACTCTACTAAATCACAAACACAGACACCCACAACCGTCTCATTGCCGACATCCTCACCCGCTACCGCACCCTCATGATGCTGGCCACCGTCCAAGCCGAGCAGGACCGCAACAACGCCAACCCCGAAGCCATGGCCGTCACCGGCATATCCATCAAGATGGAATTCGATGGCTTGGTAAGTGTTGGATCCCATCCCCCCCTGCTCACATAATTCCCAGTCCAGGGATTGATGATACATGTGTATATACGTATAAAGGCAGCAGCAGCAGCAAGCAGGACAGCTCACTCACATTTCTTCCATCTAGTACACATCCATCAAGGAATTCCTCACTCTGTCCCGCAAAATAAAGGAACTCTGGATCTTTGGGCCACTCGGCACAGAAGACCAAGACCGCAGGGCGAAAGAGGAGCAGCTCGACCAGGACGTCAACCGGGTGTCTGAACTTCTTAACCAGATGGAAGCCTCCAAGATGAAGAACCTGGCCGAAAGCAACGGCGGCACGTGGCAGCCGCTCGTGAGGGAGGAAATGGAGAGCATGATTGCGGCTGCAGCTGCTGCTGCTGCTGCTGCTGCATCTACGGCGCCTACTGCCACGGCCGGTCGGTGAGGATGCTGATGCTTTACTTGTTTAAATGGATTGGCATAATTGTGTTTACTGGCGTTGGGGATGCACGGAAGTTTAGACAGATACCACCAGACATCGTCGACTACAAATATCACTTTGAGAAATTAAAAAAAAGAAGAGAAGCGAGAAAAATGTGCCTCGAAAAGGAAAGATAAAATACGAAACGCCTTGGAACTCATCAGGTCAACAGGATGAGCACCCTGTCTATAGGCCCATGTCTAATATGTACAGCATCAGCATCAGCCCCTTAGCCCTCCCCGCCTTCGGGATCCTCCTCATCCTCGTCACCAAGCTGCTTATCGACATCCTGCAGCTTTCCGTTGGACTTGTCAATCGTCGCAACCTTCATGCCTCCGGCAGTGAGCCACAGGAAGTGATTTGATCTGAACTGATCAATCTGTGAAAAGAAGCTGTGGAATCTGTGAAACGGGTTGTTAGATAAGGCCATACATATAGTACCGGGGGAAAAAAAAAAGGAAGAAAAGGAAAACTTACGAATTCTCCTTCTCCTCGACGCCAAAGATGCGCGAGTAAATCTGCTCCTGCTTAAACGCTTCCAGCTTCTCCTCATATCTGTCAAAGTCAATGTCCTCACGCCCGAGCGTCTCCTTCGCCCTCTTGTTGTAGTTCTCAAACACCGGCCGCTCCAGCAGCAGGCCCAGGCCGGGCATCTTGGGAATAGCCATCTTCTGAGGGCCATAGCTCTGCTTGATGCGGTCCAGCGTCGTGCCGCAGCGCACCATCAGAGTCACCAGGCCAACCATCTTTCGGATCTGGTGCATCATGAAGCTCTGGCCGTGAACCTTGAGCGACAGCCACTCCGTATCGCCGATGATGATGGGCTTGGGGTTGACGACAAAGGATCGGATATGTCGCTTCGACGACGGGTCGCCGTGCGACTTTTGCACGGTGTAGTTGTGGAAGTTGTTGGTTCCCACATACTGGTTGAGGGCTTCCTGCAGTCTCTGGATGCGCTCGGGAGACACGCGGTATGCACGCTTAGCGCCAATATACGCTGCCTTGATGTCGCGCAGGGCAAAGTCTACAGGACCCAACTCGCGGCGCTTGGGCTGAACCGTCTCAAGGACGACTGCAGGTCTTTGAGGTGTAGCCTCGTCGCCCTCATTCGCGGGGGCAGGTTCGGCATTTTCTGCTGATGGCTGCTCCTTGTCAACCATGACATAGTCATCATCTTCTTTTGCCGTCTCCTCCTGAGCAGCAGCTGGTTCTGTGCTCTCAGTCTTTTTAGACTCGTCTGCATTCTCTTCGGGAGCCTGTTCGGAATGTAAACTCTCCAAAACGGCGGCCCTCGTCTCGTCATCAAGTCCGGCCAAGATGGGCTTGATATCCTTCTCATCCACTTCCGACCAGAAATCCTTGACATCAGCCAGCCTTGCGTTGGTCTCTTCCTCAGCGCCGTACTCCTTGTTGATTTCAACAAGCTTTTTTCCGAGGAAGCTCTGAGGGTGCGGGGGCAGAAGACAGTAGCTCGGCATGAGATATTCATACCATCTCGAGTCACAGTACTGGTAGCAGTTGTAGCTGTTGTTGGTCCTCTGGATGCCCCAGACTCGGATCTGCGGCGGGAGAGCATCGTTGATCTTGTCGACAATGTCGTCATCTTCGATAATCAGCTTCAGACTGATGACGTTGCCAGCAGCATGCACGCCCTTGTCGGTTCGCGCGCAGCGAGCCAAGCTCGATTTGCGAGGGTCGTCCGCATTGGCCTTTGAGATGGCGCCGGCCTTGATGAACGCCTGGAACAAATCTCGCTCAATCGTCTCCTCGTCGCCGTTCAGCTGCATGCCCTTGTACCCGGTGCCGGCATAGCCAATCATGACGGCAACCTTGCGCTTCGGCCGACGGCTCTCTGCCTCAATCTCCTCTTTGGAGAAGGGGTTCGCCTTGGGGTTATCGATGTCGCTAATCTTGCGGCGCTTGTATTCCTTGTACTCGTCATGGCGCTTTCGCTTATCTACCTTTGTGCGGCTACAGTCTGATCAGCGCCGTTGGTAAATGCGGAAACCCACCCAATTGTAAAAAGGAACTTACCTCCATTCTCCTCGGCCTCTGTCGCCTTTCTTTCCCTTCTTGCCGCGGTTGTTCCCAGAGCCCTGGTGGGCGCCGGCAGCCTCGCCTGATGCCATTGGCTTGTCCTCGTTGCGCTCAGTGGAGGGCGCGCTAGCAGCGACAGGAGCCTCTTCGCCGGCCGCCATGTTTGCATTGAGGATATCGAAAAATCCCAAGTGCTGGTTGTATGGCGGAATGGAAAATTGGACATGCGATACGGCGGCTACACTTTTCGGGACCAGGAAAGAATTTCCTCCACAAGGCTATAATAGTGGGGTATCGATAAGTACCCACCGCCACCAATCTAGGTACAAGAGGCAATCTCAACAGAATACACAAGATACCCTGTAAGGCTCAGAAACAAGCAGAATTGTGCAATGTGTTGCTGTAATGAGTAAGGAAAATTGAACAGAATATTCTATTCCAAATTCCACCGGAATTTAGTTCAATTTGATTTTAGCTTTTCTAATGAGTAGAGGTTGTCAATCCGTTCCCGAGGAATCCATTCTCGATAATACCTAGTCTCGTCATCACATGCTTCTGTCCAAACATTTTCAACGTCAAGATAAATGCGTCAACGTAGCATCAACCGCGCAATAAATACGGAATAACTAAACTACTTTGGATATCTTGAACAGATAAAGATTAGCTCAACATTACAACTAGACTCGAGATCGTTCCACGTGGCCGGCTGCCTCTCAGCGCCATCTCCACCAGCTATTCTGGTCTACCAAGGCCAGCGCGGAAGGCGACGTCATACACTCGAAACCCACTACTTTCAGCCTTGTACATAGTCACGGCGACGCTCTGGTCCGCCTCTCCCCCAAACAACATTCCTCAACAACTCTCTATGCCTGCGTCCAGCTGATTCTCGTCTTTGCGCGCCTTTCACTCTTTTACCACCAAATGGCATCGGTGCAACGCCGTGCAGCCAAGACTGCCTCCGACCCTTCAACCCCATCCGCCAACATCGACATGGCCGCCGCCACAACCCAGGTCGAGTCCTCAAAGCGCAACCCGCCATACCTGCCGACGCCTCTCGAGAGGATCTTTCTAGCCGTCTTCCCCGCCATCCTAATCTTCGGCACCGTCTTCTCCATCGTCTCGCCCGACATACGGGCCTCTCGGTATGACCACGTGTCGCAGTCGCACCATCAAGACCCGAGCATCGCGCCGAGCTATTTTGCCCGAAAGAACAATGTCTTCAACGTAGTATTTGTGAAGCGAGGCTGGGGATGGATCACCTTTGCATTCGTCTTTTCTCTCCTCATGCAACCCACCCGCAATACGCCGCCCGCCGTCGTTCTGGCGAGGAGAATCCGCGCGGGAATCCGTTGGGTAGCCGCCACGGGCTGGTGGTTCGTCGTAACACAGTGGTTCTTTGGCCCTCCCATTATTGACCGCAGTTTCCGCTGGACCGGTGGCAAATGCGAGCTGGCGCAACGAGAGGTTGTCGTTGGCGACGGCAGCGTGAAACAGCTGTTGACAGCTGTGGCTTGTAAAGCGGCGGGAGGCAAGTGGAAGGGAGGCCACGATATTTCGGGTCATGTATTTCTCCTGGTTCTGGGCACTGCATTCTTGATGCAGGAAGTGGGCTGGCCGGCCCTCAGATTCTGCGGATGGCTCGCCGAAGAGAGATGCGTCGTCATGCCTGACGGAGCGGTTAAGAGCGCGAGCGTCGAGTCAGAGACGGGGGCTGGAGAGGGAGCAGGAGAGCCTGTGTTCAACATTGGGGGCAAGACCGCCATAGGCATCATGTCGTTGAGCCTGTGGATGCTGCTCATGACGGCCATATACTTCCATACATGGTTTGAAAAGGTAGGCCTAAATATTTACTACTGGGAGATGATGACGAGCTAACGTCTACATAACAGCTTACTGGGCTTTTGACTGCCACTATCGGTGTATATGCTATATATTATGTGCCCAGATTTGTGCCGGCTCTGAGG
The DNA here is from genome assembly GCA_021066465.1 of Trichoderma asperelloides. NCBI lineage: Eukaryota > Fungi > Ascomycota > Sordariomycetes > Hypocreales > Hypocreaceae > Trichoderma > Trichoderma asperelloides. The sequence goes on along the minus strand of JAJKFY010000277.1, from coordinate 294,972 downwards.
GGGGTGGTTGGTTTACCAGGGATATGAATGTAGGAGCGTGAGCATGAGCGTGAGCATGGAGCATGAGCATTGGGTTAGATAGAGTGTATGAATGCAAAGTGAATGATTCTGTACACCATCTTATTGAATCTTTAGTGACACCTTTGTCCTGAATGATATCTTCATGAATGTCTATTGGTGAACACCAAGATTCTGGTCGTTGGCGTAGCATCGCGAAATTGAATATGAGAATCTGCTATGGAGGGGCATCGCAGCGGCAATCCCCGCACGGACCTCAAACTTGCTGCTCTACCAAAATACTGACGTCTTACATACCACTTGGACATCATTCATCTCATTACGATCCTGTAGTTATACTACATCGCCGACCAACTATAGCAAAACCCTTTTCTCTTTTTAGGGCTTTGATATTCTCAAAATGTCGCGACTAAAGGCCCATGCAAACCTCCATGAACTCGTCAGAGCCTCCTTCTCCAAGGCGCTCTCCGCAAATGAGCTTCATTATTTCCCTACTCAAGTCACCATCTTACATGTCAACTCGATTCCTGTACGTAAAGATTACCAAGCCATTGTCCAAAAACTCCATCCAAAAGCACCAATCGATGGCTAACAAAACCCTCACAGTTCCAGCTGCGCTTCTCTCCATCCCTAGCAAATAAACCCAAAGGCCCTCCGCCAGACCCGTCGCAGCCTCGCAAGCCGCCCTTTGACCCCTTTGCCAATCCTCCCGCCTCTCTTTTCATCACTGATCTGGGCCCATCCCATTTTCTTGTTCTGAACAAATTTGCCGTTGTGCCGGAGCATTTCATTCTCGCGACGAAGGAGAACAAGCCGCAGACTCATGTGCTCGAGGAATCCGACCTAGAGGCCACGCTTGCGTGTATCGAGGCTTACGAGCAGGCGAGGCAATCAAGAGGCCGTGATGCAGAATCCGCCTCTTTAGGAGAGAAAGGATCACAGGATGATGGGCTATTTGCGTTTTTTAATGGAGGACCTGATTCCGGAGCGAGCCAGCCCCACAGACATCTTCAGCTGCTGCCAATCTCTCGGATGAAGGATGGCCTAGAAGACCAGACTGCCTGGGAAGTGCTCGCACAGCAAGCCGAGGCACTGCAGAGAACTCCTTTTGTTGCCTTCTCCGAACCTATCAACACCAAAATGTCCTCTGCAGATCTCTTCGCCGTCTACTCTCGCGTCTACACAAAGGCTTGCCAGGCAGCCGCCCAGGACGCCGGATCCAAGATAGAAGCGGTTCCTACGACGGGCGAAGCCCTAATCAGCTACAACATGGCCATGACAAAGGACACATTAGTCATATGCCCTCGGAAGCAGGAAGGCTCCCAGATCAAAAGCAGCGATGGGCGCGAGACTGTTGGATCACTCGCTTTGAACGGCACAGTCTTGGCTGGTACGGCACTGGTGAAGAACGAGGCCGAGTGGGAAGCATTAAAGAAGAGCCCAGAGCAGCTACTTGCTGTGCTGAGCAGCATAGGTATCTCACGGGGCGAAGCGGAAGACGGTCAGAACAAGCTGTAGAGGCGTTTACCATGAAAGACCATTGGTAGATACAAATATGAAGAGACCCTGTAAAGAAGAAAAAAAAAGCAATAAAGAAAGAGACTATTCTGTAATATGAACTCGGAGATGAAACTCGGAAAGTCCACAGTCTATGGGTATCGTCGCCCAATGCGCCTTTAGCAAATGTGAAATGCCATTACAAAAAATGGAAAGAAAAGAAAAGAAGAACAATGCCCTTTGTCTATCCTCCGCAAACTCCGACGATGAGAGGCCTTGTTCTCGTGATGAATAAATGCAGTCTAAAGAGAGAAAAGAAAAAAGTAGACAAGAGTGCCGGATGAAAGATACCAGTGCACACAAAGACCAAAAAAAAAAAAAAAAGGCGGGAGAAGAAGAAAGAAAAGAAAGAGTCAGAGAGTGCGTGAGGGCCTGATATCAGCCCTGTGTAGTGTCCCCAAGGCTTCTGCCGCGATTGCGATATTAGTCTTCTTCGTCATCGCCATCGTCGTCACCATCGTCGTCGAAGTTTTCATCCTCATCCTCATCCTCATCATCATCGTTAGCCTCAGTCTCGACTCCCTCCATCTCATCATCATCTTCATTCTCCTCATCATCGTCACGGGCCTCCCAGCTCTGATCAACCCAGTTCTCCCCCAGCTGCCCAGTAGCTTCGAGATGCAGCCATCTACGATGACAAGTCGTGTATCCAAACGCGTACGTGCCGCCATGGCCGGTAATGTACTGAGAGACCATCATCCACGAGATGCCTACCCTGTCAGGATGCTGGCCACCAGCGTACACTTGAACGGCCTCCTTCAAAAGATGAATCTGTGAAACAAGAGGTTAGGCCATCCATGAGAAATTTATTACAAAGGGGCAAAAGAGCGAAACACTGAAACTTACGTCGATGGGCGTCCACTGAGGATCTCTGACCCGGTCCTCTTTTCTCTTCGTCAACGTCCTAAACCGGCCACGAAGCGTCGACTCTGCCTCTGCGAAGCGGCCATACGTCTTGATGAGTTTGTACGAGACTTTATTCCGTCTCGCCTCCACGAGAAACCTGTCTTTGGTTTCTCGATCAGCATCACGTGGAAGCCAGTCGACTTCTACCGCGGGCTTTGGACCCCTGCGGCGTCTATTGGCTTGGCGTCTTCGCCTTGCTTGTTCCAGCGCGGCCTTGCTACCTACTAGAGTAAGCTGGATTGGTGGATGTGCGTGATTGGGCCTCTCATCACCAGGGAGATGCTGCTGGTCCTCATGCTTAATAGGGGCAACCCCCGTGGGAGGCTGAGAGGAGGAAGCCACCTGCAGAGTCATTCCGACGTTCTCACCAAGAAGAGAGGCATCATTCTGAATGGTATGCTCCAGAGTCTGGGGAATTCCAAAAAGATCACCCTCGTATGTGGCTGACCATCGTTCATCTAGGGGAGGAAATTGAATCAAATGATCCGGCATTGCAGCATATTCGAACGGCAAAGGCTCAAAAGGCTCATCGCTAGTTTTGAATGGCAGCTGGCTCAGTTCATCGACTTGGCCTTGGATATCTTGTACATCCAAGACGGCAGCTTCTTCGAGGGTTGGAGACATCCACGGCTGCAATGTCTGATATTCGTCAGATTGCTGCTGCTGCTGCTGCTGCTGCGTATAATCGTTTTCAAGGAAATTCGGGTCCTGTATTCCTCGTAGGTTAATAAATACAATGTCTGCCAGATATCAAGTAGGCCAAGGGTAAAATAAAGGACAAGTTTACCACATAGTAGGACGGAGACAGGTAGCGCTGGTCGTCCGCCATTGTTGGTGGGAGAAAGGGATACAAATGCTGGTCAAAGCCTGGCAAATCCCATGAGAGATACGGCTGGTTCAGACTATCTCCGTCTGTTGGGTTGAAGAGAGCTAACTGCTGCTCTTCCTGTTGCTCCTGTTGCTGCTGCTCCTGTTGTTGTTGCTGCTGCTGTGACTCTTGATATAGAGACCCCTCAAAAGAATCTAAAGCCGTTGTGTCTGGGTCGCCGATATTTATGGCGGATGCGTTCCCAGCTCCTTGGCTGTACGGAAGACATGCTTCATCCAGAGCAGCAGGGCTGCCTGCTTGGCCTATCCTAGTCAGCACGTCTGGCATCAATTATCAAACGCAAGACCAGCTCAAACTAACCGTTGCTATCCGTCTTAAGGCTGTCCATCTGTTTCTGACGCTGCTTCTTAGAGCCGGATCTCGTTTGAGGCATGGCAACGATGTAGCCTTCCGTGTGAGACTAACGGGATGAACAAGGGACAGGGGCAAGGATATCGATATCCGCTCCTGGTTCAAACAAGATTGAACGGGTAGATGGATCGAGATGGATATCTGCCTGGGTGGGAAATATTTGTGAATAGAAATCAGGGGATAACGCGTGTGTTTAAAGACGTCTCAACTAGCAAAAGAAAATAGAATGACTTCAATATAGGCCTTGTCAAAGTCGAAGACGGGGTTGATGGTGATGCAAATAGGGCTATCAAGATGGAAAAGTTTGTCAACGTCAAAGCGTGTCAAAGTTTTGAATCTGAATATTCAGGTTGAAGAAGGAAGAAGAAAAGTGCAAGTCTTGTTTTTCTTCCTAGGAGAAACACAAAGGGAAACCCTATAGTGCTCCATTGGGTGGTCTGCCAGCTGGCAACTGCAATAATTCGATTAACAATACCATGGCCTGCGAGGTTTTGTCACTTGGCGGGTGCCTTGAGCGCACATGGCCTCGTTGAGTCCCTATTTTGCACATGGTTTTGCTACCACTTGAAATTTCCTGCGCGGGATGAAATGATGTAAATTGCCAAATCTGTCATTATATCAGTCTAGCTTGCTCATACTTGCAGCGTCCTCCTTTCATCTTCCCTTGACCTCTTACAAGGCATGCAGTTTCAATAGCAGGTAAATCTAATGGCCAGTGCTCCCCGTGGTAGATATTAATAGGGCATTTATTTTGATGGCAGGCCCACAATACTTCTAGATGTGTTCGAACAAAGCTTTATTCATTTCTCCAGCCGTGATGTTTCCAAGGCCCCTGGACGCTCAAGTGTAAAATGGATCCATGATCTGAAGGCTACCCGCCGGCTGCGAGAGATGAGCTGGCAGCTCGGCGGAAAGGAAGTAAACAAAGTAATTAGAGACAACAACTAGAGAGCATACACGTACTGTGCGACTGTAACAGATTGAGAGCTATAGGGAAGCTACTGAAAACACTGTAGAAGGAAATGACAGCGGGTGTTTGCATGGACGCCTTATTTGAAACCACATCACAGGCTGCTTTCCGGCATGGCTGCAATTTATTCAGCTAATGAACCCCCATGTCGTGGCACAGAAAACGTGCTGCCAGGGTTGGCACCAGCCGCTCAGGTATAGTGGCCCTTGACGCCTTGTTCCACAAACCAGGGTATTGGAATCTACCCGTCTATTTACTCTCTGCGTACTGTTTAATTTAACAAGAAGCCGAATGACTTGCAATGGATGTCTTTTGCCATTGTTCGGTTACACGAGAGAGTATTTGTGTAGGCGGCAGCTCGGAAACAGGAGCTTGTTGGCGGGCTGTATCACATATGAGATTACATACTCATGTACTCCCAGAACAAAGGACGTAATGCCAGCTTGAAGAATACGAAAGGAGCGTATAAGCGGTATTTATTCAGCAATGATAATTACTGTTTTATATGGTGTTCCCTTGATTCCTAGGGTTCAGTGTGGAGTGCTCATTCAAGGACACAATCGCGGAGGTGGCAAAGGAGTATTATAGGTCTTGAGTACATCGTTTGCCATCATGTCCAAAATGTCCCTTACTACACATTCTATTACAAGTCTCAGTATTGTTTGAATCAGACATCCAAACATAGGATGCCTTGAGTCTTTGTATTCATGTAGTCGTCCTGCTCGCAGACAAAGGATCAAAGACAATCTCGAAGAAAGCACAAAGTCCAGTGGACAGCCACTTTGTTCTTTCATCCGCCATATTATTCAAAATCATTAATAGTTGAAGGTAGATTCAGTCTTATTTACGCAACAGCTAGTCGCACTTTTACGGCCATACACGAGCAATCAAGCTACACTAGTCACACAACACATCCATGTTGGAAGCACAGACTTTCATCAAAATGCAGCGTCTTAAAACGACAAAGGCTTTTGTCCATCTTGTACCACATCAAGTAATACAGGGAAAGAAAAAAACAAGGAATTGCCGGCTCTATTATTTGCGACGGCAAATCTCCCGTCTCAGCTTTCTTATGTTACTGGAACTCATCGTATACCGAATGCTGCCAGCATGCGACTTACAATTGCCAGAATGTTCACAGCACTTGATGGCCCAGTTTGTCTATGCATCACCCAGAACAAAACCAGACACTTTCGCCAAATGAAGCTTGCCCACATCCTGATCGCTGAAGCCTCGTAATTGTCTTGGCCAGCCCATGTCGTATTCTCTGGAGTCACGCAAGTCTAGCCCAAAAGTCTAACCAAGTCGGAAAATAGGATTTGGTGTCTTTGAATCAACACTATACCTTGGATTGTATTGCCTTTTACAATAAGAAGAGGTACTGCGTGAAACTTTGCATTCTTACCATCACCAGCTACTTGTCTGTTTGCGCACCCGTCAGCTCAAGAATGTCCGCTTCGTTCTACATCCCAAAATTGTGTCAGTCAACACTGTATTCAGCCGGCATATGAATGAAGTGATAACAAAAGCGCCAGTCTTTTTGTCTCCTATCTATGAGCTACATGCCTATTTCCTCGTATGCCCAATGACAATCCCATGCTATAAAAGCCCAAGCAGGAATCCAAGTCGTATAAAGTACATTCTTCCATAACAATCGTTTGAAAAAAGGAGGCGGCGAGCCAAAAGACACGATCAACGTACTTCAGTCACGCCGCACCCCCTTCAGAAAAAATACCATGAATACCCTGCAAAAGACTAATTTTCAAATAGTAAGTAGAAGAGAAGTGAAAAAAAGAAACAAAAATAGGCATGAATATATATGTACATCCAAACGAAAACAACAATTTCTGGGAGCTCATTTTACGGCTTACCCCAAAAAAAAAAAAAAAAAACCGAGTTCGCTCTCGCAAAAGCCGCTGGTCCTAGAAAAATTAAGCATCAGGCTTACACGCCAAGTGAAGGCTTTAAAGAAGGTATATCAATTCTAGTCGTCCCATTCCTCGTCCAGCTGGTCTATTAAACGGTTCTCCGCTTCGTTATTGCGGCTTGACCCAATATGCTGGTAGCCTCTCCTGCTCGGCAAAAGGCGTCCGCACGACGACAACAAGATGACAAATAAATCCTAAATAACACGCATATACACATTAGTTGAAAGGTAGCCCCGCCTTGGGCCGGGACGGACGCACGCTGAAAAAGCTCCCAATACCGGCCCACAGACTGTAGTTGGGCAGTTGTCGCCATCCCCGGGCGTGCGCGACGGTGCGGTTGTAGAAGACGCCGCCGAGGACGTACACGAGCACGGCGATGACGAGAATCAGCCCAAACACACTTCCGGGCCCGACGCTACCGGGCTTGTGAGGCTCCGCGTGGGCACAGGCATATGCGGAGCGAGCTTCGAAGAAGTAGGAGCATTCGTCGGGGTCGACGCCGACAAACGAGACGGCTGTGGTGGTTCCAGGATCTCGATCGCACAGGAAAGATATTGTGGCCGACTTCCGCCTGGTCTTGGAAGTGCTGTCGCTTCGCCCGATCGTCTCGATTTCGTGGGCGTGGGCAGGTGGTGAGAGGCCCTCGCTGTATTGTTCCTTCGTGCCCCTCTTGTGATAATCGTAATCGTCGTCATCATCGTCGTCGTGCCCTGAGCTCGACTTGCTATCTCCGCAGGGAGATCCGCCAGTGTACTGCAAAACGAGCTTTCGCCCTCGACTATGCAGATCCAACGATACAGAGCTGAAGCAACCATTAGCGCGCAGAAACAATGTCGTTATTCGCAAAAGCCTCAAACAAACCCAATTGAGTAAACGCTATCGTGAGACGTATAGTAGGCGCTAACATTCGCCCATTGGCTCTTCTTCAAGCCAACCACATCGCTGACAGGGTCGACCACCGGGCCGCAGATGTTCAAAGTGAAGTTCTTGCCGTAATCCCAGCCCCGAGAATGGTAGTCCTTGTAGGTGCCTGACTTGTGGGTTTTCCCTTTCTCCGGGGGCGCCACGGCTGTATCCGGCCGTAAGTCAAAAAATCCACCATTTGTTAAAGAGGTCGCCGTACACGCCGGCGCAGGCGTCGTAGTTGTGGCAGTACCGGCGGCGGCCGCGGCGTTGACACCGGCAGCGGCCGTTGCCAGAAGCATCAAGAGGTGAGACGGCGAGGTGATCATGCTGGGCAGTCAGATGCCGTCGTCGCGTCGGTCGCCTATGCAGATGAAGTTTGAAAAATCTCTAGTCTAGTCGAATGAATGGCGGGGAACTGAAAATCGTCTCGAGGGGCTCTGTGCGTTGCGATGTTTGCGCTACCAACGGTCGCGTAATATGGAAAACGATATGAAACAGGAGAGAAATGAACGACTCTCTCTTGACCGAAACCTCTTCAAAGTCCGTGGCTTGTCGCAGAGCCTGCTTATCGTCAAGAATCACACAAGAAGACGCCTACTTTCGCAATTCGATGCCTCAAAAGAGTGGTGTTCGATGTATTAGTCCCAGCCTCGTATAGCCAGCCTCAGCGCCACGATACCAACTGCGACCACGATGTCAGTTATCGTGAGGTCACGGGATCCGCACCCGTCCCGGCCCTCTGGTTGGCTGGTTCCTGGATGGTGACGTAAGTCGGCAATCCTGATGCAAGCTGGTCGGGAAAATGTGTTTGTCCGCTTCGAGACACTTCATCCGCAGCTGCCAGACACTAAGCCTAATCGGGAGAATTTTGATATCGCACGCGCCCCCGTGAAGGTGGCATTTGGAATTCCCTTCGTCAAACTGGCCAATGGCTTGAGGCTCGTATTCGTTCACGCATTGGAGGGACTATTAAAACACACCGAATTGGCACAGGGAATCTGTGCTGGACGGCTCTTTGATTTCTCATTGACGGACGTGTCACAATGGCTCCCAAATCTAAACAAGCTGCCTCGCAGCAGCCTCATGGCTACGAATTCGCAGGACCGTAAGTTGCAATCTCACAGCGGAGCAAGAGGAATTGCTTGAACTGACACGATTCTACTAGGCTTGGTGCCTTTGGAATTTCTTTCGGCCTACCCGTTCTCGTGTACCTCTTCACCTTCTCCTGCAACGACGTCTCAGGCTGTCCCGCGCCTTCGTTCCTGAGCCCCAAGACCCTATCTCTGGACCAACTGAAGCTCGAGGTTGGCTGGCCTGAGGATGGCATCTGGGGTCTAGCCAGCTGGAAGGCTTCAGGAGCTCTTGCGGCCTATTACTTCCTCAACCTAATCTTATACGCGATTCTCCCCGCTGCCGAGGTCGAGGGTACGGTTCTGCGATCTGGTGGGCGCCTCAAATACAGGTTCAACAGTATGTGGCATGGAAATCAATGATGGCGCGTAAAAAAAGGGATGGGGGGACAGTTGTGCTAACTTCATCCAAAGCATTGTACTCGAACATGGCCACTCTCTTTGCGCTCGCTGCGGGAACAATCGCCCAGGGTGCTGAATTCCCTGTCTGGACCTTCATCAGCGAAAACTACGTCCAGCTCCTCACGGCGAGCATCCTCCTTTCCTACGCCATCGCCACGTTCGTCTATATTCGAAGCTTCAGCGTTAAGACCGGCAACAAGGACAACCGCGAACTGGCCGCGGGTGGCCACACTGGGAATATGCTGTACGACTGGTTCATCGGCCGTGAGCTGAACCCACGTATCACGATTCCCCTTATTGGAGAGGTCGACTTGAAGGAATGGTGCGAGCTTCGACCGGGCATGATGGGATGGATCATCTTAAACTGCTCTTGGTGCGCTCAGCAGTACCGCAACTATGGCTATGTCACAGACAGCGTTGTCTGCATCACGGTCGTGCAGGCTCTTTACATTATCGACTCGTGGGTGAACGAGGCTGCCATCCTGACCACCATGGATATTACCACTGATGGATTCGGCGTGATGCTGTCGTTTGGCGACCTCGTTTGGGTCCCGTTCGTGTATTCCCTTCAGACTCGCTACCTGTCCGTGTACCCTCGCTCGCTGGGCCCAGTTGGCCTTGCCACCGCCGCTTCGCTCATCGGCCTCGGTTTCTACATCTTCCGATCTGCCAATAGCCAAAAGAACACCTTCCGCACCAATCCCAGTGATCCTAGCGTTGCTCACCTCAAGTACATTGAAACCAAGACTGGCAGCAAGCTCCTCACCACAGGCTGGTGGGGAATCGCACGTCACATCAATTACTTTGGCGACTGGATTCAGGCCTGGCCATATTGCTTGCCAACTGGCATCGCTGGATATCAGATCCTTTCTGCTGGCTCCTCCTCGGTCGAAGGGGCTTTTGTCATGGCTGATGGTCGACAAGTGATCCAAGGCGAAGCCAGAGGTTGGGGCATGCTCATCACCTACTTCTATATCGTGTACTTTGGAGTCCTCCTAATCCACCGGGACGGCAGAGACGATCAAAAGTGTTATCGCAAGTATGGCGAGGATTGGGTCAAGTACAAGAAGATTGTACGATGGAGGATTATTCCTGGCATTTACTAATGCCAGGCTGTGTGGCCAGCTGAGCGTCTACCTTGAGTAAAGGGGCGTCCGCCTGTCTTCCTTTGTCGAGAGAACCACCGAGGCAGCAGAAAGATCATGGCCTGGATAGAGATACGAGTTGGGCGTGGGTTCCATGCCCAGGGTTTGAAATGAAAGGGCTGTCAATAGTGTTATGGAATTTGCAGCCACCTACGAAAAGCCATTCGACGCTTCTTGTCAAAATATTAGAAAGAAATTAGTAATAGTCTATATGTAATGTTAATCCACATACTATGTAACTGCAGTTGGCCGATAGCCTTGTTCTCTGCAGACGAGCTAGGAACGGTGCCGTGGAATTAGCTCTGCGTTCCGGTGTAAAGAGTGGATTTCATCTGCAGCTTTGAGCAGTAAAATGGGATTAAAAAACCCCTGTGGACGGTCTTGAAGCTGACAACCCAACCTTGGACTTGATAACCAGTCCAAACGTGCACAAAGCACAAGTGCGTATTGGATAGACGAGACGGGCCGAGCTGGTCCCAAGGCTGAGGATTCTCGGCGCAGATGACCAAAGGATTCTTTAAGCAAGGAATCGCCAAGCCTTCTCCTCAGCTTCTTGTCACTTAATAGAATACTGGAAAAGTAACAAAGGTGTTGAGGGCAGGAAATGGATAACTGGGCACAATTGAAACGCAAATAGGCTTAAATTTTAAGTAGACCAGCTGATCTGGAATAGTTAAGTCTATAGTCGTTGGACTATACTACCTTGGGTCTTCAAATATAGACTAGAGGCATTCAATAATTAATCGTATGTACTTTAATAACGCTAGTAAGACATTTATTTTGTCATAACCTAGGTTACGATCGGTAATGTATTGCGTTGTTTGCAGGGGTTGCCTTTACCGCTCCAAAGAGATACAGCTCACAGCCTGATACCATCCTTTTTGCCTTGGCAAGTGGCGTGAGAAAAATAGAGACTGCAAAATGAAAATAAACATATACATTGAGAATATGAGCACTATTAGACCAGTCAATCAATGGATACTAGTGTCGTTGCGATGCGCAAAGTTGAGAATTGTGTGCCGATTGTTTATAAATTCTCTATTTTCTTCGCCCCCATTGTTCGGCTATTTTAGTTTTAGGTAATAATATTCCTATTTCGAACTCTGGAACTTTTGTCTTGGGATGTACTATGTATATATCCATTGTCCAACAGGCGGTGGCTCAGCCACTCTTCCTGAAGGACGCGGTGGAGAGTTGTAGCACTACCGACAATGCCTGCCTAGCGCTGTAAATTCGCGTTAATAATAAGAATTTTGCTAATTAACCCGGAATATAGGTCTTTTTATCATGCCCATTAAGCGATTGTAGGCGCCCGCGGCGTGGGAGACTTTAGCTGGTTTTTTAAATGCAGTATTAAACAATTCCACGAATCGATTCGGATAGAACGTTCTCTCGAACACTGATTTGGGCAACAGACCTAATTCGTACGCTATAGCAATCCTATCTCTCTCATGAGAGAATTCTACATTCGTGTTTAGGGCCTCTGGGGGCCATAAAGGTAGAGAAATTGTATTTAGGTGACAATGAGTGGTTTTTGCGAGATGCAATACACGCGCGGTAACTTTTGGGACACTGTATAGGACAGACTACTGCAGGACCAAGGATCTGCATCATCCTGCTGGTTCCACTTTTAGTGGCTAACTTTAAGTAAGGCTTTGCCTTAAAGTTGAGCCTAAACTCTTTAAAGATCCTAAACACGGCACACGCAGCTTATTTTAGTCCAGTTTTTAAATATAGGGAAATTAATTGCCTTTTATAGCACTTATTATAAGTATATTTAAAGCTGTAAACAATGCTTATAATATGAAAAGTCACGAATAAAACTTATATAAATAGATTTATTAGAGGTATTTATTGCTAATAAATTATATTTATAGAATATGTATACATATTAGCTATGAATGTGTATCGATTAATGGGGCCAACTTTGAAGCTTTGCCTCAAAATTAGTTTCACTGAAAGTCTTACCAATAGACAAGACATCGGATCAAAACCCCCTGGACATGTCACGATAATTAACCTAGAAGGATCGGAAATATGGAGTCAGGGTAAGCATACCTAGTAAACGCCCTTAGTCTCAATCCTGCAGGAGCCGGTTAGAAGTGAGTTGATTGCTCGGGACGCAGCTAACGATTAACCACACGATGTGTAGCCCTGATCGAGCTCGTTGTACAATCGATTTCCCTGTTTTTGGCCTCTCTCCGGTGATTACAATGAGGGCGAGATGGCCGGTCGACAGAGTATAAAGTCCAGAGCATCTCTCACCTTCTCCAGTGAGAGAATTCAGCACCGCTCACACCGGCCCAAGCCTTTCCCTGACTAGTCATCTCCTTCATCAATTACCCTTTCTCTTCTCATCAGACGAATCTTCTCTTCACCATGGCCATCCTCAAGCAAGTTCTCATTGCCGTGGCTGCCACCGCGGTCAGCGTCCTTGCTGGTCCGCTGTCCACCGATAGCACCGCAACGGCCATCGTCGATGCTCCTCAGCCTACTGTGACCGAGGTTTCAAAGCCACTTGAAGGAAAGGAGCTCGAGGACTTTTTGACCAATGGGCCACACATCCCCGAGGGCTCCATTGACATTACCAACACAACACTTGCCACCGAGTTGATGAAGTTCCGCGAGGCTCACATCAATGAAACCTCCTTGGCCAAGAGGGGCGGCGCCTGCAAACAGGGCAAATGCCCCGATTTCAATGCCGCCTTCGACCTTTTCGAGCAGCACTGGGTGGTACCCGTCTGGGGCTCGGCTGCCAATTACTGGACGTACGCTGGCCGCTGGAATGACTGTGGCCAGTGCGGAGAGACGCCGACCAGCAAAGGTGGATGCTTCGACTTCACTTCGTGCGGCCGCAAGCAGAACATCTGTATCGACTACAGAAAGGCTAGGGCCCATCGCATCTGGAAGGACAATGGCCACAAGACATGCTACAAGATCGACCGGGCATTTTTAGGTAGCTGTGGCGTCCTCGCAGCCGCCACTATCGACCACCCGGTCGGAGAGGTCCCATGCACTTGGTAGTCGAGCAATGTCTAGATTGCAACAACTATAGACTTTTTCTTGGTTCGGAACGATAATTCCGATGAGGAGGAGGAAGAGGATACATCCGCGGGAGCAACAACTGCTAGGGCTAGTTTCGTCGTTCAAATGTGAGGGGTATCGGCTCTAGGGAGACTGCTGCGTTGATGAGAAGTTGCTGCTGGAAACTTGGATCGCAGCGGCTATCGCTGTCTGGAATTAGTTCTTCTCTGCTGTTTAGCAGGCGGTATTCGTTCCTGCCAGCAGAAATTTCTCACCTTCTCCTGTCCCAGGAAGAGACCTGGTGGTTTTTGGCTGGTAGCGGTATGTGCTATATAGACGGTCAGATTGATGACGTATGAGTCCAAGGGGTTAAAAGAGGATCATTCATTGCTACCGGCTTAGACAGAAACACAAATTCTTCCCGGTGCGCCGGTTCAACTGGTGTGGGCCATTGTTGCCACTATACAAATGTATAAATAAGCCATCTAGCTTCGGTTGGTAGAATGATGAATGAAGAATAATAGAATATGAATACTTTTTAATACTATTTTCTCAATTATACAAAAAGATGTAGAAATTCTGATTATACTCCTATACTTTAGGAACGCTGTGATAGAGCATTTAGACTGTAACAGTTCAATATAAGGTTCACCTTTCTGCCATATATAGGTACGGATCCCTTCTATGACAATGGCTTTTCAGCCTCTAAGATAGAATATACCTCTCCTAGCATAGTCTTTTCTACCAATTGGGTATATATCCTTTTTTGCCAACAGACATTTACACCATAGAAACTCGATCACATTTTTCTAATGCCTCTAGTTCAGCGTGACTAGTCCCTCTTATGTTCCGTGTAGGCCCAGGGCGCTTGAGCTCGGTTATGCATGATTATCCGTAGCTATTGATTGACCGGATTGGGGGGGGGGGGCTGTCGCACGGAGGGACAGGGGTCGTTCTGCTCGCTGCCGCGCGTCCCACAAGCGCGAATCTCGATAGACCCCGGACTTTGCGCCAGTTAGGCATGGTGTTTTCCGGGGTAAAACGATGCGGCAATTGTGTTTCTAGTGTCAATGTTGACTTTGGGTCGCTGGGTGAGGGGAACATAGAGGTTCCCTTAATTAACCGGCGATTGTTATGTAAGTATATAAGCCGACTTCGACTTTTGAGTAAATATATTAACTCCTAAAAATAAAGGCCTAATACTATACTTAATATAACTATCTTCTTCCACAACTCAAAGGATCTTGAAAAATAATACTACCTACTTCAAATTAATATTTGGCCTCCCATGTGGGTCAAACGATACCTTAAAAAGTCTTTCTTTATACCCTTGGTCTTTAACATGCTGCTTAAAAGTTTTCTCTGATTCATCCATCCGGTATTCGTTAGTAATCGACCACAGACTACCGCCATACACAACCTCTGCTATACCGAGAAGGCCCTTGGGCTCTTCCCTAAGAATAGAGGGTTTTATAAAGGAGTATAACATAACGAAGAATGTCCAAGCAGTCAGAACGGACAGTATAGCTTCCATCAATCCCGCGGTGCTCTTCGTAACAAAGAGGCGGTTGATAAACGTATAGATCTGGCCCGGAACAGGATTACTGGGATGTTGCAATGGCTGCAATAGGTAGATCGACCCAGTTACAGAGAAGATAGATTTGTACACGTCCTGGGTAGCGCGTATTATTGCGTTGGTGTCCAGACGATTGGAGAAGCCAACCAGATGTTCCGAGAAAGCGAGGATTAGTAGACCCAGGTTATCAGAGGCATAGGTCCCCGTCGGATCGAATTGGTCTATCTGATGGATCATGAATTCGAGGCTACCCCAGAAGCTTGGGAGCCAGATTTGGGGTTTTGCACTCGGTTTAAATGATATGATGGATGGTGTCCTCTCGTTTGTTGCAGTTGTGCTGACCATAAGAGTTCCAGGAGTTTTATAGTAGTTCATTATGCATGAAATAAAACTAATATCCGTTAAAACTTGTGCCCCGGATATGGAAGAGTTTGTTAACAAAGCTGACACAAAGACATGGCGACGAAGGCCTGCGGTGCTTTTGCAGTTGCCAATGTAGCCGGTCTTCATGTATACGGTGGCGCCTGCGACGACGGGTACGTGGACGTTGATTGGACACCCGCGGTCTGTTGTGTTGAAGATATAGACGTTCTCATTAGTGATAACCTTGCTATATGTAGTCATTTGCTGGCAATCTAGACTCGCAGAGTAGGCTGTGAGCTCTACACTGCTATTCCCGGAGCTTGGGAATCCGCCATCCGTGATCGGTACAAATGTGGGGAAGGCATACTCCTCGGTTGTCCAGGGAGGAAAACTTGCGTTGTAGACACGAGCTGCTGAGACAATATTGAAAACGGTCTGATAGTTGGTCTTGGAGTCAACGGCAGCGTCGTTAAAAAATGCTGTGATCGACATATTTGTGGCCGTGGCCTGGGAGACAGCTGCCACCTTGAAAAGATTACTCGTTAGGGAAGGGAGGAAGAGACCAAGCATCGAAACCAGAATTGTGAAGCCAAGCACGACGTGCTTATTTTTGAACGCATAGAACCACGATACAAACGAGAAATAACTCCGGTAATCCAACAGAATGGTTTTTTTGCCGGGTGATCCGTCCGTCTCCGCCATTTCAATAAAGGGTTGTCTGATAGCAAACTCAGCGAATATGGATGTCCAACACAGATTATAGAGCGTGATAACAAAGGTGGGCAAGGTAGTCCATAAGTAGGATTCAGTCCAATGGGAGCGTTTGAAAAAGTTACTCGAGACAGAGCTGGGGTTAGGAATGTGGACGGTCACGAATCCATTGTTGTTTTGTGAGAGAGAGAGGAGAACTCCGATCGCCACTATCAATCCCACTTCGAGGATTGTAAATAGTAAAATTAGTGAAGGAATTAGTTTCCATGATAGCCAGCCTTTGTCGCGACTTTTGGGGGGGAATAGAAAATGCCAAATGGCCTGAAATCCCCTCTTGATGTAGTTGAACATGTTGACTTTTTTACAATGATAAAGTAGATGGAAAGTAGATGAAAATTGAGAGGATCTCTCTTCATTGCCTTTTAACTAAATTATGGCTCTGGTAGCCGAGTAACTAACTAATTAAAAGCCAACAAACCCCTTGCCATACTACTCTGTAGAGTTGGCGAGCTGCCAAGGGCTTTTGGCTTGGGGCATTATAATACTACTCTATGGAGCTGTATTATCACAATTAGGATAAGCTCTTGTGGTATTTACTTTACTAGTGTAATCAATAGTTGAATTCCTCGTTCCTAAGAGCAATTCGCAATAGGGCTATTTACTAAACATAATCAAGGCTTAAGGGGCAGTGATAGCAATCAGCTTTGGCTGGCTGTAAATCGTAAACAGGCTAAGCTACTACTGTGGCTGTGGGATGTTGTTTCACATTTATGGGCTCAAGGGGCAGTGATTTAGCAGTGGAAATGTCAAGTCTGCCTTGGCTACTAGAGAGCTCTTAGCAGACGATAGTTCTTGCTTGGTAGCACTTCCACCTTGTAAAGCATCGTGCCACATTCCCTAGGATCCACGACTAGCACACCTGACGTTGGCAATTGCCGTACTGATGTTACAAGGTGTGTAGTACATCAGTAGTTCGAGGCTATGCCTCTAGCCTTGCAAAGGACATGCTAATTACTAGGCAAGTATCTTATCGAAAATGTAGAAGCTCTTACCATTTGTGCTCCTCCAAGTGACGAAAATGGAATGAAGAGACGTAAAGCGGCTGGACTCCTGGCCCAGTTGATGGCATTTATCTCATATATCACAAGATTGTAGCGAATTGAGCAACTAGCTTTGATAGGTTATCATGTGGCTTGAATGACGATGGCGTAAGCCACTTTTTTTTTTAGTCCTGCTTCATTGACCCCTAAATTCACACACTCAGTTGAGGCTGAAGGCAGTGAAATGTGGTGCACACTGAGGTAGTCCTGCCTCATTGACCTAAAGTCACCATTCAGTTGAGGCTGAAGGCAGTGAAATGTGGTGTACACTGATGCGTACGCTGAGGCGTACACTGAGGCGTACACTGTGGCTTGTTGAATAGTGTTTTGCTGGACTGTCTGAAACAATATGAATCAACCCCGCGGAGTTGACACGAACCGGGCTGTAAGGTAAGTGTGAAGTCAAAAATGGAATAGGGAACAATCTATAAACACTACATAACACTGCACTATCTAGCCACTTAGGATAAATATTGGCCTTCAGACAAGTGAAAATTCTCACCGAAATTAGAGTAAAACATAACATAATATAGCAATGATCATGTTACTTCTCTCTATATCTCCTGCGACTGTCGTCGCCGTAGCTTTTGTTCTCTCGTTATTAACGCCTGTCATAGCTCAAACTACTACTCTTCCTCCTACCTCAAAATGCTTGGAGTCTGTGACGTTTTCTGGCTGCGATACTCTATCTTCAAAGATCAATGAATGCAGCAACCTTCCGTCGTCATCCACCTCTTCAGATTATGCAGCTTGTTTCTGCACCCAGGAAGTGTTCAATGCCATCACTGAGTGAGTAGAACATATCCCTTCTTGTGGGACCCAAAGAGACAATTTCTTACTCATTTCGTTACGACTCTATAGTTGCGAAAGTGAAACTCGCATGTGCGCACGAAGCCCTAACAACGACCACTACTACGATGGCATTCGAGCGCAATGGCTCAATGTCTGTGGCTCTAAGATTACTTTTTCTCTCACCACCCCTGTTCTCTCGAACTATGCCTACGGTACATTTAGCGATTTTAACTGCGTTAGTACCGCGGTTTCTGCATGTCAGAGTGTGCAATATTTAGCTAGCCAATGCTCTTCTTCCTTCCAGGGTACAACGGCATCTGGATATTTTTCGTGCGCCTGTCAGGATGAGGCAGTATCCCAAGCATCGCTTTGTGAGATCTTTGGTGCGTCGTGTGTCGGACGCACTGTCGTAACCTCAACGCTCTTTATTTACCAACACTGTGGATTTGGGCGCCCTATATTGGCTCCAACGACTATAAGCACAATAGATTCACAGTCAAAGCAGGTAAGTAGCAACCTCTTCATCACGCATTTTAGTATTAATGAAGTATGAAGACAATTATAACAACGTCTGGAGCAGCATTCTCTTCTGCTTCCGTCACTGTTACCTCATCTCCTCTACCAATAATTGCTTCAACCTTGATAACACCAACTACAGCAATTATTTCAACCACAACAACAACTTCTTTATCTATTTCATCAACTTCTACTTCAAAAGGATCTGCTATCAGCAACCAAAATAGTTATAAATTATTAAGTTTGGGAATCTTTCTTTATACAATCCTTACATTAACTTTCTTCCGGTTAGTATAAATAGTTTTTCATTTCATAAGCTGTTTATTGTTATGAGCAGCATTCAGTAAATACTTTACATTAGAACACGAGTGTGTAAGTAGCACACTGACTAACTCAATTTTAGTTACTAAAAATTTAGTTAATGTAGTTTTAGTTTTCGGTAACTATTTCGAACCCTGGGAACTACCCTATACTGACTTATTGGAACCGAGACGTCATACTAGTATACCCACTACGGTGGATAACTGGAAGGTTGGATTGGAAATGATTGTTAAATAAATGAATGGCTATGGTTATTACGATATACGACATTGAAACTTATGTGGATCACCATAATACGTATATAATGTGTAGAAAAAATTCTATCAATATTCTTTCCGGAGCTAAACTTGGACCTTGCACCTATGAAAGAGATGGAATAAAGATTCCTGTGTGTTCTCAACAGAGTCATGACTTAAGTCAGAACATCTGAGAGTAGAACAAGCCTGGTCATTAGGATTAATAATTAATTTCTGCAACACGGTATCTGTATTTGGGAAGGAAGTGTGTTGCTTCTCGTCATATAGCTTATGGCGGTGCGCATACTGTCTGATGGAAACAACGAGTGTCCAGCGATTCCTCCAGGAGACCCCAATCACTATGCGGTGGGCGGTATTGGGTGACATAATATAACATGACAACCTTTTAAAAGCCGAGAATGAGCATAATCCAGCTAACGCATGATACATGTTCAGAGCGCCGTAGAATCACAAGATCAAGTGATATACAAGTGTATATTGGATAGACGAGAAGGGCCGAACTGTTCTCAAAGCTGAGGATTCTCGGCGCAGATGACCGACTGATTCTTAAGCACGGCATCGCCAAGCCTTCTCCTTAGGTTGCTTATTTCCAGTTAACCTATACGGGTAAGAGACGGCATCTTTTTAGGGTTATTTCCCGGACCCAACGACGCGGGGGCCTGCAGACGGTGTTGTGGGTGGAATGTGTCGAGAAGCGTTCAGCTCAGAAGTTTCCGCATGTCATCAGTAATCCGAACATAGAACGCGGGTGTATGGAGCACTCAATATGTGCAGCAGTACTACCTAGTAGTACTGTTCGTGAGGCCATCTGAACCTTGAGGGTGATGATATGTTGGAGAAGCTCTCCGCTTCGCACGTGTTGACCGTTGATCAGTGCGACGATGCTACGATGCAGCGTGCTAAATGAGGCTATCTCAGATCTACCACCTGTAGGTGCACATGTATATTGTACATAATTGGAGAAGCTCTAAAAAGGGAGGGATTCGCTGGCGTTGGATAAACGAACATCCCGCTTCTTGGAGATGTTCTAAAGCGAGTCGTGGTAGCGAAGAAGATTGGTGGAAAAGTTGCTGGACACCTATTCGGGATGGATCCAGAGCAAATGACGAGACTCCCCGATGGGCTTTTTGCTCTCAGTCAAACGGCCCGAACAGATTGGCGCTAAGCAAGGAGGGAGGCCCCGGACGGTTAATCTTCGGGGCATGTTGCGGGGAAGTGCAAGAGCGGAGCCGGGGCCCTTGATCGGCACTCGAATTTTCTTTTTTTCGCGGACGGACTGGTGCGTATTAGGCATAAACAAGTTTCTTGTTTTGGAGACGCAGAATCGGGGTGGGATGGCATGACTTGAATCCTTCACAGCACATAGGAAGCGTTGCATCACAGATATGCTTTCGACGTAAGTGTGAGAAGTGCAAAGACGTGTAGTTTTCGTATTGCGAATAGTACGGCACACAGCATGAAACATCATGGCCTTGTGACATTCAAGCCAGGATGGCAGTCCATGAATATCGGAGGCTTCCCGCAAAGCTTGACTAACAGCCAGGCCGGGACTTGGTGCCTGAGTGGCGCTCGGGAGAGACAGCAAAGCCGGCGGCCGGGGTGTTGCCAGTGGCAAGATGGGGGGGAAACATGGAGATGCTCTCCACGATGATGACGCTCCGCAGCGGGTCCATGCAAAAATACCACCCTAGCATGTTCATCAGCGGCTCAGCGGCCTTGGTAGACTGATCTGGCATGTTGGAGTAACGGACAGTGGCTTGGCAGAGCGTCTGCGCCCGTGACATCTGATGGCTTTGTTATCCTGCTGTCGAGAGCATTATACCTTAGCGTGACCCAAGTCTCTTGATGTTGCTTCGCCATGGTTGCATGTTACCTCGCCCTCTGCATTGAGTCTGGTATTATAACATGCTTACATATAAGCGTGGTTGTTTAGTGACCATGCCGGCATTGCCTGAATGGGCAGATAGACTTATGCAAACATTTCTCCTTGAGCGTGCCGTGCTATTCCCGAGTAGATGCACTTACATGCTAGCTTAGAGCCACTACTACTACTATATCCAATTCAAAAGTGCCAGAGCCCATACAAATGACAACGTTCTGGCCGGCTCGCTTGGACGGCTGCCACCCGCTGAGCCGGAAAATAGCCGAACTTATTTGGCCACCACGCCGATAGTGGTGCGCAGGACCAATACCACCTCCCATGAAGCAATGAAACGATCCATCGTAGATCGGAAATGATCAAGACCTGCTGCTGGATGGGCCTGGAGGGCGTCGATGGAGAAGGAAAGCTCAAAAGTTCTCGTGACCGTGGACCCAGGCGGTTGACGCCCCGCAGCCGGCGGAGATGTGCTCCGTACTAGACGCCGTGCCCGCGATGCTATTTCGCCATTTCGCCGTTTAGCATCAGTCGCGATGTCAAGGCGAGCTTCAGGATTGAGGCTGGGCAGAGCATCGAAAGGCTCATCGGCCCTTCTCTATAGCTCTTCTCCCACTGCTTGGCTATGCAAGACAAGACCCAACACTGCTAGCTTGCATTGGCGTCCATCCAACTGCTCTGGCTTTGTCTGCATTGCGATTTCGGGGATCCTAAGCAACTTCACCCAGTGCCTGGCCGATGCAACCCTCTTGCACAGTCAAATCGCGAAACGGTCCCGGCGTTCTCGGGTCGCTACCCCGGCGGTGCTTCATGGCATGGTATTCCTTGTACGTATTAGCAGTGCGTTCAGCCACGGGCAAGCAGGCAGCTCCATTGCCAAGCAGCGTACTCTCGCCGTTCTCCGAGTACGCGAGAACAGGCAGCTCCAGTCGTCACTTGTCTATCACCACTCTGGCTAGCTTTGGGTGCACGACAGACGGTTGTGCGAAGTCGAGGCTGAAATGAAGGCTGTCGTGATATGAAAGAGAGAGACATTGAACCAGAAGAGCCACTGCTATTGGCCCTGGTTGCGGCACCTTATTTCACTGTGCTCGTACAAGTGGTACCTTGAGATCACAGGTACACCTTTCGCCAGACGCTGATCAGCACATACAACTACATGAAGGGACTATTCTTTATCCGGGGCTGTCAAAATTGCATGCCCATGCGTCTAACAACCCCGTTGGTTCTCCGGCTAGGCGGCATTCCAGGTGCTGGATGCCGCTGTAGTTGGCGCAACGCACGGTAGCAGCAGGTATTGACACGTTAGAGCAAGAACCTGCAGCGCTACAAGCAATGTACATAGAGTTTCCCGTACCTGGAGCTAAAAAAGGTACATACGCGGAAGGCGCTTTTCCCCTTTTTTACTGGAGGCGAGCCCGCTTCTAGTGCAGTATATGGAAAAAAACAAAGAAATTACTATACGCCGTTGCTATAATCCGTCTTCCGATAGCTGCCATTTCCCTGGCGTAGTGTCTCGTCGTCTATACTGTAACCGCATCTTCATTCTGTCATATTTTTTCATCTGTGCCGTTCGGTGTGACGTCGCGATCGACAGAAGAGATGACGCTGCTAGGCGTAGTTCTCGTATACCTACTTACTACATTGACCACCTCCTGTAGTACCTAATACGTATTTCAACTGCCAAGCATTGGGCTCCTATTCTCGTGCATGCTCCGTGCTGTACGAGTGGCGCGACTGCAGGTTAATCTCGAGGGCGCGTCCCATGTTGCACGGCATCGAATGCCTCTGCCATTCCGGCGAGTGAAATACACCAGTGGCCGCCATGATTCTCACCTGTGCGCTGCGTTGAGCTCGTCCGGAGTCCCCTGTCCGTGCCGTGCCATCACAAGCCTTGGTGCAGTGGGCCTTGTGCTGGCAACGAGAGATTGCCTGCTCAGCTTCTCCAGGCCCCCGGACCAGGCCCCAAGGCGCTCCAGCAGCCCGCGTGCAGGGGTCAAAGGCGGAGAGAGACACCAAGGCCGAGCGTGGACGTTAGCTGCAGCGCCGTCGTGAGCAGCGTGGAGGCATGGCGGGAAATCGAGAGACTGCCCGGCAGAGAGGCACCGAGGCCAGCGCAGGGAGAGGGGCGAGGTGGGCATCAAATTTCTTGCAAGGCTCTCGATGCGACTCTGGCCCGGCGTATATATGCTGGACGTGCGCCCTCGCCATGGACGGTGTTTCCGGTTCTTCAAGCGAGAATCTCATCGCCAGCCGCCGATCCTGAGTCCCTTTGGTCGCGGCCACTCGAATCCATCATGAAGACCTTGTCAGTTTTTGCCGCCGCCCTGCTGACGGCAGTGTCCGAGGCCGCTGTCAATGTACGTTGCGTTCCTCCCACAGCACTCACTTCATGCCAATTGCCTTGAGACATTGGCCTCCCCTTTTTGCTTCAATACCTTATGGATGGTTGCTTCTATGGATCTTGCGTGGGATGCTTCATTGGCAATCCATTGGCACGAAAGCACCTGCAAAAACGCGCCAAGTCGCGAGATCCTGATTCACCATCCTGCCTGCCCTATTTTCCTGCCGATTGTATTGTTATGGTGCTTTGATACGCCTGCCAAGCCTCTTCCCTATTCACCTCCCCTTTGATCATGCAAAAAGAAGCAGCGCAGGCAGGCACGAGGAAGCCTTGCTGAGCATATTTGGCAAGATGGCCTCGCCTAATGCTGCTTCCTGCGCGTTTGCTGCGACTTGTATATCTTTCGACTCGCGAAATGCTTTGTTTTTTGCATCTCTTTTTCTTTCCCACGCATCTTCACGGCCTTAGCCACCACTTTCTTTAGCCATGAAGACATCATTTGTTTTGGCCGCCACTGCGGCGATCGTTTTGGATCTTGTTGCAGCTGCTAACAATTCCGACTCACAGCCTCGCATTGCCGAGACGACCGCCTCCCATCCTTCGGGCCAGGCGTACTCGCCTCCTTTCTATCCCTCACCATGGATGGACCCCAATGCTCCGGGCTGGGAGCAAGCCTATGCCCAGGCTAAGCATTTTGTGTCAGGCTTGACTCTTCTCGAGAAGGTCAACCTCACCACTGGCGTTGGGTAAGTTCTTGGGCTGAATTGGGTTGTACCGTTTTGCCAATCGAGCAGCCGCTAATATTGCTTAGTTGGATGGGTGAGAAATGTGTTGGAAACGTTGGTACCGTGCCTCGCTTGGGCATGCGCAGCCTTTGCATGCAAGACGGCCCCCTTGGTCTGCGATTCAACGACTACAACAGCGCTTTTGATGTCGGCTTGACGGCCGCCGCTAGCTGGAGCAGAGCTCTCTGGCAGGCTCGCGGTACTGCCCTGGGTGCAGAGGCAAAGGGCAAGGGTGTCGATGTCCTTCTCGGACCAGTAGCAGGCCCTCTTGGCCGCAACCCCAATGGCGGTCGTAATGTCGAGGGTTTCGGACCGGACCCCGTTCTAGCTGGACAGGCTCTCGCTCAAACTGTGATTGGTATCCAGAATGCTGGTACCATTGCCTGCGCCAAGCATTTCCTCCTGAACGAGCAAGAGCATTTCCGTCAGGTCGGAGAAGCAAACGGCTACGGATTCCCCATCACCGAGGCCTTGTCGTCCAACATCGATGACAAGACTATTCACGAGATGTACGGCTGGCCTTTCCAGGATGCTGTCAAGGCTGGTGTTGGTTCCATCATGTGCTCGTACAACCAAGTCAACAACTCGTACGCCTGCCAGAACTCCAAGCTTATCAACGGCTTGCTCAAGGAGGAGTACGGTTTCCAGGGTTTCGTCATGAGTGATTGGCAGGCTCAACACACTGGTGCTGCGTCTGCTGTCGCTGGTCTTGACATGACCATGCCTGGTGACACTCTCTTCAACACTGGTGCCTCTTACTTTGGAAGCAACCTTACCCTTGCTGTCCTCAACGGCACTGTCCCTGAGTGGCGCGTGGACGACATGGTTATGCGTATCATGGCTGCCTTCTTCAAGGTTGGCAAGACCATTGATAGCCTCGTCGAGACCAACTTTGATTCTTGGACGACCCAAGACTATGGCTTTGTCCAGGCTGCTGTCAACGAGAACTGGGAGCAAGTCAACTTCCAGGTGGATGTCCGCGCCGACCACGCTAACCACATCCGCGAGTCTGCTGCCAAGGGAACCGTTATCCTCAAGAACACTGGCATCCTCCCCCTCAAGAAGCCCAAGTTCCTTACTGTCATTGGTGAGGATGCTGGCGGCAACCCTGCTGGCCCCAACGGCTGTGGTGACCGCGGCTGTGATGATGGCACTCTCGCCATGGAGTGGGGATCTGGTACTACCAACTTCCCCTACCTCGTCACTCCCGACCAGGCGCTTTCGGCCCAGGCTCTTCAGGACGGCACCCGCTATGAGAGCATCTTGTCCAACTACGACATTTCTCAGACCCAGGCTCTGGCTGGCCAGCCCGATGCCATTGCCATCGTCTTTGCCAACTCTGACAGTGGTGAGGGTTACATTCACGTTGATGGCAACGAGGGTGACCGTAACAACCTGACTGTGTGGAAGAACGGCGACAGTCTCATCAAGTCTGTTGCTGCCGTCAACTCAAAGACCATTGTTGTCATTCACTCTACTGGTCCCGTCATCGTGAAGGACTATGCTGCTCACCCCAACATTTCGGCCATCCTGTGGGCTGGTGCTCCTGGCCAGGAATCTGGACACTCTCTCGTCGATATCCTGTATGGCAAGCAGAGCCCCGGCCGCTCCCCCTTCACCTGGGGCCCTTCTATTGAGAGCTATGGTACCGAGGTCATGATGACGCCCAACAACGGCAACGGTGCTCCCCAGGATGATTTCACCGAGGGCCTCTTTATCGACTACCGCCACTTTGACAAGGTTGCCCCTGGCAAGTCTGCCAATGCTCCCACATACGAGTTCGGCTTCGGTCTGGGTTGGTCTACCTTCAAGTTCTCCGGTCTCAACGTCCAGAAGAACAATGTCGGTCCCCTGAACCCCCCTAGTGGCAAGACCATTGCAGCTCCCATTCTGGGCACTTTTAGCAAGAACCTGAAGGACTATGGCTTCCCCAAGAACATCCGCCGCATCAAGGAGTTTATCTACCCATACCTCAACAGCGTCACTTCTGGCAAGGAGGCTTCTGGAGACTCCCACTACGGCCAGACTGCCAAGGAGTTCCTCCCTGCTGGAGCCACTGACGGTTCTCCTCAGCCTCGCTCCGCTGCCTCTGGTGAGCCCGGTGGCAACCGCCAGCTGTATGATGTCGTCTACACCGTTACTGCCGTCATCACCAACACGGGCAAGGTCATGGATGACGTTATTCCCCAGCTGTACATTAGCCACGGTGGCCCCAACGACCCCCCCAAGGTGCTGCGTGGTTTCGACCGTATCGAGCGCGTCGCCCCTGGCCAGAGTGTCATCTTTAAGGCAGACATTACTCGCCGCGATATCTCCAACTGGGATTCTGCCAAGCAGCAGTGGGTGGTGACCAACTACCCCAAGACTGTCTATGTCGGCAGCTCTTCTCGCAACCTGCCCCTCAGCGCTCGCCTGCGCTAAGCAGCGGCGGAGGACAAAGTTATGATAATGTGTTTAATTGTATAAATAGTAATTAGTGTTAAATCAGCTTTAATGACAAGACATGATGACATTGAATTGATCCTCTTGATGTGTATGTCTATGAATGCAAATGTCACGAATGGCTTTTAGCTATTTGCCAAGTCCTGCTTCCGCATGTTTTGTTTCGCCCGCCTGTCACCGGGAGCTGCTTTTATGCGAACCCATGCAGGCAAGCTAGGTACAGAATGCACCCACAGTAGCATCGTATCTAAATAGTACGTATCTATACCCAATCCAAAGCTGGAGTCCATCTTGCTTGCTTGGCGTGGAGCATGCCGGAACGAATTCATGCACCATTGTCTGCTCTTGAACGAAAAGCCTCTAGCGCGATCGAGAAACAGCGAGACTGGAGGGGAAGAAGGCAAGACGCCCGCCGATTTGGAAAACGACACAAGACAATGAATGCTCAGATCAGCTGCAGCCCCGATTCGACGAATGGCGTTTCACCGCTGCGGCATCTTGGCGTGACAGTGGGCAGCAGCTCGATAGTCTGGGCGCTTAAAACGGCAGATGTGGTCCGAGGCAAGGGAAAAGGTGTTGTTTGATTGGCCGGCGCGAGCTTTGACTTGCCCCATGGCGGTGATGAAATCGAGTGGATCACCCCGGCCTGATGCTAATATTGGATATCCATCCAGTGAGTGCTTGGGAGAGTCAGAGTCGCAATTGGAACACTCGCTGGGAATAGAGAGGAGAAAAAAAAATAAAGAAAAAAAAAAAAGATAAGCATCTGCTGATTCTCTCCTCTTTTTTTTCCCCTTCTTCTTCTTCCCATCTTCATCGTGCAAGCGAGAAACAGCAAGAAACGAGATTTCAGCGAATCCATTGTTTCATTTTCCGCTATAGGCAGCCCCTCTGCAGGTATTTTTGCCAGCGGCTCCGCGATTTTGAGACACGAAACGTGTGACGAGCGTCCCACCTGCGACAAGCTCTCTCTTTTCGAGAGTTTCTCCTTTGTTCGGCTGGGAGCGCTGCCGACGGGGGGAGGGAGGGAGGCTTGAAATTTTTACAGCTGCTACTACTATTACCTACTGTTTGATTAGGAGGGAGATTGTCAACATAAGCCCCCGTACTGTATGTATGAAGACTTCTCATCGTAAGTCTGCTATTTTACCCCATGTATAGGGGAGCTGAGGCTAACTGTTCGATGTTTGATTAGCCTAGCCTAGGGTCTTGCTTCAGTCTTACTTCTTCTTCAGCGCAGCGCAGCGTTTTCTCGACTTTCTTCTTCTTCATTCATTTCTTCTTCGGTGTTTTTTTTTGGGTCGTGTGTGTGTGTGTGTGACACTTTGCTACACTCTTTTTTTTTTTATCGCTTATACTCGCTGGCGGGTGGTCTTCTATCTTTTAATCAGGTCCTTCTGCGAATTTTTGAATTATATCGCTAGCGATATTTTTCATTGGATTTTTCCATTTTCCCGTCTCTTTTCGCGACAACATTCTCACGACGATATCTCGAGTTTTTCATTCAGTCTACATCTGCCAAGACAAAAAAAAAAACACACCACCACCACTTATACATACCTCACACCACACAAACCAACCGAAAAATATAAATAATCCGTATCCCTCCCCCCCTTTAAAACTTTACATCAAACATGGGCAACAACCTCTCTTCCACTTTTGAGCCAGACCTGTCCAAGGTCGTCCTCAGCCCGACGGACCGCCGCGCCGACATGATCCTCGGCATCACCTGGCTCATTGTAATCTACCTCATGGTGATGATCTGGACGACTTGCGCGCTGGTCGACCGGTGGAAGGGCCCGCAGGATAGGATACGCGTTGGAGGGGGCAGGGTGTTTATGGCGCTGGTCATGTCGGCGGCGTGGCCTGCCGTGGTGGTTTACTTGGCAATGGCGAGTGGATGATCTTTTGATAACGACGGCACACGGATGACAGGAAATTTGGGAAACTGAATCTGAATTTTTGGAGGCAAGAGACTTACTGCGAGGAAAGGGGCAAAAATGAGGTTGGGCATTGTGTACGTTTTTTTGGTGGTGGTGATGGGATATCCAAGGGGGGTGAAGGTGAGAGAGAAGGCTGAAGCAGGTGGTTACAGGTTTGATACCGTGCCACGAGCTGGCAGTCGTTTCTTTATGTCTGTTTATTAAGAATAAAAAAAATAATATCGTGGTATATTGCAAAATGCCGCACAACTCTTACACTCTCTACTTGTCTCTATTAGTCGTACATGGTGAAAACAAAACACCTCTCATCTATCTATCCAACCAGCGTGTTTCGACGGCTCTTGTCAGAGCGCATGTCCTTTCGCCCAACAATGCTCTCCAGCGTCTGCGCCAACGCCTTGGCATCATATCTCCCCCCTTTGCCCTTCCCGTCCTTGGGCCCGTACAGCCTCATCGTGTCGATCCCCAGCTGCGCAAACACCCGCTTGTCCACCGCCGGGCTCGTGGGGCCCTCAATGTAAATGACGTGCGTCACGTACTGCGCATACTCCTCAGCGCTCGGCCGGGGCAGGCCTCTCGAATCGGCGCAGGCGTTTGCAACGGTGGCTACGAAGTCGTAGCCGGAGAAGGGGTCGCCAGAGGGGCCGGTTTCACGATCCGTGGTGCCGTTGAGGACCAAGATCTTGTTTCGGATGTGGGGGCTGGCGATGGCCTCGCCCACGCCCTTGAGGATCAGGTTGGGGATGAGCGAGGTGAAGAGCGAGCCGATGCTGTAGATGATGGTGCTTGCGCCGCGGATGGCCTCGAGCACGCGCGGGTTTGCCGGGATGCGGATCTCCTGGCCGTAGGGGTTGATGTACCAGATGCGGGCGATGCGCGCCGGCAGGTCTTCCTCGTCCTCCTTGGAGAAGGTGATGGCGGGCCGGCGCAGCGCGGGCAGGCTGCCGGGGAGATTTGCGTCCTCAATGGTGTCGTGCTCGTCCAGGTCGTGGTTCGTCGAGAGCGCCGGCGTGATGATGCCCGTGCCCGTGCCCGTGCTGGGACCTGGCAGCGGCACCGCGGCCGTTGGCGCGCTGGGATGCGAAATGTCGTTCTGGCCCGTGATGACGGTGCCGTCGGTCAGGCCCGCGGCAATGTGATGCGCAAAGTTGGTGTTGAGCGCCGGCAGGACGGCCACCCGGTCGGGCACCGCGCAGATGGAGCTCAGCAGGTAAATGGCGGCCTCGAAGCTGCCCGTGAAGAGCCGCGCGCCGGTGAGGAACAGGTTGCCGATGCTGGAGCCGGAAAAGTCGAAGCGGCTGCTGGGCCGCATGCGCTTGACGACTTCCAGGTTGAAGCTGTTGAAGAACGAGCGGATGAGCTCTCGCTTGGGAGACGAGATGTCTTCCCACAGCGGGTGCGTGCCCTCGACGATCTCGAACCACTCGGCGCGGGCGGTTGCGTAGACGATGGGCAGACGGTGGTTGAAGAGATGCTTGATGGCGGTGGTTTCGGGCTTGCCGTCGTTGGGGATGAGCCGGACCAGTCGCGAGCGGACATCTCCAATGCCTGTTTGTCGACAGTTAGATGCGGAAGAAACAGATGAAAAAAAGTAACTGAGTCAAGTGTGAATATGGGGTGACTATGGGTGATTCCAAAATACAACAGCAAAAGCAAACAAACAAACACATACCCGGACCCCCAAACACGCGGATTATCTCGCTCGTGCTGCCGCCATTGTCCGAGATGGGAATCACGTAGCTCAGCGTCGCCGCGTTGGCCGCCGCCCGCACCCCTTCAAAGACGTCGACGAGGCTGTTGGTGGCGCTGCCGCCCGAGAAGACGACGATGCCCGTCTTGGCCTGCGGGCTCGGGCCGGGACTGGATGCGAGCCTGGCCAGAGGCGGACGCGATGCCGGAGCCGGGAGGGGGAGCTGGAGCGCATCTTGCGAGCTGCTTAGTTGCTGGGCCATGGATGGGTATCGATTGATTTTTCGTTTCTTCTTTTTCTCTGAGAGAGCCAGGGCAGCTTTTTTTGCTATTTAGTATGCGGTTTGATAAGCCGCAGTCAGATGCAGCAGCAGTAGTTGGCTATGAGTTGTGATTTGTTTGTCTTTTTTTTTTTTGTCTAGAGCTAGAAGTAAGAAGCGAGCTGGTGCTTATAGCATTCCTTCTCACTCTCTGCTGCAATCTGACTTGTGTGTGTGTGTGTCTAAGCTCATCCAAGCAACTCTTTCTCTCTCTCTCGTTCCAGTCAGCCAAGCTTCTTCTTCTTTAAATGCTACCGTCTACACATGGACAAGTGTCCTGTTGAAGCATTGCGCTCGATGATGCCTCATACGTGTCATTTACGGGCAAATTTTGGAAGCAACAGAGATTGCGTCTTAGAAGGAGGCTGATGCGGCGAGTTTTAATTAGTATGGGGTTTGCACAGCCGCCAACTTGGCAGTATTATACGCGGATCTCGTGTTGGCAACAAGATCTTGCCTCGAGACAAAGATGCCCCTTTAGTTGCATATTGTTCTTTTGGCTGAATCTCTTTTTCCCTTGGTAAAAGCCGTTTTCGGGTGAATATTGGAAGGTATCAGCGCTGTTAACATGAATCGTTTGAAAGCTCAAAATTCAGAGCCAGAGAAATCAAGCCAATCGTCAACCTTTTAGATTTGACTTTCCTTCGGTCTCAAAACTAATTCCACCCGGCGCCGTTTTAGACGCCGTCGCCGATTTTTTCTACGCCCTTCAGCTCTTCTCGCTGGCCGGCGAGTAATTCATAACCGCTGCGCATTATTAACCCTCTCTTACAAATCTGCCGGGCACCAAACTAACTAACCTGGATGCCCCGCCTATCAACTATCTTCTCTGAAGCTTAGAACATGGGGGGGAGACTTTTACAAACTTGGCGAGACGTCCTATTGGCAGAAGGTATTGTTACAGTATTGTCTATATTGAGCCTAGGCTCTCCCCGAGTCTGCTCTCATGACATTAACAGCGCAACTATTTTTTTTTTTTTGGACAACTGCGGAAAAGAGTAAAAAACTGACTTGCCGTGGAATTGAAAGTACGCGAGCGTGATTCTGATCTTATTCCATTTGCCCTCTCATTCAGTAAACGTATCTTAAAGGAGGGGCTTCAAGCCATTTCCATCCTATGAGGCAATTCCTCAGTATGGAGAGGCCACGCCCGGGTTAAGTGACTACTTCTGGATGTCTGGCCATCCTTTCTGGAGACGCAACTTACAAATCTAGCGGCGCTTCATTAGAAATGAGACTATTCTTTTCTTCCTTCTATGTAGATAATGGAAGTGGGAACTGCGCTATCTGATAGGAGACACACGATGTTCATACAAGTATATGTATATATATATATATATGAGGCTACAGCTTCCATGGACTACTCTGTTTACAAAGTATTCATTCTCTCATCTAAACTAGGAAGCTTGGGATAGAAGAATCCGAGTCGCCAAGACAACCACAATGGCTTCCGAGCAGATTCCGAAAACTGTCAAGCAATGGAACGTTGAAAAGTTTGGTGGCTTCAATGGGCTCACGTTCTCCGAGCAGCCCCTACCCGAATTGAGCGACAACGAGGTTCTAGTTAAGCGTACGTGAAAAACCCCTTTAGAATCTGTCGCCGCATCTATAACAGCATGAGAGAGAAGAGAAAATAAAAGGCATTAAAGTGAGCTGTATGCTAATATTTATTGTCAATAGTTGAGGCGGCATCTCTCAATGTTAGTCAACACACAACGTCATCTCTCTCAGCTACTAATTTACATTATATAGTATCGTGATCTCATCATTGCTAGAGGAGAATATCCCCACGGAAAGAGAGAAGGCGTCGTTCCTGGATCTGATGGCGTAGGCACCGTCGTAGCCATTGGCAAGCGAGTCTCTCGATTCCAGCCCGGCGACAAAGTCGTCACCATGTTCAACCAGGGACACATTGGCGGCGACCTGAATCCCCAAATCCACAGAACCGGCACCGGAGGAATGCTCGACGGTGTTCTGAGAACGTACGGTGCCTTCAACGAACATGCCCTTGTCCGTGCGCCGTCAACCTTGACAGCTCGGGAGTCTTCTACTCTGTCTTGCGCTGCGCTGACGGCCTGGAACGCCTTGTACGGATCCCTCGACCATGTCGTCAAGGCCGGCCAATGGGTCCTTGTCCAGGGCACCGGCGGCGTGAGCATCTTTGCTCTGCAGTTTGCCAAAGCCGCCGGCGCAAGAGTCATTGCCACGACCGGATCCCCCAGCAAAGTCGCGACGCTGAAGAAACTCGGCGCCGACCACGTCATCAGCTACAAGGAGGACCGCAGATGGGGCGAGACGGCGAGGAAGCTCACCGGCGGCCGCGGCGTCGACATCATCGTCCAGGTTGCTGGCGTCAACGAGATGGAGCAGAGCATCGAGGCGATCAAGATGTGCGGCGTCATCACCATCATTGGCTTCTTGGCTGGCCGGACGGGCGAGAACGAAATGGGCTTCCAGAGATGCCTGGCCAAGATGTTTACGGCGCGGCCTGTCTTTGTGGGCAGCAGAGTCCAGATGGAGGAGATGGTTGAGGCGATTGAGGCGCATCCGGATGGGCTGAGGCCGGTGATTGACGAGAGGGTGTTTAAACTGGAGGAGCTTAAGGAGGCGTATGAGTATCAGTGGACGGGCAAGCACTTTTCCAAGGTGGTGGTTGAGATTGACTAAACAGCACAGCCTCAAAAATAGAATAGATAACGACGAGTTAAGAATCCGGTTTGGTCTCTCAAGGCGGCCTGTCCAACGTCAAAACGCCGTTTTGTTGAGGATGAGCCCTTGCGCATCGTCGGGATGATAGTCGAACAGTCCATGTAGGCAAGCGTTCCAGACCCGTTGTGTTGGGACCAAGACATGCTGTGCTGTCGAGCTATTCGAACAAGCTCTGGTTACGCAGCAGCTGGCTGGGTGGATGGATGGATGAGTAGAAGCTCGGATAGATGTGACAACCCAGACGATGGTCATCTTTACCTGCTGCCTGTGGTCTGTGGCAAGTCCGAGTATATGCATAATCTATATGTTCCATTTTTGATATAGCATACTCGAGCAAGAAGATAGTCTAGCTTATACATTCATCAGAGTTGTTTCTCACTTTTGTACCATTAAGAATAGGACAACCGAACATCATGAACATACGTACCTCGGCATTGCAGTCATCCTTGCTTTCTACTATAAATTTGTTTGCCTCCCAGCATTCTTCTTGCCCTAATCCAAGTCATCTGACTATTCGCCAATGTGCGGCAGTGCACGAGTGCATAAAGGGAACACAGCAGAGTCTAGTCTGCATGATTTTCTCAGAGGCATTTATGCCGCCCAGAGGAGGGATACACCGAAAAAGAGGCAGAAGCAACCTTTGTGCCATCATGACTAAATTAGAGCATCGAACCGGTCTCGGAGGTTGAGAAGCGTCAGTCGGTCACTGTATGTTGCCGCCTTTGGCTGCGGGATGACGGATGTGATGATATCAAGAGTTTGCCTCGCTGGCGCCGTTATTATTTCATTAACTAATTACCAATTGATGGATATGCCCATCGGTATATGTATGTATGTGTGCGTATGATAGTAAAAGGACCGTGTCATAAAAGAATCGTTGCCATCCTTGTCCATTTATTCCCAGAATGCCGTGCCCCCCCAAAAAAACAAGTAATCATCCCATTAGTTCGTAATGCGTCCGTGTTAATATGCCTGTTTGTTCCGTGCCGTGCCCACAATGCGTCCAGTTTAATCCTCATGAAAAGTAAAAAAAAAATCCACCTTTGCGTAGTAAATGAATGAAAAT
Source organism: Trichoderma asperelloides (assembly GCA_021066465.1). NCBI lineage: Eukaryota > Fungi > Ascomycota > Sordariomycetes > Hypocreales > Hypocreaceae > Trichoderma > Trichoderma asperelloides. Next base: position 260,936 of record JAJKFY010000277.1, on the reverse strand, counting down.
GATGAAAAAAAAAAAATGCCGGGAAAGTTGCGGTGTGGAAGAGGACCCTCTTTACTCCTTGTAGTCGCAGTTCATGCTCCAAGCCTGGAACCCGGCTTTGTTGTTGGAGCATTGTTTAGGGGCGAGGACCGTCTTGCCCTCAGTGCACTTGACATCCGTATAAGCCGTCACTACATGAATCATGAATCAGTAAACATTTCCATAAAATCTCATTCGAGATGGGAGAGGTGGGGATGTGAAAAAAAAAAAAAAAAAGAAGCAATGAATGAAAGAGGCCGAGGGGATCTTACAAGTGCAGCCTTTGTTGATATCCGTCAGGCTAAGAGACAGAGGCACGTCACCATCCTCGCTATCATTCAAGCTCTTGCATTCGCCATTCGTGAAGTCTTCATCAATGACAGTCCAGACACCGAGATTGCCGTCGTAGCAACCCTCGGCGCTGTAAAGCCGGAAATCTGCGACATGGATGTTGCGGGGGATGAAGAGGGCGTTGGAGCCAGCAATGAGAGTGGCAGCGGCGGCGACGACTGAGAAGAAATGCATCTTGACGCAGTTTGTAGATGAGGTAGTGATGAAAGAGGAGTAGAGAGTAGTGAGAATGAAGATGAGGGGTTGTCTGTTAGTGGTAGACTAACAGGTTATGTAGTCTAGCTGAATAGTAGTTGTTGTTTTTGCTGTTGGGCAGATTGGGCGCTCGTTCAAACGATGCTTCTCGGCCGGACTCTTTATACTTGTCGAGACTCCGCCAAAGGCTCATCTAGATTTCGATCCGGACAGGCCCAGGCGAAGCCGATCTCTGACGAAAACAAAAAGAGAGGGATACGAAATGCACCACAGCATCCGAAGATAGTGCAGTGGAGCTGCACAGCTGCAGTGTTCCTCCCGGATACGATGTCTCTTCCTCTCTCTGGCCTCTCGAGCTATGCTTCTACGCCTGGGTTTGCCGAGAAGGCTGCGAGTCCACGCACTGTACGCAAGGGAGGCCCCTTTTACCGCATCACCCCATCCCAAGTCAAAGACGCAAAAGAGCTTTGGTGAATCAAATCATACGACAAGGGACACGAATCATTCAAAAAGTGGGAGTCACAGTGCGCGCGCACACAAACCGTCCCGCGCGTGACCGCAAAACCCACAAAGTTCCTGCTGAGCTCAACTCCTCTTTCAGAACTGACAGATAGAGTTCGAGTCCAGCCAAGCACCGCCGATCACTGATCTCATGCTAGGCCCAAAAATAACGAGGCTGGGTCAAGCGAAGCGTCTGCCTGCTCCACCATTGTCATGTCCCGCAGTCAATCCCGCTGCAGCTTTGCTTCCGGACGCCTCGGTGGCGAGTAGCTCAACTGGAGCGCCGTTTTGTGCTCCGTGCTGTCAAGGCCGGTGGTTCTACATGGGCGCTGGTTTGTTCTGTTTTCTTCAATGCTGTTTGGCTCTCTCCGCGGAGGCGTCGTCATGGGCGGAGTTTGAGCTCAAGGCGCTGGAGCCTGACATCATCGCCGCCTTGTCGCCATTCAGTACTAGTGTGCTACTATCTATAGAGAATCCTTGGGGGGGACTGAGACATGACTTGTTTGTCGTGATCCTTGCACTTGTGATGTAAGGGGAGGTCAGTGCATTGGGGGATTCAACACCATCTGCACGAACACGGGGTTGGATACGAAAGCACGCCCGCAGGCAGATATTCATTATCTAAAGGAAGAAGAAAAAAAAAACAAAGAAGCAAAATCATCGTATTCATTCCAACATCCGCCTCCAACTCGGCATTCCCGTGCTTCTGCGCCACTGTTGTGTTGTGTAACCAACGGCAGCACAGCCGTCCGTGATAAACAACTACCGGCTCATATCATACACGGGCTGGGTACGAAATAAACCGCGCCCCGTATACCGGAGTCAAAATGATCTCAAGAAAAGAAAGAAGAGATAGGGTAAAGAGGTCCACTGCCAAGAAGAAAAGCTGTGGAAACCTGCATAATATCCACGAGAGCCGAGGCCGCGGGTGCAACTGAGAATTTTCGGACTCGGACATAAATGCATCGACGTTTTATTTACGTGGTCTTACACCTCGGTGTGAGGAATAAACAATAGCTGCGGACATGGCATCGGAGGATACGCAGATGCAGCATGTTCAATGGACGATCATCTGCTTCATAACGTGAGCTGACATCTAAATATAGGTGGTAGGTATTTCTGTTTCGTACATAATCGGTCTACTTTTTGTTTCCACGTCATGACATTCTCCAGTGTGGAACTATTATTACGTGTTCGAGAAACCGAATAGGAGACATAACGGCAGCAAGGAGTGGAGGAGAATCTCGAGACACACACCGATACTAGCATCGCAGGGTCCAATTATACATGCATCCCTTACATCAGCAGCTGGCAAATGACATAATTTTCACTTTAGGTAAGCATAAAGGGATGTACATACCCTTTAATGACTTTGAACCATTCGAAACTGAATGGCTGCATTTTAAACCACGTCTATTCGCTGTATTATATGCAGCGGGTAATATCTCGCACATGTCCTTCACCGCATCATAAATATTGAATTATTAGTGAGCCGTAGGCTGGGTTTAGATCCAATAGTAAAGACGTAGGGCGCAGTTTAATATAGTTGTCGCCCCCCTTACCTCTTGAGCTTCAATTTAGTAGAGGTTGAGAAAGATGATTGGCTAGGAGGTGGGAAATGGAGCGTAAAGCAAGGGAGCTATCAAATCAGCGGGATAGCAAGGCAGCTGCAATACAAACTGCCACTAGGTGAGCAACAAGAAAATATATGAATTTATGAAATAACATTTACATGAAGTTGTTGCTATAGTCATTTTATCTTTGGTAATGTCTGCTTCCTTTTTCCCACTTGTTGGTATAGTGTTAGGGACCTAGCAGTATGATAAGCTATATAATAGGGCCATGTAACTTGCGCGGGCAGTTTCTTAATTATGAATTAGCCCGCCTCACTGAATCGTGGATTCCATGTTCTATATAGGTAGCTGGTGGCTTATGATGAGCATATATTCGGAACTGAAGACTGTGATATCCGTAGCTTGGAAGATGAAAAGCCGAGCCAGTCTTACTATTATCAATTTTTCTTTACCTGATTATACCCTCTGTCTTGTAAAAGCCTAGCTTCTTATCTCTATTTGTGTAAACCATAACAGAGACTGAAAGCCAGACTCATCTTGTCCCATAACTAACCTTCCTCATAGCTCAAGAGCTCGAGAACATCAATGAGACCATAACCATAAAAAGCAAAAGAGGACAGTACACTGAGTTGGCATATCCGGTCATATATGCCGCTCCATGGTTCATCCCGCTTCAAAGTCACTAACGTGGCAACGGGCAGGGTGAAGCATTGTAATTATTGAAGTACAGAAGGCAGAAATTCGTTTATATGGGATTTTCATATATCTACCAAGCTGTTATCTGGTGAACTAATGGTCTGTTCTCAGGAAGCCTTATACAGTTTCGTTGAGAACTCTTCGTTTAAAAGTACCGGTAAGTCCGTGATCAAACGGTAGAAGCTGCAAAAATCGAATCGGCTTCAGATTTCGTCGACATTGAAGGGAAATCTTCTGAAGAAGGAGCTGCGGCGGAAAGGTTCCAACTGGGACGCTAGAACCACGAGGTATCAGCGATAAGCTATAGTTGAGCGTCACCAATACGAAGACCATCTTCGCTCTGACGAATTGGATGAAGATGAGATGGCTAAACTGAAGGAACCGCTTAAGACAGTTGCCTGGCTGCTCCAAAACTCATCTTTCCGTGAAAGTGACGGGGAATCAAGCGAAGAACAGCCGATGATTTACTCGTTGCAGTGCCTTGAATATAAAGACGACATAAGGGCAGGACGGATGACTTTCTTTAGAAACTGTCTCCACTTCCTGACGGAATCAGTTGGAGATATGACAGTGGAAACACACTGGCAACCGTACGTACTCTAATCACCAAAGTCTACTAGAAGACCAACTGAGCATTCAAGCCGCGTCTTGCGGGTCAATTTAGCATTGCCAACATTAGGATTGACAGTGTTAAACATGCACGGATCGCTCTAAATTCACAAGAACATCTGAAGTCAGGGTATCTTGCTATCTCTTTAAGATGACAATGTTAGGACATGTCCCCTGCGCGAGTATAGAAATATCAAGTTTCACGCACTTTGGAGCTACCAAGGACGGAGCGAAGTCTCGACTGCTCGCATTTCTAGAAGTTGAGATCACCCGAGGCGCATCGACGGATTCACCGGCATGAACCTTGACTTTGGCATTGAAGCAAACTTTTACCGCTATCTAGAACGACAAGGAAAGCCAAAGAGCTCGTTTGCCTGGGAGTAGTCTTAGTAAAATAGACCTCTAACGCACCATCTCCCAGCTTTTTCTAGATGCAGATCGATAAAGATCTAGCAGATGGCAGAGGCGAAGCTGCTCAAGGTAAAGGATAAAACAGCTATGCTAACGAGTTTGACGGAGAAGGAGCTGCCAAAGGAGATGAGCGAGAGAAATGCCCCCCTTCGGGTTTGGCTTGTCTGATGGTAAAGATCGTGATGTGGTCTTATCGTTGGATTTGAAGGAGACGAGTGTTGATGTTACGGCGGCGCTGTAAGACAAGTTGCAACATATTGCAAAACACGAAAACCTAAATGATGGATGTAACCTGATGAATATGGTAAGACATATATACAAGGCTTCACCCTCAGAAACAGCGAGGAGTTTTCTCCGAGATCCACTCCTTGATAAACCCAGAGCCGCATGGATATACTCATACGTGACACGTACTTTGCAGAGAAAACGGAGCTAATAGAAGTTCGTATCCTATTTTGCCTCGCTGCATGAGACACGCATCGGGGATGGAAGTTTTGTTCGCGCACTGCCTCACATGTTTGCTTTCATTGTTGATATGCGTGTACCTACTCGTGCATATGCAGACTTACTCTGCATGTTTTCTCCAAGACTGTACTGAGACTGCGATAACTACTTTGCTGTGCGTCTTAAGACTCATTTGTTAAAGCAGTACACCATCTCTAATCGGTTAGATATACCTGTACTCCCGCCAACTGTACTAATCATGTATGGGTATGACTCGTGGACAACATCTTCATCAGCCACACAGAGGGCAGAGTCTTAAAAGTGCCAGGTTCTCGGCCAAACACCCTGCATCTCAGTAAACCTCGGTAAAACCTCCGGTAATCACAGCTGATTTAGGTGTATCAGCCAGTTTAGTCTCCTACATTGCAAACAGCGGAGCCGTCGAAACCACCCACCAAAGTAGCAGCAACAAACAAGATCGACAATCATGCGGTCAACAATAAAATCCAGTGATTCCCCTGTCAATCTTTTACCACTGCTCGCCACAGCTCAAGACAAAACAAGTAGAGTTCCTCCCCATAACTAGGACGAAGCGACCTCAGACCGCGGAGGCCAAGCCTCATCAGCCAGTCCTTCTTTAACGAAAAGTTTAGCTGCGTGCTCAAACTTGTCAACGTTCTTTTCTTCTGCTATTGCCCTTTGATCTGAAGTATTGGCAGTTCGATCTGCAGGAAGCAATGGAAGTCATTCGCTCAGTTCGTGTAAGCGATGAAAGCCATAGTTTTCCTATTCTGGAAAACGCTATAATACATGTGTTCTTACAAAGCCGCTTAAAGTATCCCACATCTGGAGAATAGTGGCCTCAGCACTTACAATGTACATGCCGTATCTTAGCGTACTTCCTCATCACAAAGACTTTGATGTCGAAAAGGCGCAAACCGATCACATGCCAAGTCCAGCTTCGGCTTATACGGTGCTTATTTCTCACAAGAGTCAGCATTTGCTGGGAAAATCAGCTCTAGTTGCAGGGTGAGCAAAATGTAGCAACGCCGTGAAAACTAATCCACTACCCAAATGTAAGCAGTAGATTGATAACTAAATCATCACCTAGATAGGGCCCGAAAAGCTACAGACGGCTGATGGGGTCAGACTACCGGCTCTGGAGCCACATTTCCGGCCTAACCAGGGCCATTGCGGAATCGCCACCCGAGGAGTCGCGCCCTTTTGCCTTTCAGACGGCATTCTGCTATGCCGTTGGGTTCGGCACGAATATAGACGAATCGGAAGCCGGGCTCTGGGTCCAGCGGAGCGGTAGAGCCTGGTGGGATCTCAGGAGCGAGATCGAGTTGCTCAAGGCAGACCTGACGCCTTTGATATATAGGATCTCGAGACGGACTTCTCGCCTATAAGCTACGTGGATTTCTACGAACAGACTGGACAGCTGGCAGATGTACTCGAGGTCTACAATGTTGCTGTGCATAATACGGCAATGGTTCTTGGGTGATAGCCACCCAACTTCGGGAACTGCTCCTCCTCCGAAAGGGAGACTATAATGAAGGCCACCATGGCCTGATTCTTCCCCAGACCCCGTATTACATTAGTACCTAGCATACTACTATTGTGTGGAGAGATACTGGGCCTGGACCGGAAGGATCTCGAAGAATGCGACTATACCAGATCTTCCACTTGTACTAGCACAACTCGCTTAGGTTGGGAGCACAACAGACATGCAAGAGCCAGATACGAACACGAAGTCTGTACAGCAAGAGCCTCATGGTACTAGTTGTCCCCATAAACCTCGAGAATTCACGGCTTGGGCCAAAACTTGGACGGTGCGACCCATCGTGTGATGAGGGTGTCTATCGCCCATCCAATACTATCCGTCGTACATGACTTCGGTTCGAGATAAAGGGGGGATTGGGTGAATGATAGCTTAGCGCAGCAAAGCCTAAACTGACTTCCTTGCGCCCTGAAGTAACGGACGTTTCGGAGACTTTTTGTTCCCATGTAGACCTTGTTCTTGCCAACTGGCTAGCCGATTTGAAATCGAGAATGGTCCATCCGTCATGTCGCCATCATGTGCATAAGTGACAAATCGTGGCGATGATGTTGCAGTGCATGCCGTCCCTTGGGATTGCTCAATAGGAGATGCCATCGTCGCCCATGGTGTGTAACACAAGACGCAAAAAGGTACAAGCACAAAGCATAAAGTAGCGCATACGTGATGGTTGAAGAGTACTGGTTATATGCATCCCTGTTAGGGTACGGAGTTCCGTGAAGAGAGCACACTCGTTCGACGTCCTAATTTCCCTCTTCATTTGACATACTCGCAAAAACTGGTGCTGATCTGATGTCGATGTCGATATCGATGTCCATATTCAAGACGCAAGCAACGCCAAAAGAACCCAGTCAGGTCAGATCCCTGTTGTGCTATGGCATATTATCAAGGGCGTATTTGTGGCAGCAGCAGCAGCGAAACATCGGGCGCAAAAGGATCAACACCGACAGCAGTGATAACAGACTCCTGAAAATTTAAACATGGGCCAATGGGTCGTTTTTCACTCTTTCTGCTGCTGCAATTAGCCAGCGACAAAAGTTTCGGGCGCCATTTTGAGCTTGTGCAGCCACCCAACGGAATGGCGGCGAGGGATCGAAACGCCTTCGCGGGTGACGATTGCGCCATCCCGGCGGTGCCAGCGGCCAGCCGAAGCGTGTCTGAGTCGAGTCGAAGTAGCGACATGGAACTATCAAGGGGCTAGGCTTAGGTGGTCGTTGGGAAGAAAAAAATCGCTAACCAGAGATCGACAATCGAAAACAAAAGGCTCGACCCCATGGGCAGCAGGAGGACAGGTCGGCAGGGCTCCAGTTTAATAAATTAATCTCAAGTCGAGTGGGAAAACGAAGCCACGCTGGTAGAGCCAAGTCTCTGTAGTGCTGTGCTAGTCGCAACAGCAGCACACCCTTATTTCGGGTATGCGGTGGACGGGGTCGAGATTAGAGGGTGTCGAGCAACTTTCTCCGATTAGGAGGTGACTGTGGAAGACCATCTCGGCCCTGCATCGAAGGACGTCTGCTTGAGGAAGCTGGCGCAGCGGGATGACAGGAAATAGAGTTGCAGTCGCCCAGATTGAGCCAGCGCCAGGGTCGAGCCGTCTGGATGCTACTAGGAGCAGCATAATGGTGTAGTAAGGCGTAGTAAGGTGTAGTAAGGCATGACGAGGTCGTATATAAGGAATGGATGGCTGAGCGAGTGCTGGGATATCCGTCGCTGCAGCGAGCGATGCCGTCCTCACAACCATCAGCTGAGGTCAGAGGATCCAGCCAAGGATTCGTATCAGCTACTATCGAGCATCCCTGGCCTGATTGTGCTGCTCAGCGGCTGTCGGAGACTCTGCGCGGTGCCCATCGAGGATCGTCGCGGCTCCTGGAGCTGCTAGTCGGGACTCGGAGCCGCGCTGTTGTGCTCCATGGCGTCGATGGCGAGATTCGGTTTCGGCTCCGGCCAGGTGTTCGCAGTTTCTAGCACTCCATAGCAGCTGCGCAAATGGCTTATGTCAGGCCCGCTAGTGGGCACGTGGACAGCACGCAAGGAGGCGAAAATGAGCGAAAACAAGGCTAAACTTAGGAATTTGTTAAGAGTTTTTTCTTCGCTGGTTTTTCTCTTCGCCTGCCTCTTTTTCTTTGGGGCCGCTGGAGACTTTTATGACTAAAGAGATCCTCCGCTACCTGTCCTAGCGGCAAACCTCACCTCTGGGCCTGTCACCACCATCGGGTCGTCGGGGTGGGGCTCTTGAGCGCTCCCTGGCCCTTCGCAGCGTCTGCCAGCACTCTCATAGGCTCCCCGTAGTGCTTCCAGCGGCCCTCTGTAGGGCTCTCTTCCTAGCGCCCCATCCGTTAAGCTTTAGCGAGCCTCGCACGCTGCTCGATAACGCCATTTCGGCCCCATAGCACCCAAGCACTGCTACAGCTAGCGGGCATTTGCGGCCACGGCTCTCCGTCTAGCGCCTGCTGACTTTGCCGCGATCATTTTTCAGCGTCCCATCTATATTGTCAATCGATCTTCGCCTTCTGCCAACCATCGTCCCCTGCCTGGATCCTCCTCCATCCCCTCCGGTGCCGGGTACCCTATCAAACCATTCTCTCTCTGTCCAGCTGCAGCTTTGTGTCGTGTGAGGGACAGGAACTGCTGCATTAACCTGCCTCGATCCGTCGACCTCGCCAGATCGCCGCTTATTCGCCCGTCCAGATACCACCTCTGGCTTATTTCACCATCTTCACCACCAGCAGCGCCACCATCTAGAGCTTCTATTCGTTATCCGCGACCCTCAACCCGACTCGACAACAGCCGTCCTGCGTCTTTGGTCGTGTTCGTATCGTCTCCAAGCCCACGGACCCCTTTCTCTCAGCGCCGTGAGCAGACGGGGGCCCTTCTGCCAGGACGCAGCAGCACGCCTTGGGGTGGTGTCTCAAACATACCAAGCTCGAAGCACGCAATCGCCTTTGCCTGGCAGCGCATGAGCCGCCTGGCCGCTCGCAATCCCAATTAACCTTTGCGTCGTGCGATAAGGCCTCTCACCGCATATTAGAACCATGGAGTCCCTGTCAACTGCCGCCGGCCACGAGCCGAACTCTCTCTCCTCCACTCTATCTCGATCCCATTATGAGTCTCCCTCGGCGGCCAATGCAGCTGCCGCTGCTTCTCTGACATCAACAGCGCCTTCAGCGCCTTCAGCGTCGCCCTCGCCCGCCCTCTCGACCTCCACAGTGACAACACTCCCCTCAACGTCCATCTCCTTCTCTGAATCTGTGTCGGCCTCCAACCCTGCTGCCACAGCTGCCTACCAGTCCTCTTCCCATCCGCCATCGAGAGACAACTGTGAGCGGCGCCGCGAGGGCGAGGAAGAAACCCCCTCCAAAGGCCTGATCAAAATGCCCTTCGATCTCGCCGGCAAGACCCTCAGTCCCTTCCTCAAAGAACACATCCCCGGCCTGTACGCCCCGGTCGGCAAGAACCTAAAGAAAGAGGACAAGACAAGTCCCAGTAATGCATTGGTACACATCAAAGACCCCAACACCAAGTATTGCTACCGTCATCGTCCCGACTCCAAGTGTCGTCGGGCGGCGGACGAGACCAAGATGGGTACTATTCAACGGGTATGTTGCCACTGAAACTGCAATAGCACCCCTGCTCAGCCTGTCTGACATGTCACTTTGCTAACAACCAATTTTCCCCTTCTTGTCTTGTAGGAGCTCAACAACCTCCCATCTACCGATCAAGAGGCCATTACCCATGTTTGGTCCCTCTTCTCAGCCGCGCCTGCTAAGCATCGCGAACTCATGCTACAGGGCATCATCACCCAATGCTGCTTTCCCCAGCTCTCGACCGTCTCCCGCGAAGTCCAGGAGCAGCTCAAGATTGACTTCATCGCCACATTGCCTGTAGAATTATCGTACAAGATCCTCTGCAAGTTGGATACCGTTTCGCTATGCAAGGCTGCGCAGGTCAGCCGCCGCTGGCGGGACCTGGCTGACGATGACGTCGTCTGGCACCGAATGTGCGAACAACACATTGACCGAAAGTGCACAAAGTGTGGCTGGGGCCTACCGCTATTGGAGCGGAAAAAACTCATGGCCTGGAACCGACATCAACATACCGCGCATGCCAACCCACCCACTCGAAGCGTCGAGCAGTCGGCTGAGCCAGCCTCAGCTCCCGCCGCCCAAGGCTCCAACAAACGAGCCATGGTGGTCCGCGACGACAGTGGCGCCAAACGATCACGGGTCCAAACTTCACCAGCCAACGGCCGAGCGCAACTCGACGAAGAGCGAAAGTTTCGACCCTGGAAGGACGTATATCGGGACCGCTACAAGGTGGGATACAACTGGAAGACGGGACGATGCTCTATTAGGACGTTCAAGGGTCATGAGAACGGCGTTACCTGCCTGCAGTTTGATCACAACATCTTGGCGACGGGATCTTACGACACTACCATCAAGATCTGGAATGTCGAGACGGGAGAATGCATTCGCACGCTGCGTGGACATACCTCGACGATTAGGACTCTGCAGTTCGACGATGGCAAGCTGATCAGCGGAAGCTTTGACAAGACTATCAAGATTTGGAACTGGCACACAGGCGAGTGCATCAGTACTCTTCAGGGCCACACCGATGGCGTCTTGTCTATCCATTTCGATGGATGCAAGCTTGCTTCTGGGTCCATCGACAAGACGGTCAAGATCTTCAATTTCGACACCAAGCAGACTTGGACTCTGCGAGGCCACTCCGACTGGGTCAACCACGTGCGCATCGATTCCGCATCCCGCACCGTATTCTCGGCCTCTGACGATCTCACCGTCAAGCTTTGGGATCTGGATTCGAAGCAGTGCCTCAAGACTTATTTGGGACACGTTGGCCAGGTTCAGCAAATTTTGCTAATGCCTCCCGATTTTGAGCCGGATGAGGATCCTAACGCTGACGTAGGGGATGCTGCATCGGCGGCCAGCGGACGAGGTGACTCGCCGGTACCCTTGCCAGAGCAGGCGCCCGACAGCCGTACTGCGTTTGGACCCGGTTTCTCGGATCCCTCTCGTCCCCTACCTCCACGGTACATGCTCACGGGTGGCCTCGACAACACTGTACGATTGTGGGATGTTGCCACTGGCAAGTGCATTCGCAGCATGTTTGGCCACGTCGAGGGCATCTGGGGTCTTGTTGGCGATACCCTCCGCGTTGTCACTGGCGCTAATGACTCCATGACCAAGATCTGGGAGCCTCGCTCAGGCAAATGTGAGCGTAGCTTTACGGGCCATGCCGGCCCAGTGACCTGCGTTGGACTAAGTGACAGTCGAATGGCAAGTGGTAGTGAAGACGGAGAGGTTCGTCTATACAGCTTCGAAGGCAACAGCTTGGAGGAAAGGGGGACGCCATCATAAACGTCAACGTCACCTTTCCGACTCTCGCTATTAAGCTATAAATACCTTTCATTTACAGGAGCTGTTGGTTTATACTTTTTGATCTACCTTGACACTTGATACCATATCAGCCACTGTACTAATCATGATACCTTTTGGTTGTGTTGAGTTGATATTATTTTTTCATTTCCTTTATTTCCTCTCCTTTTATGGACTTAGACGGACGGGATTTGGCTTGGGGAAACTAGGTTGCGCTGGCTGCGCATGGACACGCTTTCTTATTTACAAAACACAAAACATAGAGCGATTTCTTCTTCTGACATTAGGCTGGTAAAGCAGCAAAAGGGAAACAGATACCCGCGGTGGGTAATCACGGAATTGGCGTTTTTGGGAAATGATTGGATTGGAAGCTGTGTATATATGAGGGAGCAGATGATGATGTTTTGGAGTACATATATTGTGTATCGGTGCGCTTGCTGCCCAGATATTTTGTTAGTTTTGATTTGATTGACAATTTGTCGAGAACGATTTACATGATTTTCTTTTGTGACTATCGCGATCTCTATCTTTTGTGAACTTGTGGACATCCTGGTGAAGAATGCTGTATACTACTACCTTACCTAGGTAGGTAGTAGACTAGATGCCAAGCCTTCAATCTACCTCCTGCCTATCTTATGGTGTAGAATGTTTATGCCAACAAGGTCACATGACGACCTCAATATCAACTTCTTCGCCCTTATCCAACTTACTCATCCCAGGATAAACTCTTTCCAGCGTGGCCCCTCGCCAAAGGAATCCATCTCGTCCCCTCTTCCAATAGACCCAATCGTCACTCTTTCATAATACTCCCCCTTTGCCTTTGGCTGTACCAGCATCACGCGGTAACGCCACTCATGATCATCTACATCCATATCCTTCCTACCCGCTACTCTTAAATCTCGAGCCTCGCAGATCAACAGGAATTCCCGCTTGCATGGCGCTGGATTGTCTTTCAACCATGATGTGGGCACCATTATCAAGCCGAGCTCGTCTCCCGACTTGCCAAAGATGCCAAGCTGCTTCCCTGGAGGTGGGCCTCCCTTCTCTGGCCATGGCGTTTTGGTCTCGGCAATCTCGAATACGGCTGATACCGTCCAGAATTGCAAGTAGCCAGAGTAAGGCCGTGTGCTAATGACGTCGAAGTAGTATTCCGTAGGCTCAAACTCAGTTAAAGTACGCGGAGTCGGCTCTGTTTGCGAGCAGTCAAATGGGAATCGCTTTCGAATGGGCCCGCCATAGAAGTTTCGTTTGGAGCCTTCAGACATTCGCCCGTGTTTGTGAACAAGGCTGCAGCGAGTGCTGTGGGGGCCATGTCTATGATACCAGACGATCCAAGTCCTACGTCTCAGGGCCTTTCGGATGGCTTTCATATCGCGCGTGTACCAGTCCCACATGCGTGGAAATGCGCCGCCCTGCCAGCCAGACCATGACCAACTAGGGGCTCCCTCACGGCGAATTTGCTCCTTCTTAAGCGGATGCCATAAGAGGAGCCAGTCGAAGTACTTGACGGGGAGGCCGTGGCATATGTCGCAATTCAACTGCATCCGAATTTGACGAGCAACGCCGGCAAAGGCGTTGTAGATATCAGACTGCTTTGTCAATTGCATCTCCGAGTAGTTCTGTATCGGGCCTTCTACCCCGTCACCAATATCGTTACCCTCTCCAGCGAAACTTGGTGGCCGTTTCGAGGAAATGACCGACTCATCGTCCCACGTATCTTCCTGGAACGAGATGTCGGACGAACATCGAAGCGAGACTTGGCCGTTGACGAAGGTAAGTAATCTGGTGGCGAAATGTCTTTCTTGATATCTAAACGAATGTCAGCTGCACACGTGGTTGAAGTAATAAGAGTTTAGGTACACTCACGTCCATCCCCTCTTGAAATAGGGAAAGCTCTCTATGCCATCGTGTGACTTCTGGCGATAAGCAAGTCGAAATCCAGGGGCAATCTCCTCTATCGGCTGCATAAGCTCTCGGGTGCCAGGCCGAACCCCCATTATGCCCGAGTGGGCGCTTCGACTGCCAGCGGCACAGATGACAACGTATGCAGCACCGTACACAGAGTCCATCATTCGAATAGCCCCCATCTTACCCGCCATAATGACCTCTTCTTCACCTGTCATATTGTCTATGTCGATCAGATCCTGGAATATGCAAAGGCTATCAACCCAGAGATAGCGGATGCCAATCTCTCGTGCCACCGTCATGGCATCCTGTATCGTGGCAGGGATCTGGCTCCATATCTCCTCCTTGTCGAACGCACCCGGCTTCTGGAGAACTGCGAGATTTTCGGATGTCATACAAAAGAACGGCTCCCTCCCCCAGACGTAGCTAAGCGCGGCATAGCGAGGATTGCCGCTAGCACGAACGAGGCAGCGGTCTTCAAGGTCAATGAAGCGGAAATCCGGGATAGCTCCCGCAGGATCAGTCCAGCCCATCTGTTTCATATTCGCACGGTTTCCGCAAACTTTGGAGTGATTGGTCTCGCAAATAGCCAGCCAGCGCCGGACAACTTTGAAGTCAATACATTCAGGCTGCATCGGGCGAGGTAGGAAGCGTTGTGCCTTGGCTGGAGCTTCGCTGGGGAAATCGTTTGCAAGAAGCGAGATGTCAGGGAAAAGATTCATCTCTTCGATACCAAGAAACCCCCCTGAACCAGTGCGACCGTATATCCTAAGAATGCGAATCTCGCTTCGGCCGTTCCATGGCATGTTACGGTCTCTTGTACCGTCAGTAGTCCAACACATCTGAGCTTTAACTGGTGATCCATCGCTGGCAATGTTTGGTACCCGATCTCCACCAAGGGCCTGCAGCACCAGTCTGCAGAAGGGGCAGTTCTTGCGTTGTCTCATGTCTTTGACGTTGCCCAGCTCGATGAAGTTGGCATCAGGCTGTACATATCCACCATAGTCTGGATCTTTGGGCCATACGATGAAGCGGCTCCTCTTTAGCCTTAGGATCGAACAGTCATGGCAGAGCTCATCCCCGGGTTGAGAAACGTGCTCGGGGACAGGAAGTAAGGGAAGTGGTGGTGGAATTCCGGCGAGCACGAGCTCATCGTCGGCTGAGAGGTCGTCAAAGTCGCTCTCAGTCAGCCAGCCTTCGCCTGGAGCCGAAGCATTAGCGATATCGACTCCATCTTCTGCCATTTCGTTGACCCGCTGGATGCGCCGTTTCTATTATCACTTCCACTCTTTTCTACGTAGCTATTATTTCGAGCTACTTCACAGACTTTACACCGCAGTCTGCTGGGCAAGTATTTTCTGCTGGATTTATTTATTCACCCAGTCCTGTGGCTGCGGCAGACCTACAAGAGTTATAAAGCAACGAAGGTCAGATTGGTAGATCAACTGACATAACAGATCCGCTAGGATTATACGGACGTCTTGATTTCGCTTTTATATCTCTACAGCAGCAAAGACGGGCACACTTCAGTACATACAGCCCTTCCCCGCACCCTAAGCTAAAATTAAATCAACAGACGCCAGACAGATAGAACTATCCCAATTCGTCGAAGGAAGTCGAGCAGGACGAGCTGAAAACTGCAAGCACTCGACGAGTCATATCCTCCATTTTGAAGTTTGCCCCGACTGGTTGGGTGCCCCCTCAAGTTCGGCCCGCAAACTCGGCCCCCCCCCCCCCCCCCCCAGAAATCGGCCAGGGTGAGCTTGTCAAACAAAGGCCGTTTTCTAGCCAATTAGTAGGGGTAATGGCTGCCACCCACTACGCTACTAACTTATTGCCTACACATTCCCAAGACACAGACTGCTGGGCAACGTTAACATGGAGGTGGGGGCGGTTCTATGCTGTATAACCCATGAATGCTGACAAGATGCGGCCACGGTATACATAATTGGCATAAGCAGGCTTCGAGGCTCAATCTGGGTGAAATCTAGGCTAAATAGTAGACGCTGCCCCTTTTCAACGGGCTCAACCCATCAAGCTTATCTGATATTAGTTGCCTGACTATCAATCGCCTATAGGCGTTGCTTTGCCTTTCTACTTCCAACAATTTATAGGACAAGACTACATTAATCCTGGACACTGTATTTGGACCATAATTTTCGGCTACTTTCTTACATCGCGGATCCCTTTTACGACACAAGATTGTTTTAGTCCAAGGTGAGGAATCGTATCTCTTAAAGAATAGTGTTAAACCCTCCCGACTCCATGGATGTAACGACGCAACTGTCTCGTGCCTGGGCAAAGTACATAGAAATGCAAGCTTGCATAGCCCCCCACTGCGTACTTTGCACCTTGGAGATGAAAGCTGATGAGCCCATTATTTCCAGTAAATGTACTCTTCCGCATCAAAGAGATCAAGCCTGACCAATAAATTATAGCATTATCGAAGGAGGAGCCGATATGTTTCAAGCAAAGTACATACTATCCGTGCGTTATCACCAACTGCCAGCATGTCGATGGCCTTGCGCTGGCTTGCCACTCAACCTGTGCAGCAGACGGCCTGCTGTCTCTGAAAACATTGGAGGTGACCCGCTGGGACCCAGGGTTTGAGCTACCAATTGCCCGATCGGCTGATCTCAAGCGGTATCTGGCAGCCAAAAGGACCTCAAGGCTCGACCTGGCGCGATCAACTTTGCAAGTAAAAGAGAAGATAGCCGAGGCTTCAAGCGGCGAGGTGAGCACCTCGTCCCGTATATGGGCAACATACGTAACACTACACGACGAGAAGTATGTCTCAGCTCTAAGCAATAATCGTGGAGATGACCTTGTTTACGATCCGGCATCAAATTCAACAGAAGATGTTATTTACATTAGACGAGGCCCCTTGGGCGTGAAGAAGATTGTAGTCGCGTGCTCAACTGAGAGTGTAGAAATGGAGAATTATCCATTGGACTGGTGGCAAGTCCTGCCGCTAATTGAAGACTCAGTGCTCCATTTCGAATTTGACGTAAGTAGATTTCGCCCGTTCTATCAATCAGCTGCAATCGACTTGATACATGCTAACCCATTAAGGGACTCAAACTGCGCAATATTCGGGAAGCCGGACAAGGCGATTCACGGCCGTCATTATGGTCAGCCCCGTTCTATCGACGAGATCTCATCCATTTCATTGTGACACATTCATCGAAGCCATCTAGATTTAATCGTCTCAAGATCAATGACCCAGAAACGACAGGATACTCAGTAGCATGGAACCCCTTTCACCTAGCGCTGAAGATTATTAGGCACACGGCCACGGACGACTGGTCATGCTACTCCGAATTGCCTCAAGACATGACGACATGGCTGCATATCCCTATTGGCCGCGGCGAGCTCCTCAAAGAGATTTGGCATCGAGAGCACACTCAGTGTTGCCGAAGAGAGATGGACCTGGTACTGGTGACTACAACTGGCCGCGTGCATGTATTGGGAAAGCATCCGATACCAAGCCATACATATATCCATAAACGCATTACGGCATTTCGAAGCGAGCCAGACTACATTCATATCGACGACTCGGCTGGAATACGCGAGCTAGCTCTCAACCCAGCACCGCCAGTAATTGACGACCCGTTTGGTAGCTTGAGCTTGCCGGTACCGGTGTCTCAGTACCCAAAGGCTTCTTCTGCTGAAAGCTATTTTTATACTTTTGCATCTCTTGATGATCTCGATTTCTTCGAGGCATGTAGTTTCAATGGCATCATCACCGGTGTACTTTTACACTATGGCGACGGATCACGAGCCGTCGTTGGGCAAGTCAGGCTGGACAGATTGGCAGAGAAGCAATATGTGCCTCGTAACGCAACCATCCGATTCGTTGTCACTCGAAATGTAGCTCAATGCCCGAAAGTCAGTGCCGTCTTGGTATTGACAGCGGATGTGTATGAGCAGATTCCTCGCATGAATTTCAGTTTGGACTTGGAAGTTCCTTGCCACGGCACGTTGGAGTGGTGGTATACATGGCGGCAGTGTCAACTCGCTCATGAGGGACGTACCAGTGGATCAGTAGTATAGCGGCTTTGGAAGATGATTAAGTACTTGGTTTAGCGATTGCATTTTGGGATTGGGTTTTTCTGCACGGCTCAGTTAAGATTGGATTGTGGTCAATTGAGAATGAATATAGTGCCGGGTCGCAAGAATAGACGCCGCTTAACGACACTGCTAGGAATGTTGACGATATACCGTTGGCAAATGTATCAGCGTAGTTATACCACCAGCGATAGATTCAAGCCATATGAGATTGGCAGATTGCTGTATAGTGCTGCTTACTAAATCCAACTTTTCATAGTAACTATTATGAGAGTTGTCAAGTTGCCGGCTATGGCAGATGCGAACAAGCATAGTAATATAGTAATATATACAATCTCACGCTTACTGTAATGAGTCAAGCCATCTCGACACGCCTCCGATCAGCGTATACAAACACGGTCAAATGACGTTCCCCTCCCTCCTCTTCACTGCTGCTGACTCTCACACTCTCTGTCTGTCTGTCTGTCTCTCTGACTCTCTCACATTATTGGCCCTTTCGCCTGGCTGACTGACTCCCCCATGAGCCGAAACTGCTGCGCCTTGGAAAAACGAACCTCGGCCCAAGACGGCAAATCAGCGGGTCAACCTAGGTCGCGGCTCCCCTGCGATTTTGCCGCGCCTCCGATCCCTCCCGGCCTAGCAGATGCTTTTTCTTGTGGTTGGTTTTTTGTTCTTGGTCTTAGATAAGATTGGGATTGCACGGGGTACGTACCACCCCCGGGTGCCGTCATCCATCAGGGTGCGCTCGGCACCCCGCATTATCACAAGCTCGGCCTGTGGTCGGTACGAGGGAGAGGAAAAGAATAACGTCACTTTGTTTTGTTTGGCACATGGGAAGATGATCACTTCGGGATACGCAGCACACACGATATGGAAAGGAAGGGCTGCAGTACAGGTTATTTCTTACCGTCCTCTTTAAAACTTTTTTGTTTGAAGATTGGCGTCTCCGAGAAACATGCGTGGCAATTACTACTGCATGTAGTATACATACCGCAATGGCCCCCCTGGCAGTATTTACTCTTCTCCCTCCGGCCACACGGAGCTCCTCCACACACAGATCGGAATGGCAGCCCCGGCCATTCAAGCCGAAATTCCTCCACCCGTCCGGCTATGGCCATCTTTCCTAGTAGTAGTAGTACCACTACCCCATAATTGTAACTGAAACCGAGCTGGCCAAGGTACTCACTCAGCTGTGTGTCCCAAGTGCCCGTCCATTACTACAACCTTGAACAGAAAAAACGAATGACTCTCTTCACACACCCCCCTTTCCCTTTCTTTTCCGTAGCATGTGGGGGTACTTTGCGTCTTGACTCTCCAGAGCCGCGGGCCAAAACGAGATTTCCCCCATATTCTCCTTTTGCTGTGTTTTTGTGTTTTTTTTTTTTTTTCGCGGGGGGGGAGGAACCAGCGGCTTTAGCTTTTCCAAGCCAAACAATCTTTTTACAGCCTATCATCTGCTCAGAACCAAACCCCGGCTTCCCGGCCAAAAGGGGGCAAAAAAAAAAAAACAGTAAAATCTAATAGACACAAAGTCTACCGAGCTGTGGCTCACGCTTTTCACTCCATTCTTGGACATGGGGGAGGGGCCCGTTTTGAGTCTTGTGATTGGGCTCAACGGTCCAATGGCAACATGGACTTACTCTTTTTCTTCCCATGTCTGTACCTATTTTCTCGCCCTCCTTGCGCCTCTAGCTCTAAACGGGCAAAAGGGGGGCGTGTGTACAAAACGCCCATTTTGGAAAGCTGGAGCTAGACGCCGGGATCATATGTCAAAATGGTGGCTGCTTTTTCTGTTTAAGAAGCGTATATCGGCTCTTTTCTCTTTCAGAGTATGACTCTTCTTTTTTTTTTTGTTCTTATTCCTCTTTGCTCCTCCTCTCTCGTGCCAATTCCTCTTTTCTTCCATTCTCCTCGTCCTCATTCCTCCCGCCGAGTGCAACTCTCTCTCCCCCTGCCCGTCTTATTCGCTTGATTGAATACCCGGCCGCCCCAAATCGCTAAGCTATAACATAGCTTCATATACAAAAAAATAAGCTCGGCTCTTTTTCCGCCCCTTGTGGCACGCGATATCCTCGGCAGCAAGGGTAGTGACTCACTATACGGCATTCGAGTTATAAGCAAATTCAAGAAGCATAAACTTGAGAGGAGTCGGAATCGATCCTAGAGGAAGACATACATACTTCTTCCAACACACATACACACACACACTGCCTTCACAATGGCAAAAGATGGTTCAAAACAGCCGCCTACGGCGGCGACAAACCTCATCGGTGCGTTCTTGTTCTTTACTTCAGTTTGTATGATACAATGGGCTTTCAATGGCATGTAACTAACATCTCTCATTCCTACAGCTGGAGGTGGTGCCGGCATGATGGAAGCCCTCGCCTGCCATCCCCTAGGTACGTCCCACCTCATATAAGAACAAAACTCACAACAAAGGCATATTATAATAACACCCCCACGCAGACACAATCAAAGTGCGCATGCAGCTCTCCCGTCGCGCGCGCATGCCCGGCGCCCCTCGCCGCGGCTTCATCAAAACCGGTGTCGAGGTCGTCAAGAAAGAGACCCCCCTCGCCCTATACAAGGGTCTCGGCGCCGTCCTGACGGGTATCGTCCCCAAGATGGCCATCCGATTCACCTCATTCGAGTGGTACAAGCAGCTGCTGGCCGATAAAACTACCGGCGTCGTCTCCGGCCAGGGTACCTTCTTGGCGGGTCTGGCCGCGGGTGTTACCGAGGCTGTGGCCGTGGTGACGCCCATGGAGGTCATCAAGATCCGTCTGCAGGCGCAGCATCACTCAATGGCCGATCCACTGGACATTCCGAAATACAGAAACGCCGCTCATGCGCTGTACACTGTCGTCAAGGAAGAAGGCGCTGGAGCTCTGTACCGTGGTGTTAGCTTAACGGCTCTGAGACAAGGATCTAACCAGGCCGTCAACTTCACGGCGTATTCTTACTTCAAGAAGTGGCTCAAGGACTACCAGCCTGAGTATGCGGACGGTAACCTGCCCAGCTGGCAGACAACCATCATTGGTCTTGTTAGCGGCGCCATGGGCCCTCTCAGCAACGCTCCCATCGACACAATCAAGACTCGCCTGCAGAAGACACCCGCCGAGTTCGGCACCACTGCATGGACGAGAATAACGACCATCGCCAGCGACATGTTCAAGTATGTTCTCCCTCAAAAACATTTGATGCGCACAGAAAGCTAACAGCTCCCCCCTCTCTCCAGACAAGAAGGTTTCCACGCTTTCTACAAGGGTATCACTCCTCGTATCATGCGAGTCGCGCCCGGCCAAGCCGTCACTTTCACCGTCTACGAGTATCTCAAGTCAAAACTAGAACAGAGCAACTTGGCCTTTGTCGGCGGCAAATATGAGGAGTAAGAAAATGGCCTTTTGCGAGTCGATTGCATTTTTTTGCGATATACCCCCTTTTTCTTTTTTTTTATAATCGGCCGAGATGAGAGGACAAAGATGGTCTGACTATAGTCTAGTACTAGAACAGAAATGAAAGAGGGTCAGCCCTTACATGCATAGGAACCTGGTTTATAGTTGTGAAGACGGTGATTATATGGCGGCAATCATGTTTCGTTTAGAGATTTCATTTGCATCCCTGGAATGCGGAGTTGGATCATGTACGTTTGGAAGGGAGAAAGGAAAATTTCCAAGGGGTTTTCAGTAAACTGGATATATATCTTGTATAAAAGTATGGACAATGTTCTATTCAGGCTAGATCGTTCCGTTCGTATGGGTCGTAACTCGTGAGGGCGTTTACCTGCCGGGGCGCTTGGGCCTGCTAAAGCCCGATGATACCACCTTCTTGGGATGGAGATCGTTCAGGACTTCCTCCTCGGTAAGCTCGCTGGGATCCTCTACCTCAAATTTCTTCTCTAGAGTGATACCGGCCTCTTGTTCGGCAATGGTGAGGACAGCACGCTTCATCAGAGGGTACAGCATTCTGTTCTTAATCGCCTTATTTCCAGCTGTGGCGGGGCAAGTGTAAAAGAAGAGCACTGGGGTCTGCTCAGTCCCTTCGTGGGTATGAGTAAATCGATAAAAGGTGAACCGTGGCTCGACAGGCGAGATGCTCTTGATAAGATTGGCGAGGGAGCTAGGATCCAATGAGTCAGGCGCCAGCTCGACTCTCTCGGTGGCTGCGTTGATTTTCTGCGTCACATACGATTAGTCTCTTGCTTTGACCGCTTCATCATACCGCCAGAGCAACTGACCAGTGTAGCCGCCGCCTTTTGCCCTTCAGCAACCTCTTTCATTGCCGTAATGGCATCCTCGTTGACCGGCATCGTCAAGCTCTTGCTGAGGTGGATTTCTCGAATAGCAGTGCCGGATCCAGCCTCCTGCTCTGCTCTCTTGACTTCTCCAAGGGTCTTCTCTTCCTCGGTCAGGGGAGCTTCCAGTGCGTTGTGTTCATCGTGGGCCTTGAACCCCTTTTCTGTCAACTCGTGGGCCATGGTCATGAACGGCGTCTCGCGGAAATGCTCAGTGCCCAGCTCTCGCGTCAGCGTCAGACGCGTCGAGGCGAACAGCATCTTCTGGCGGACATTGGCGGCGTCGGGAACGTATGTCACGGCAACGAACCTGGGGGAGTCTTCGTAGCGGCGGAGGATGGCGTAGAGGGCGACATCAGGCTTGATGAAGGGCTCCAGCACAGAGAGGTTCTGTCCAAAGTCTGACGATGTGCCCGGGATGGTCTTGACAGGCACCAAAGTCTCGCGTTCGATGGTCACCAGAAGGGCAAAGTCGGACGGCGTCGTCAGCAGCGAGCTGAAGGCCTTCTGGAGCTCCTCGGAGGCTGCATCGAGATTCTGCGGTCAGCACACCGCAAGGGGGCAATTGATCGGCCATTGCATTGTCACGGCATCCGTACCTGAGATTCCAGACTGCATTGTGGCAATGTATTTTTTTTTTTTTTTCACAGATGGCAGTCTGCTGGTGATTTTCGGTTCAGGCCGGTCAGTTGCCTCGATCCGCTGATGAAGGCTGCAAGTTTCGGGGCTCTGGCCACAGCCCGACGACGCATGTAAGTCCAAGCTGGTGCCCCGCCACGGTTGCACAACCGCAGGAGCCCCTCCACACAGTGCCCCACCAGATGGTGAGAGGTCGAGACTCCATATTCACAGCTACCCTACAAAGGGGACCTTGACAGTTACACAATAGCCAGCCAGAGCAAGTATGTGACAAAATAAATGCATCTCAATGCCATTTGAGAGAGATACAAACCTATTAAATATCAATTCTATTTTCTAAAAGTGTCTAGGTAGTTGGGTATTATGCTGGCTTAACCACATGCGCTTGTCTAGCCTCTGCTATAAGAGACCAAAGTCTAGATGAGCTTCTGGAAATAAACACGTCTGAATTACTCACAGAGGATGTAAGGCCAACACGAGTAGTGAAATTGAATCAATTAGTTTACAGTTTTTCTTGTATAATATTGAATACGTGCGTAACCCTTTACTGCACATAGCTATCAACCACTGTGCCAGCCGTCAATCAGCTTCCAAAAATTCCCTTAAAAACAATCCACTGAGATATTGCCCATCATTGAGCTCCTCCAGCCCATCAGCTCGAAAAAACAATAATTCGTAAGATTTTACCAGATAATTACTGCTGCCAGCAAGATAAATCCTCCACCAGAAAGAGGAGGAATGAACCCAGAAGGGGAATCTGAAGCCGGAACGTGGGATGGAACTGGAGGGTCACCCTCCGGTTTCTTGCTTGGCCACGGCCAGAGAGTGCTCTCAGGGGAGACGACGGGAGATAGATTTGGTCCCCCAGCAGGATCGCAGTTATTTTCTGAGCTCACTCCACCAGGATTTCCACCTGGAGACCCCGGAATGCTCTCCCCAGAATAGGACTCTGGTTGAGGCGACTGGCAGTTTGGTGTGGTGGCAGAAGGTGTCGCATTTGGAACTTGTTGGTTCGGGTTGGAGAATGTCTTGGGCTCCGGTGCATTATCCGTCGGTGTCAAAGGTCCCTGGGGACCTTGAGAAGGTGTGATTAGGCCGGTATTGCTCTCAGTAGCGCACGGAGATTCTTGAGGACTCTGAGACGCGGGAGTGCCAAGGGTTGGATTCACTGTTGCTGCTGGGTCTCCAGATGCAGGACCAACGGTTGGAATTCCTGGTGCTGGTCCTTCTGGCGTAATTCGCTGAGGTTGCGACGGTTCTCCAACTGACGAGACAGCGGTGGATGTACAAGAAGTCTCAGCCGCAGCGACAGAGGACTGAGCGCTTGTTGGGTCTCCATATGCTGGCGCCTGGCTAGGTGTGACTCGCGTGTAAATGTTGGCAATGACGGGTGAACTTTCTGGGCAGATACTCCCACACATGCCAAGAGTGCTGTCTCCCATGCATGGATAGTCACACTTAGCCTCGTCGGTTGGTTGAACACCATTCGGGTCATCTCCACATCGGCAAGAACTGCAAGATCCCGTTAGAGGGATGGACTGTTGAGGCAGAATGCACTTGAAACTCACTCGGGAAGAAGAGCAGCGAATTGGTGACCTTGGCAGGCACGTTGGCACGATTCAGGAGTCAGGCGGCCGTCAGAAAACACCAAGGCGTTTCCGAAGCAAGATGGGTCGATAGAAGAACAGCCCTGGTAAGCGAACGCGCCAGTGCTATGCGTGGTTTGGCAAAGGCAACCAATCACGCCAATAATGGCGAATAGAAAGATGCCTAGCATCGTGTTGATAGGAGGAAGCGGCTGAGTGTGAGTTTTGGGCTCTGATATTGACAAACACGAGAACAACGAGAGACAAGGTTGCGTTAATGAAGGATGGACGCAAATTGAGATAGAAAGAAAAGAGTGGAAAAGAAAAAAAAAGACTTTTTCCACGAGCCTGGGAAAAAATTGGGCATAAAGGTGCAAGCAGAAGTCCAGAGGGAAAGAGCAGGCAGGCACTGGGAGGCAGGTGCCTGTTTCTCCTTCCTGTAACACCGAATGATCATTTCGAAGAGCAAAGTTTAGCGAGAAGACTACGATTTGTGAAATGATTTGGGCAAATAAATGAATAAATAGCAAGTAAATGAACAAATATACCAGGCAGAAACTCCTGGTTTCTCTATGGTCGCGAGGTCTTCATCTTGGCTGCGCTTGGCATCTTGTACCCTGGAAGTAGAAATGATAAGATGACATCATTTTTCGGTGCATGTTTCAAGACAGAAAGATGAACTGATACCCATTCAATATTTATATTATTCTTAGAAACAGCGGGCACCTAAACGGTTGCCGAGTTGATGCTCTACCTACTTACGGGACGCAAAAATATTTCATATTCGGAGTGTTGGCTCTCCCTGCATTGCATTTTCAGCAGTGCATGAGCATAGGACACTGTTCCTGATAAGGGGGTGCAACAAGAAAGCTTGGCGGCAAAGGTTCAATTTATCGAGCAATTACAGTCTCCAACAATGCTTCGATTTCCAATTCAAGACGTCTCAAGATCTGAATCTCAGCCAGTCTTTTACGAGATTGGTCAAGAATCTGCCTCCCAGATTGACAGACCCACAATACCTTATCTGGTGGATTTGACCCACATTTAATTATCGCCTCAGGCCAAAGATATCCGCAAAACCCTTGCAAGCGCACAACGTGAGGTGAGGGCACGAAAACCCCAATTTAGCGAATCCATTTTCCAAGTGCGCCAAAGTCAACCATACCAGGGACTTGATTTTTCTGCCATCACGATCAACTCATCCAACCCACCGTTGAGCAACCATAGCCAAGATGAGCGCCATCAACAAGATCGCCGCCAACAGCCCCTCGAGGCAGAACCCCTCCGAGCTTGAGCAGAACATTGCTCAGGCTCTGTTCGATCTCGAGAGCAACACTGCCGACCTCAAGGTTGCCCTGCGACCTCTGCAGATCGTCTCTGCCCGTGAGGTGAGAATGACTTGAACTACCAAAAGAAAAAGCTAGACCGAACATTCTTCGACATCCTGTTCCCAAAGCTCTCTACGATGGCTTCGACGTACGATTGGCGTTCCCTCCTCGCAGAGAAGGAATATGTTGTATGAAATGCCGATTCGACAGAATTGAGTCGTTTGACAACCCTCTCTGAGAAAAAAACGGAAGAATATATACCATATTTTCTGGAGGGACGCGCCGTCTAGCCTGAGTACTATTGACTTCTGTGGAGCAGGACGGGAAGCGGTCCAAGGCATAAACTGTCCTGGAGCTCGCATGCTGACTTTGGGATCTTGATTAGATCGAAGTTGGCCACGGCAAGAAGGCTATTGTCATCTTTGTCCCCGTCCCTTCCCTGCAGGGCTTCCACCGTGTTCAGCAGCGGTAAGCAAAAAATGATACTTTTCCCCCAAAAAAGGAAGCCAAACTTGAGACTAATCCATAATCTGCAGCCTGACCCGTGAGCTGGAGAAGAAGTTCTCCGACCGCCACGTCCTCATCCTGGCTTCTCGCCGTATCCTCCCCCGCCCCAAGCGCTCTGCCCGCTCCCGCAACACCCAGAAGCAGAAGCGTCCCCGTTCCCGCACTCTGACCGCCGTCCACGACGCCATCCTGGCTGATCTCACCTACCCCGTTGAGATCGTCGGCAAGCGCATCCGCACCAAGGAGGACGGCAGCAAGCTCCTCAAGGTCATCCTTGACGAGAAGGAGCGTGGTGGCGTTGACTACAGACTCGACACCTACTCTGAGGTTTACCGAAGACTCACTGGCCGCAACGTCAACTTCGAGTTCCCCCAGACTAGCGGCTCTGAGTTCTAAATTAGTTAGAGGAGAAAAGAAAATTTAATCGGCATTTCCAAAATTTTATTTCTCTCTTAAATTGGGAGTCCTGAGGAACAAAAGGCAATTTAAAAATGCGTTGCTCTATTTAAACAGCATCGGTGGGTTGGTCAACATTTGGGCTTGGCGTCTGATATCAAGGTAGCTTTTGTTTTTTTCAAATGATATAAAAGCTGCTGGCATGATTTGATCAATTCACTTATCGCTTCCTCTTCCCTAAACATTGGTGCTCCTATTTTGCTCTTTGTCTATCTTCTGCATGTCTATCGCTGTAAAAAAAGATTCGCCCTTCCATTATTCTTGACTGATGCGCCCAACCCCAAGTACGCACCAGTATGCCAGCTCCCGCTTCTCCCTCGCTTCCTTATCCTTGCTAGCCGGGCCGTCCATGTCGGCCTGTGTATCAGCCTCCCATTCCATGCGAACAAACATGGGGATCTCCAGGATATCTTCGCCGCTCTTGAGCGGGCTGGTGTCGACCTTCTCGTTGCCCTTTTTGGGTTGCTGGTCGATTCGTAGAGACGCCGGGATGACTTCCAGCACGATGCTCACCCAATTGCGTCCCTTTTCCCAAATCTTACCCACTTCTGGTCCTTCGTCTGCCTTGCGACTCCTGTCTTTCTCATCATCCTTTAGCGCATCATCCCACATGTCGGTGTTGGCGTCCACCTCGAACTGTGGACACAGCACCGTGACTCTGCTGGAGAAACGACCCGGGGTTGCATTTGGCGAGGCCAGCGTGACTTTTATATTGTCAAAGAGGGGATTCTTGAATGTAACAACAAAATGGTACGGTTGATGAGGCTTCAATGGTGCCTCCTCCTGGACCATAGGCCTGTATGTCACAGGCGCCGGCGTAGCGGTCGGATTCAGTGGCCGAATCGTGATTGTGGGTATATATGATTTGGCAACCAGGCGAATCTTGAATCTCGTAGACGTAACTTTTGCCTCTGGCTTTGATATAATGTGGCGGCATGCGGGGCAACGTTTCGATCGCTTACTGCGAAGCAGATATGCAATCGGTCGGAGCTGGTCCTCGAATCGTATGGGCTCTGTTTGCTCTTTTCGTTGTTCTAGAGAAGCTGTGGCGTCCCACCCCCCGTTGATGAGCTTCTTGATCTCCTTTGACTCATCTAGATTGGCAATTTTCAAGCCGTCGTTGGTGCCAAGAGCTTCGCGCATGATATCCGCAGGTCCCTGCTGCAAGCGCCCCTGGTGACC
Organism: Trichoderma asperelloides; assembly: GCA_021066465.1. Lineage (NCBI taxonomy): Eukaryota > Fungi > Ascomycota > Sordariomycetes > Hypocreales > Hypocreaceae > Trichoderma > Trichoderma asperelloides. The sequence goes on along the minus strand of JAJKFY010000277.1, from coordinate 233,221 downwards.
CCGGCCGGTGTACAGAGACATGATGCGGGTCAGAGCAGCGGGAGACGAAAATCCAAGCCCATCATGTAACGGGAGCCCACGTATTGAGGTGTTGGTTTCCGAGAGTCGGCTCTGGTAAAACGCCTTTAGGTTGGCAAACTGCAAATCCGCATCGACCTGGTCGTCGGGCACGGGGGGCTCGTCCGGGTTATCTTTCCGGCGATCCTTGACGTCTCGCAGCGTAAGCTTTGGCTTGCCTCCGTTGTTTATCTTTGAGAGCTGGTTGTATATGCCGCTGGGGCGATCGAACTCGATACCAATCTCGGTCGAGGTCCAGTTGCAGTACTGGCAGAAGAGCGCATACGGCCCCCCGGTGGGATTGGTTTGATATTGCGTTGGCAGAAGGTTCGCATCCGTGGTAGGCTGAATGGCTCCAACTTGGAGCGGGCCGATGCACACTGGGCACTGGTAGCAACTTCGCGTACATCTGGTTCAATAGCGATGAGTTTTGGTCATGACAAGCTGGTTCGAGGCGAAAGGGGCAGTTTACCTGTTACCCTCGCTGCGCAGGTTGCTGCTAGGCACCTCGAAGAGGCAATTGGGGCAGTAATAAGTGACAGATTCTTCCGTTACGCATCTTGGACATCGTATCTGCTGACAGTCTTCGCAGTAGAGGAGGTATTCGAGAGGGTATAGACTGTAGTTTGATCGCGGGGCTTTGGGATCAAAGGTTCGCTCGTCTTCCTCCGGGTCGGACAGCGGATTGCCGGAACTGAGTACAGTCTGATCCGAGCATGGACACTGGATGTATGTGTATGGGGTCGAAAGCGACATCTTTCTTTTTCGCTACATTTCTGTTGGTTCACGAGTGCAAGCGGGCGTTGCTAGCCGTGCTCTAGCCACAGCAAAGCCTCGGTGAAGAGCTCCCACTTCAGGAAGGTGAGCTCGGTAAAGGTCCATTTCCACGTGATCCACCTTTGTTATCAGATCGCCCGACCTTATCTGTCCGGCCGCTTATGTAAGTCAAGATACGTTCGTATTTGTTCCCCGCTTTCTCTGTTGCAGATGCGCCCCGGATTCTGGATGATCATCTTGGCCAAAGCTCTCACAACGGACGATCGATATATTGCAATGACGCTCACATGATACGCAACGGCTCTCAATTGACATCCGTATGCTGGCCTTTCGGCAGCGGCGGATCTGCAGGTCTTTGCCCATGGCGCTACCATACGAGGACTAGACGGAGCTGGCCGCTTTCGTTGAATGCTTTCGGCGCTTTCAGAGCAGATCAAACCTTTTTACTTCATCGCTGGATCACTTCTCGTGGCGACTTTTCTATCAAACTTTTCTTAATCTTTCAACTATGCTATGTAACGAATTTCACATCTGTGAATGGGTTTGGTAAAGATCGACTGTACTCGCTCTCGTGTAAGCCAATCGACGCCTCTCGCTGGGCCTCGATAGACTTGGAACCCCCTTTTTCATATGCTTTGCAAGCAATACGAAGACACAGTGCAATTTGTTGTCTAGACGCAAATGCTCCGTCATGTGCCACTTGTAGCAACACTAATGTTGATGCCTTTTCTGCAAGCTTGTTATGCGGCTAATGAAGGCAACTAAGTGTAATAACACTTCGTATGAAGCATTATGGTTCTAGACTATGAGGTGAACTGCCACTAGTGTTGTGATGTCAGTTGTATTTGCTGTCTTTCGCTTGCCATGGTTGGTGGTTCTACTAGGCTGTGTCTTAAAACGCAAATGCTGCCAACAATGTATACGAGTATTCTTGCGCCGGGCTTTGTCGGTGAAGGTTAATGTGCTCTCATCTGTCTCATCGTGCAAACGGAGATGCTGAACCTGCACGTTGTTTGACTTTGAAAGTCTTCTACAATCTTTCTTATTTAGGAGATGTAAGCGGGGGATGAGAGATTTGTCTTAATGGAGGCGTGTTAGTTACTCGCCCAGATCGTTGTGCCACCACGCTTCTTGGTCAAGCCAGGCCAGGAACAAAAAGATAAGGAGAGGCACGGGAAGAGCACAAGTAATCAGGAACAGCGGCTTGTGGCTCGTATTTAACCTTTGGCTTCAGCTGGGCTGAGTGAGCATACAAAATCATTATTTTACGAGCGTACGTAAGGCTGACAAAATAGATGGGCAAAAGAAAGCAACGGGCTCGTGCACTAGGAATCACCTTGCCGAGGGTGGCTTGCATGGAACTGTCTCTTGTTGAACGGTTGATCGGTTGCAACCCAGAGTGTGGAGACCTGTCTTACCCAAGAAGGATAAAAAAAAAAAAAAGAAAAGAAAAGAAAAGAAGATCCAACCAAGTTGCAAAAAAGCAAGACAGACTAACCAGGAGGGGAAGAGGGCGAGCAGGACCCAGCAGCGTCTCACAAGCTGTAAAAACCTGTAAAAAGCAACCATCTGGAGAGAAGGGAGAGAGGTGAGGGGAACGAGGAGAAGAGAGAAACAAGCAATTCTCGATTTTTGGTAGTTGTCGAAATCGCCATATTCTGCTGGTTTCGGCCACCACCCAGCCTAGGTCTCAGCTGTTTTTATTGGGGGCGATGCAGGTAACGCAATACTGGCAGTCAATGATGCTGCCCGCACGACGTCGGGCGTGTTTTGGCGCATCGGATCTGAGATGGCCGCAGCCCGCAGTCCGCCAGAGCCGCCCAAGTGGAGATGAGCTGGGGTGATGAACATCGAAGACCCCTGTCCGATGGAGATGGAGGCCCGGAGAGACTGGATGGCATGGCATGATGATACTCATCACTTTTCTTCTTCGGTCCACATCCGGGCGCGTTCAAGGATAGGCCAGGAAACGACAAGGAAGTCCACCAGGATAGCCTTCCAGTCATTCCGAAGAATAGAGGGTTGTGGAAAATAGCCGAAGGATACCTGACGCTCCCTGAACTGATAGTCAGGAACACACACCGCATCATCGTCTTGGGAGCTAATGGGGAGACGAGACATGTAACAGGTCCAGCTCCACCAGCATCGCCGCGGCAAGCCCGCGGGCTTGCGACTGTGTAATTGTCATTGGGGCTGCTTGTTGAGAGGAAGTTCAGCTCGTCAATAGCGTGAGTGACGTGGATGCATCTCGTCTTGTCCCTTGTGGAAGCGGGCTTGCAGGAGAGAGTTGAGGCCAGCGAAGGATGCCTGGCGTCATGGCAGCACAGATATGCCACGGCATGTGCATAATGGTACATAATGGGAGTGAGCACTGCGTGGTGGCGGGACCCAGACCATGCAAAATCTGGTTTTTTTTCTTTCTTCCCTCGTGGTCAGACTGGCCTGGCCGGTCGCGGCCTTGTCGATATTATGCATCCGGATGTTGGGCCATGGCCGTTGAGCAGGTTCCTTTCTCCGCCTGGAGAGGGGAAGCGATTAATCAATTCTGCCGTTGAGTGCAGGGATCGTATGGTAGCATTCGATGCTGCTGTTTTCTGAATCAATTACTCATATGGGGTGGTGCTGTGCCCAGATTCGTTCTTCTTGCTTCTCTCGATTTTTTTTTTCTTCCATCGTGGCCTAGCCGAAGTGGGTGGAGTGAAGTCATGCATTTCGACCACATACTAGTAGACTACATGCACCGTAAGACTCGGTGCCAGCTCACCACCGCCTCGTGGGCGCTGCAGAGCCACTGAGCGGCTGGCCGACCCCTGCAAGCGACGAACGCTTAGAATGCGACAGCGCCCCCTCCCCTTCCAGAGGCTGCCAAAAGACTGAAGAAAGACGGCGATGCCATCCCTGCCCTTCTGCATGTGCCCCATCGCTGTACTTGTATGGCTGCGCTGCTAACAGCAACGGCTCGAGGTACATGCTAATCTTAGCAATTGGACTAGTACAATGGCGCCAAGGCGCACCAGCTCTGTTTTACTTCGAGGCCTCCATGCTGCTTGTAGAATAGGTGCTATGCTGTGTATGTACTTGTAGATCTACGTCTAATCTGCCTAGTTCTGGAGCAGTCCATCAGGTTGACGTCTGATGCGTGATGCTATGGCGATGGCAATGCCCGCAGTCCATCGAGTCTTGCGCCCCATGCTCTGTAATAGCTTAGTACACACATGTATCTACTGTAACATGCGCTGCGAGGGATTGTTACCACGCGCAGCACCTGGCGCTGATGCAAAATACAGGGGCCGCACCCTTGCAGATTTTTGGCTGCGGGCCTGAGCTCTTGCTGCTAGGGGAAAAGGAAAAATTGCAATGCACTAAGGCTGGGCTAGGCACCGCTAAGAGCAATTGCCTTTTCAGCTCCCGACGCAGCGGGAGCCAGAACAGCTACGAAAACGTCGTCCAGAGCTCTGGCACTGGGACCTTTTCCTCCTTTTCACTTTATACTTTTCTGACCTTCGCCAGCCAAACGCCCCTCCCGGCTCGTGTGAAGCCTCCTACCACAAACAAGGCGGCGATGGCACTGGCCAGACACTGAGTCCTATGGCTGCTTTCGACTGCGAATACGTACTGCCGTGATACCGCCATCGAGTCGACGGGCGTCCAGCAAGCTTCAAGCCTTGCAGGAACCACACGCCGGCCGTGGAACACGAGAGCGGGCTCGCCATCATTAGCCTGTGACGACGTCTCGGCGTTGGCCTTTGAGCTCTCGACCTGCATTGCCCGTGATTCGTTGCTTGACACCGACTGGCTGCCGGCCTGTTTCTGTTTTACCTTTGATCCTGCTTGGGAGGGCTGGCGTGGTGTGAAGGACGCAAGACGAGGGGACATTTTAGACTTTTTTTGCGGTGGATGCTGCAGCCTGCATATATCATATATACACAGGGTATATATATTAACTTGACGCCGGGTGGCCTGTCTCATATCATTGGAAGCTATCCCCCCCCCTTGCCCAGCGGTCTGCCTCACCAAACGTCAGTCCTTTGCGGGCTTCGTTGCACTCCACTCCTGCGTGAATAGCTTTTCTGCCGCCTCTGATGGCCGGCCCGAGGGCGAGATCAAACAGCGTCCGCAGGGCTCGCGGACTTTCCATTGGAGAGGATGGCAAGGTCGTGCCGCTTAAGCGATGGGACGGCGCCAGCAGGACGTGCAGGGACTGGGATGGACTACGAAGGGTGAGTTGAGTCTGCATTGCCGCCAGTGAGGCCTAGTTTTGAACATGAGACCACGCCTAGTTGCGTCTTAGTAGCCTTCATCTGACTGTCTGTGCTATTGCTTATAGGACCCTGATATATGGGAGAGGAACGGCAACTGCCTCATCCACTTATACGCCAAGGGCGATTCAAAGCGCGGGCCGTCTTTCAAGCTGCCATTTGCCGCTCTGCTCTCGGCTGGCTGCTTCCCCCTCGTCGAAAAGTTTCTAGTCCTTGAGGGCCTTGCATCTAATACGGCGCAGGAGATCGAACGGTGGGATCATCTGCACCCTAGGTCGACGGCTGAGCTGTATATACCAGCTCCGCCTAATGCCACTGATAAGCAGGCACAGCAGTATCACCTAGCAATCAGAAATCTCTGCGCATGGATTCTGGGGAGGCCAATGGTGGGTAGACACTTGGGTAGCACCCTCGTTGCGCTCCTTCACTCTATGCGCGAGTATAGGTCCACGCCGGGAAGTAACGTCGATGACTTGCTGAAGTATATGCGCCAGGCGCAGTACCTCGACATGGTCGCAGCGCCTACACATGCGACGGCGGCCCTGTACGTAGCGGAGACATTTCAGCTCGGCAACTTGTATAAACGGGCTTTTGCTCACTGCGTTGGCATGCATGACCGCCTCTTCTCCAATTCGGAGTACCAGGTAAGAAACGACTCACCTAAAAGATTGGGCAATAGCGCGTGCCTTCTTCTCTCTTTCCGCTTGTTTCCCTGGTGATTGAATGAAGCTATATCCAATGCTAATTTTATCTCATGGAACAGCTCATCAGTGCGATATCGCGATCGCTCGTCCGCAGAGCGCGCCTGGAGATGAACGCAATGCTCCAGCAGACAACCACCAGACTCCGGAGCTTTCTCGACGAGGAGCTATCCGAAACGAACCTGGGAATTCCCGCTGTGACTCGCGCCCACCTGGAACGGTTTCGAAGCTTCCTACTGTCCTTTTATTCGGCCAAGTTTGGCTATTATCCTCCTAGGGTTTTTGATGCTGGCCTGCTTAATACCATGGCGGATGATTTTGATGCCTTATACGAGCTATTGGTGGACAGCAACTACACTGCGTCGGATAGCATTCCATCAACCGCAGTCGGTGGCATCTGCACCGAGCAGCTTGTCCAAACCTTTGACGAGAACAACCACTTTGAGCCTCTACCGCATCCTCTGCCTCAGCTGCCCCAAGTGGAGACTTCTACTGATGGACTCCGTCTCTTATGCAAGATTCCTTTCCTAGACAAGGTGGCACCAGAACAACAGCAAATTACAATTGCAGCTCTGATTACGGCATCTAACTGGACGGAAAAATGCTTCAAGAATGATCTTGTACAGGCGTACCGCCGGTTTGAAGAGGACATGATCCTTTCCCCTAGCAAGGCCGATAAGAACGAAAAGATCTCCCTATTGGAGGCGCGCAAGGTACGATGGGTTCTGGTCTATGCGGTTCACCAAGTTCTCCGCCGTGCGACACGAAAACCATTAGAGGTGGATGGTGAGAACGCGCCATACCATCTCACAGCCTCGATGAACTGCATCCCCCCCTGGTCATCGGCACCCCGTGAATCAAAGAAGTCCTTGCGCATTCAAACCGACATTGTGGCTGTCGATGAACCCGCGCCCAAGCGAACCATTAAGATTCAGGAGGCGCCGGTTGGCAAGATAGAGATCAAGCCCGACATTGATTATTTTGCCCTGACGCACAAGAGTCGCAATCCATCCTTGTCCACCATGTCTGATAGTCCATCGCCCACCACCTTGTCCCGCTCAAGCTCATTTTCAATGAGCCTGCGGCGCAACTCGACTATCCGCAGGTCACTAAGGATACTGAGGAGGAGCTCCATGTCGGGATCACAATCATCAATGACGCCGCCTGGGAAACCATTGTACCACGAGATTGTGGTACAGGGCTATGGAAACGGAACACAAACAGTTACCGTAGAGTTGGACGAGGAGGGGCTGACGATGAAGGGCAATCTGGCGGGTCGCAGCGACTCGACGGCATCCTCACAGTCGAATTCTAGCTCCGGCACCACGGCCTCATCAATCCCCGAGAGCATGAGCAGCACGATCGACACGCTCTCCTCGAGTGCACTTTCCAGCCCAGCAACGCCTACTACAGATGCGGTTTTGGAGCTTGAGCTTATGCTCGCCCGCTGGGGCCCACAAGACAAGGCGCCGGTAAGAATGGGTCTGCCGCGTTCGGTCTCAGCCAGCGCCATTTCCGGCGACCTGGAAAACTTGGCGGCGGGGCTCCACTACTACCCAGAAGCCTTCCCCGAAGCCTTGGACAGGAAAGAAGATGTCAAGAGAAAAAGAAGAAGTTTAGAGCCCGCGCGGTCGGCGCCGGCGCCTGCCGCCCTGCAGCGACGCTACACAATGCTTGGAGACCTTCGACGGAAAAATTTTGGGTTTGAGGCCAGACCCATTTCTGTCCGCATTCGCGAAAACCGTATTACCGAGGAAACAGGGACTCCCAGCCGGAGAGATTCCGACGATTGGTCCATGATGCTGGCGTTTATGGACGGGACTGATAATAAAGACGCTACAACTAGTCAGAACGACGCCTGGGCACAATATTCAGACCTTGGAGGACTTACAGATATGAGTTAGTATATAGACATACCTATGGTTTGGGCGTAATGAGAAATATGACTCGGGGGAGGACACATACCAAAAAAAAGGGAGACACGGAAATGACATTTTTTTCAAAGGAGGAAAAGCAATTTTTGGCATTGTATTGTTTTTTATGTTTTGTTTTTATGGCTTGGTTGATACCCTGTGTCGGCTGGCACGTTTACGATACCATTTTCTCCGGCTGTCATTCATTACTGGTGTATTGGACATTCTTTCTGTTTACAAAGTCGTGGGATATGGTATAAATCGGGATACATATACGAGAGGAGTTGCCCTCTTAGACTGGACACTTGAACATTTACTTGCAAGAGTTAATTGAATCTGCAAATTGAGCATTGTATTTAATCTCATTCCTTCGTGCGAATTGCTTTGCGGGTATAGTGCCTACAGACAGAATTCATAAATGCATATCTATATACACACATTTGTATGTATATTTATACAAATACATACACGTGTTTTCCTAACAACTCTCCTTTAACTGGCTTAATTAACACTGCTAGAGTAATGAGCAACTATTTTTAACTGCTCGTGTCTCAAACGCAGTTAAAACAAAATCTCATCCAATCGTGTTGAACGAATCCGCTTAGTCTCTCTTTGAGCGTGAGGTGGAATTGAGGCTGTTGATGAGGTCACCGCCAATAGACCAGATCATGTAAGTCGGGCCAACGAGCCAAGCACCGCTGTTTTCAGATTAGCATTTTGTTGTTTTTCTTTCCCCAGATAATAATTGCTCAAAAATTGAGACAAATAAAAGAAGGAAAAAAAAAAAAAAATAGACGTACTTGGGGATGATCCAGAGGAGGATGAGATCATTGAGGGGGTTGTGGCCAATGTTGTCAAAGCCGCTGTAGTACTCGTTTGCCCCTATACAATTTTTTCCAATTGGCCCTTGTCAGTATGGTTTTACACACGCCGCTGAGCAGCATAAAATAAAATAAAGTAAAATATAATAAAATAAAAATGGTTGTTTCATCGCTTCCTTACAGTACAGAACCGTCTTGCTAAGGGTCATGACAGCAGCGGCGTAGCCAAACAGCGTAGCCCTGGCGCCGCCTCTGCCAGACAAGACTCTGGCACCCCCCTCGGTCTTGCTGCTAAAGAGCCAGGCGGCAAGATACCACAGATACATGAGCGTCTCGATGGCGTTGAGCAGGCCCTGGGCGCTGGTGAAGCCGTTGCCGGCGTGGAAGGCCTTCCAGCCGTAGATGTGGTCGACCTCGCCGTAGAGCTTGTAGGGCGCCCAGACGGGCCAGTGGAGGGAGCCGCCGGGCATGGAGAGCGGCCGCAGGAGGACGTAGCCGGTGTCCCAGATGACGAGGGGCAGGGAGACGGCGAGCCAGACGAGGGTTGCGGTGGTGGGGGCATGGCTGAATGCTGAGGAGGCGGAGGAGGAGGATGATTTGTTGGATTTGGATCTGGCGATGCGTTTGGCGGAGGGGGTTGCGGGGGGGAGGGAGGAGGCGAAGGAGGGCTCGACGCTGGCGGCGCGGGAGGAGGAGGCGCGGGTGGTGACCATTTTGGCTGTGTTTTTGTTTGGTTTTGGTGTTGATGGATGGATTGGAGGTTTGTATGGCGGAGTCGTGTTGGGGTGAGTGGTGGTGGTGGCGAGACTATATCGTGAGTTTGTTTGTTTGTTGTATGTTGTTGTTATTGTTGTTGGGTCTCAATATTAAATGAAGTGAAACGATGGATGAGACGAGAATCGGGCTACGGAAAAAAAAAAAGAAAATAGACGACCCCAATGGATGGATGGACGGAGGAATAAACAACGGAAATGAAATGAGGGGGAGGGGCAAAATAGCGCGTTGGTTGTGTGTTGTTCCCCAAATTAAACAGAATGGATGGAGCAGCGCTCTTGTGAAGAAACGGCGATCCTGTTCTTCAATTATGTCGGATTTTACAAGATCATTGATTGAAAAAATATAGAAGGGAGAAAAAGAAGCGTGGAAGGAGAACTACAGAAAAAAATATATTAATACTATAGCTATGGGGTATGCGTGTTGGCGTATTACGTGTGTTGTGTGTGTGGTGTGCGTGTGTGCAAAAAGAGGACAGCATTGCATTGCAGAAAAAACCACACGGCGAATCACAGCAAGGCGGGAAGTGACATGGTGGCGCCACCGCTGAGAAGAGATTCGATACGACGCTGCTTGCGCCCAAAAAACTAAGGGCTTTTAGTATGTTGGAAAAGGTGACGGACTGTTACGGCGATGAGACTGATGACAGCGGTTGAACCTTGCTGTGTGTTGCTAGGACTACAGTGCAAGTTTCTAGGATATGTGCCGAGGCTGGAGCTAAGAGGCTGTAGCGGATTCAGTTGAGAATGTTGCTCCGGAAGCCGCTGCTTCGGGGCAATTTGTGAGATTGCATGGTGACTGATGGAGGGTGATTGAAATTAGCTGTCCGGGTTGGGAGATGAAGGCGCATTGCGTGTGGTGAGTTTGAGTTGAGAATTGAGCTTTTTTATATTAGTACGCTCACTTTGGATATACTGATGTATAAGTGGAGGATGCTTTGTACTGCTCCGTCATCTCATCTCATCTCATCTCATCTCATCTCATCTCACCTCATCTATAGGTACATTCGTCCTACTTATATACTGCATATTCAACATCCATACCGTAATCAACGTCATATTAACCCTCATCACAGCTTCCCTCACCCGCCAAATGTCTCTCCCCCATTCTCCAGATAGTCGCGCTCCTCATCCGTCGTCTCGCGCCCCATCACCCGGTTGCGATGCGGATACCGTCCAAACCGCTTTATAATCGCCCAATGCCGCTTCTCGAACCCCAAGCTTAGCTGGGCATACTCGCTGGATGCTTTCTCATCCGCCTGCACGACCCTCTGCGCCGCAGCGCGATACTCGTGCGCCACCTCGGACTCGTCGCTCCACTCGACGGCCATTTCGGAGGGCAGCAGGCTCTCCACGTCGCGTGCCAGGCCCTCGTACTTTTCCACCGCGAGGTCGTGCAGCGAAATGTCTTCGGAGTGCATCAGCGGCACGTAGAACCAGCTGCGGTAGGCGAAGCGCCAGCGGACCTCGGGACACCTCTCGGGGATGCCGCGCTGGATCGCTGTGAGGGCGACTTCCCTGGCCATGGGGTCGAAGTAGTTGAAGACGACGTCTGCGCTGTCTCCGCGGTAGCAGTTGCGCGGGATTTGGTCGAGCAGGAGGATTAGGCTGAGCCAGTCGTGGGAGTCGTTTGGTTGCAGGGCGTAGATGATGTCTTGGCCTGATTTGATGCCGTCACGGCGAAGTTGTTCAAGAGTAGGGGCGAAGCGTTCTCTGTGGTGTGGAAGATGCCATCAAATTAGACGTTTGAAAAGAAAAGAAAAGACAGTGAGTTCATGGCAACTTACACGCATAGCTTGTCAAAATCTGCTCCGCCAAAGAACCATCTCTTGTTCTCATCGGTGGTAGGCATAACCAAACTGTCTGGCCCTGACAAATGTTCGAACCAAAACTCTCGGACGCTCAGAAGCAAATCTGGCGATAGGATCAACGATATGCAAGTCATCTTGTCCTTTGATGGGGCAGATGAGGTATCAATTGAGTGGTGGCGAGAGCCAGTGGGGGCTGGTATGAATGCTCTCGGCCGTGGCCTATGATACTCAGGATGTGTCTGCTTGTGACTTGGCAACGTTCTCCCGGCGTGCAGTCCTCTTGAGTATAAACGCAGAGAAACGGGAGAAACTAAGCATCTTCTTAGATCAGTTCGTTCTACACAATGTGTCATGAAAAGGATTTACCAACCCCGAGAGAAGCAGCACAGTGGCCCAGCTCGGTGAACACCGGACAGCGAAACCGGCGGCAACTTCATCAACGTTGATTATATGTCCGAGCCGAATGTGTTACTAATCACAACCAAGCCATTTAATATCCGACATGGAGGAATACAGGACAAAGAAGACAAACGACAAAAGAAAGATGATGATGCTATAAAGACCAAGTGCAGCCGTGAATACGCATTTTTGGCACGGGGCCCAGCCCATATTAAGGTTGGCTGAATTTTAGCATTGCCGCTTCGCTCTAGCACCAAGACCGAGAGGCCGAAAGTGTATAGCTGGACCCGACGTGGGCAATAGAATGCACTTGATTACCATTATTCATCACTATAACCCGCTTACCAAGTCATGATTCACCGCGCGGGAAAAATAGTGCATGCAGCTGCCTCTTAAATTTACACAATGCCGACATGCTAAGAAAACGACCTAAAATGGAAAGATGAAGCGACCAGCCAATCACACGTCGTCGTCCGAGGATTTATCATCATGGCGATACGCCAGGATACTAATTGGGGTGCGTTTTGCGTTGAACACTATTTTCCGGGAAAAAAAAGATTCGCACGACTCATTAGCTTGATCTTGCGTACCGTACCAATGGCTGGATATATATATACTATATGGGGGAGGAGTGAGCAAAAACTTACATATCTCCATTTCTTCGAGAGATAATCCTTTTGTCTCTTTGATGAAGAACCATGTGTACAGCACTAGAGCCCAGTTGAAGCAGCAAAACATGAGAAATGCCTTGTAGCCGAGATTGTTGACTGCGGCGGGCGTGATTTGAGAGAGCGTGAAGCCAAAGAGCCATTGAGTTGCGGCGCCGACGGCGATGCCTCCTTCGCGGACTCGAGTTGGGAAGATTTCGCTCATGTATAGCTGTGTTTGCGCAAAAAAATCGGGGTATTGGTTAGTATATCGTGTTGTAGTTTTAGTTGCGAAGTTGAAAACCTACCCATGGTATAGGCCCCCACGAGATGTTGAATGTCACTGTGCGCAGTCGCATCAGCAATCTGGACAAAGTTGTGTATCTCATCTCACAACGAGACGAAATTCTCATTCTTTGGACAAACAGGCTAAATGGGCACTTACTCGCTTCTAGGAAAACCATCGTCAGAGACGCAATGGCCGGCGGCGTCAGCGTCCCACCGCTCACGGGAGGATGTCGCTGCGTCAGCACCGCGATGATGAACATATAAGTGCCCATCAGAAACGACCCCGCGAGCAGAGACCATCGGCGGCCTATGCGCTCCACCAGGAAGATTAAGAAAAATGCACAACTGATGACCTTGCACACGCCGAAGAAACCGCTGAGTAGGAGGGCGTTTTGACCGGCGCCGACGGCCTGAAAGACTTGGGGAGAAACTAGATTGAGAGTTAGAGAGATGTTCGCAGGCAGAGTGGAGGAAATTATAAGTCCATACAATATGCCAGAGGTGTGTTTCCCGTCAGTTGAGCGCCTAGATATTGGATTCGGATCATCAGCAGCCGTCAACCATCACAGTTTCAGCTCATGAAACCTACCAATCTGCAGAGTGACGGCAATGAAGATGCGATACCGATTCGCTGGCAGCCAGTATTCCCGCCATGTGACCCCAGCAGTCTGCCGTTCCTCCTCCTCAATGCCCGCTACAATCTCTTGAAACTCCATCCGCACCTCTGTGCTATCCCCGCCTCGCACCCATATCAACGACTCCAAAGCTTCCTCGTGTCGATCACGCTGAGCAAGCCACCTCGCGCTCTCTTTTGTCAGAAACATTCCCAGTCCCAAGATGCCGCCAGGCACAAGCTGCAAGGCAACAGGGACACGCCACTGTCTCGTCGACGACGGTATATGTTGCGCGGCGCCGTAATCGACCCAGTAGCTGACAGCCACGCCGAGGGTGAAGAAGAATTGGAAGAGGCTGCCGAGCTGGCCACGGATTTCCTTGGGCGCCATTTCGGCCGAGTACATGGGGATGATGACGGTCGCAATGCCTATTTGCAGCGAAGTTGCAGGTTAGAATTGAGTCGCGTATAAGCTGGGGACTTGTAGTTTGCTTTTTGTATATGTCTTTTGGACGGTTGGATTTTACCTGCGCCAATGCCTGATATCGTCCGTCCGGCATACCATGTGGCGATGCCGTGCTGGTAGAAGAGCTGCAGCACGGCGCCAATGTTGAATATGAGCGATCCTACGACGAGAGACCATCGGCGACCGTAGCGCGCAGTAAATGGCCAGACGAACAAGCACGAGAAGAAGGCTATATATTAGGAAACGTGTATTAGAACCCATACGTCCGAATCTACTTCAATTCCACGTTTTATGCTTCCTCTTGTTGTATTTTCAATTTTGTTTTTTCTTATTTTCCCATCTCGTATTCTTCGCCATGAAGCAATCGAATAAGCGTGCATATACAATACATACCTCCGGCTTGCAGCAGACTGGCCGACAGCGACGTGACATTGTCTCGCTCCTTGTCGCTAAACCCCATGTCGCGCACAAAGGAATCCAGCGTCAGGACGCCGCCCACGATGCCCGTATCGTAGGCGAAGAGGAATGAGCCGACACATGATAGGGAGACGAGGTACGTGGCCCTCCATGTGCCGAGGCGCGTCATGATGGGTTGCCGGTCGTGTGAGTTTTCATGGGGGAAATAGAGAGAGAGAGAAGGAAAAGAGAGGAGAGGGAAATATGGTGTGGGATGGACAGCCGTTGGTGCGTGTTAGTTTGTATGTATGTTTATATAAACGTGTGGCGTGGCGATAGCTTTGGGGTCTGGATTAGAAGATTGAATTAAGCATGCTGGGTGAGTGAAGAGCACTGCAAACCTCGGAGAACTGAGTTGAAGAATCGTGAGATTCAGTCTGCAGAGGCGTGCATGCGAATACGAAGTAATGCTACTACGATTTACTATTTCACGACGACCTATCAGCAATGCATCTATCCGCGGCCTCGGGTCTCTCAGCACGCCGTTTGACGTAATCCGAGACGGCGGCCATTCAGCCGAGCAGGCAAAAGCACGCATCCATCCGTAGCCCCCATGGAGATTTTCGCTGCATGGGGTGAGCAGTCATGCAACGTGCTAGCCAGCCTCTTAGCTGCGGGGAAGTCGTACATACAAGAGGTCGGTGCGGAGAGAGTGGGATTCGAGATTTAAGAAATCAGAACCCTGGTTGGTGATTGTGAAACTTGGTTAGTAGGCATTATTAGTTCTAGGCGAGGTTCCGCTTTGGGAAAGGAGAGCGCTTTTTTAATCTCTTTCTTTTTACACCAGCACCTAAACAGACATGACTGTTTACAGCTTTCGAGGAGTAAGTGTCACAAATAGTAGATGGAGGCGGATGGGATATTTGTAGAAAGAGATTATATAAGGGTTGTGTCGGGTAAGGAAGAGATAAAGACTTAGATGGTTGTAGATGTGCTGAATGATGTTTGAGGGATCGGCAGCTAAGACGAGGTACGCAGCATTTAACAGCAGAGTGGATGTGTTGGCGTCTAGTTTCATAAGTTAATCTGGCGCTTCGACGGTATTACTCAATACCATTGGCTTTGGAAATTTAGGAGATTGAATAGGGCTTATGAGTATAGTCAGAAATCGCGTGATGACTACCAATGCGCCCATCATCCCCTGTATATTTTCGTTGGAGATTGTCTCAACTTTGCCAGATTGCCAGATTTAGCAATGGATGATGGCCTTTAGTCTCGCGGCCATATTCTTTCGTTGTCTCGCCACGGTAGGTCGAAAGCTTACCACCACCCTACCGCAACTGCATTACATCTTGGAAAGAGCACCCATGGCTCTGTAATTGGGGAAAGTTTTTTTTAAACTTGAAAATTAGGTTTAGGAAATGAATATTCGTCTTATCGTCTCACATTGGCCACGTAGTGATGACAAGATGACCACAGTGCTTCACCGTGTCATGAATCTATTTTGAAGCCGCCAGGCTTACAAAGTGTCAAGCCTACGATGCAATAACGTCACCACGTTAACATTTTGAAATCAAACGTTTTTCATTGGTCTCATCTAAACTATCATTGTTAGAGTAAATATAAATGATCATAGATTATTTACGTATCATAGGAGTTATCGTAGATTAAATTTAAATGATCATCATAGATTTTTTGCGTGTTATAGGAGCCATGAGCTATAAAAACACCACTTCAAGTAGCTTCATTTCATGCATTTTCAACCTCAGCCGGAATAGAGACACCAAACTTCACACAGGCATGTTCAGTGTGCGCACCGTTCCTCTTAGATTGCGCCAGTGCAGCAAATACTATTCTCCTTTCTTTACCAGACGCACCACTCGCCAGGCTCTTGCAATGTCTACCATATCCGAAGCAATTATCAAGGACCACCGTGAGATAGAACAATACTACAATGAAGTGATCAACAATGCGGGCAATCACGATTACCAAACTCGGTATGGGAACCAGTTCATCTGGGAGCTCGCTCGCCATTCGGTTGGCGAGGAGCTGGTTGTCTATCCTGCAATGGAGAAGTATCTAGGTGAAAAGGGCAAAGACATGGCGGAGAGCGACCGCAAGGATCACGCAGTGGTGAGTACCTACTAGGACCATGCAGATGGTGTGGACATAATTTACTAAACATCTTTTACGTAGGTCAAAGATATGCTCAAAACGTTCCAGAATATGAACTCGTCTGACCCTGACTATGTCAACCAGCTGCAGAAACTTTGGGGGCCCCTCTCGGAGCACATCAAGGAGGAGGAGGAACGGGATTTACCCGCCTTGGAACAGCAGCTTCAGGCAGTCGAGGGGGAATCGGCATCAATGGCTACGAGCTTTGGTCGCACCAAAGCTTTTGTACCCTCACGCAGTCACCCTAGTGCTGGGGAGCATCCACCATTTGAGACTGCTATGGGTTTGCTTGCTGCACCAATCGATCACCTTGCTGACTTGTTCCGAAAGTTTCCTGATCAGAAGGTATCCCCCAATCCTTCGACCAAGTAGGATTAGTTGAATTGTTTAGTTTTCTTGAATACGTACATGCATAATATGAAGACGATTTGCGCTCGTTTGACTTGACAAAGAATCCTACATATATTGTGCATCCTCTTATGTGTTCGGGGTATCAAAAGACTTCGTTCTAAGCGATGGATCACGCACTATGGTGCAGTGGAAGCCGCATTTTCAATTTGTTCTTTTACAAGGAGAGAAAAGTTCCAGAATTTACTTTTTTGCCCTAGCCCTTTTTACTTGTTGGCGCTCAGAGATGAAGTCAGCTTTCGATAGAAACGGTCGGACGCGATAGTAAGAAAATTCCTCTCAACATTACTGACAAAGATAATTCTACCAGCAAGCAAGAACAATTTACAAGGTTATGGCCATCTGTATCCCCTGCTGGTGGGACAGTAGTGGAGAAGAGAAAATGCTATAAGTTGTAACCATGTGATAGCTGTAAGTAATCTGAAAGGTTCAATAAATTCACCTCCCTATGTCGGACCACATTTTCGAGGATCCGTAATCTTGTCAGCGCGCAAAAGGTCTTGCTTTGTATCGGTAAATTTTGGACTAGGGAATTTCGTGATTGCCGCCAGAATTAAAACATGGCTCTCTCTTGGTCTTAGCCGAATTTGCCGGAATCTGCTAAACAATCCATCATTAATTAAACAGTTTCAATCAAATCGGTATACTTTCATCAAATATTACGAATGCCTAGTGCCACGAGCGTAATCATTGTGGTGGATCTAGTCCGGCAATGATTCGTTATTCCCACTCCATGTCGATGACGGAGTGATGAAAAAATGAATATCATCACGACACTACCCTCCGTCATTTCTAATGAGGGATGAGGTCATGGATACTCGTTTAAAGACAGACAATGTACTGGTTTCATGTCTAATCCAAGGATCAATATGACGATATGAGCCTTGATGCGCCCTGCGAAAGAGTGATGGCTTATTCTCGTCCATATTTATAAATGTATATAAACTTCAATATAGCCCACATATTACTCTCACAAGTGTATAGACGAGTAGACTTCCTTTTATTCTTTTAACAGCGACATTATTTGTCCAATACCCTTTGTCGAATCCTAAACTTCAAATCTAAACGACCGTTACTTGAACGGCGTTTACTAGGACTAAAAATTTTCTTCAAGGGGGGTGGAGGACAATCGCTGGTGCTATGAGTACAACTACACCTAAAAGTTACATTCCAATACGGCATATGCGTTACCGGCTCAAGAGATAATACTTACGATGTAGTCAGTAAGAAGTCTTTGGATGATTGACGAGGTGTTTCTGAACTCGACGTTTAGTCTTCCTGCACGTAATGCTAATGAGTGGGTGGTAGTGAACGGCCCTGAAATAATGACAGGAACAATATTCAACAAATTGCAACATCAGGAAACCTCAATGCGGGCAACAACAGTTATAGATCATATGGAATCATCTGCGATAAAGAGCCATCGATGACATAGAGCTATAGACAATATAGAGACATAGATTACACAAAACTTAAGATAGATCGCAAAAAGCTATACATCGCATAGAAACGTTATTAAAAACCATATTGCATTGCATTGCGAAGCTGTAACACATTGGCAATACCAAGGCTAAAACTAGCACCGCTTATTGAGTGATGTAAATATTGGATTTGGGTAGGAGTCGATAGAATGCAGTTCATTTGGATGACTGTTCTGTGTACTGCAACTCACACTTCTAACAAGAATGCGATATGCAGAGCAGCGCTTCTCAGACTACAGAAGAACTGATATCTATAGTTCAATGCAAATAACATGTAGCACTCTTTGGAGTTGATCCGAGAGTCAACCAGAACATTTCATTTCAGTCCACATGATTTAATCAATATTATCAGCATTCAATTATACCCATTGCTTTGTAAAAGCTCTAAATGCTTCCTAGGATGTATATAAGGCCTCTCATACCCTGGATCATATGCATCTTTTATAACTCCCATATTATAGCATACTTGATCGACGTGTTTATCCTCAAAAGGGTTCTCAGCACCATGATATAAAAATTCCTCGACTTCCTCGTCAATCCAAATCGCACGCCCTTGAATAAAAGCATTGGGGATAGGTACAGCAAATTTGATTTTGGGCTGCACAAGTCGCTCGTGCCAACGCAGAGAGTCACGCATATTCTCCAGTAACTGGCGCTGGGTGCCGGAGCGTATGGATAAAAATCCCAGCTCAAGCGACTGCAGTGCAGGAAGCTGTGAGAGCGTTGATATTAGATCAGTGGAATCCACAGGAAAATTCCATAGACGAAAATACTGTAGATTTATCCAACAGCTAACCGGGAGAAATGTTTGCAGTGCTGGTGGCCATTCTTGGTTAGGGTTGTAGTCGGGTTCATAGCTAGATATATCCATGCCTGTTTCCAGACTGAAATGCTCTAGCTGTGAATTTTCTGCCAAGGCGTTCTGCAGGAGATTACGGCGAAAGGGTGTCCAATGGAAGTCCACATAAAGTGACAGATGTAACCTTTTTAAGTCAGGGTGCTGGAGGCAACAGATAAAATCCAAATATTCCTGGGATGTTTGCTCAAAGAGGCGGTAATTAAGGCCAGATTGAAGATAGTGGGAGTCAATTCGAAGTTCAGAGACGCGATGATGCTCTTGAGCCAAAATTTTTGTAAGTAAACAGTAACCGCGCCATCGCGTTTTTGAATCTTCCCATGGCGCGGGTTCTTGGTTACTGTCTGTAAAACGAGCAGTTAGCCAACCGCGCGGAATCGGATAATTAAATCCATAGGGGAAGGCCCGAATCATAGGAGTCTCGTAGAGAGGGGTGAATAACCAGCCATGAGCAGCAGGTGTAATAGTGACTCTTTGCAGCGCGGGAAACTGTTGTAAGGCATATCGAAAAGCTTCAGCATCAGCTCCATGAGCAATCACGTCATCTTGCTGACGTAGTAAATCTTGATAGTAAGTCCATGATTCTCCTAGCGATAATTCGGCATTTACTAGACGATATATTCTAAGATCTTTTGGGCGGTTTGGCTCGTCTGCGGCTTTACGATGTTCTAATTCATCGATGTTCAGATCCCGTTCCACTTGAAACCATTCCATATCCGTCATTGGCCTATTGACGTCTTCGGGAACAACATTGTCGGAATAATCAGTATGGGAATAGCATAAGCGCGCATCGTCATAAATGAGCTCGATAATGCCTTGGCGGTACACATCATGATTGGCAATAGAGCGAAGGACGTGAATATTGAGTGGATTAGCAGAGAGAAACACTCGGCTAATGCGTAATTTAATGGTACTAAAGTGCTTGCACGTCAAGCGAAGATTTTTAATTGAGCGATTGTCTAGATGGCTCACTAGATTCTCAATGAGCTCGGGAGGTAGTGTAGGTAAAAGAGGAGGAGAATCTATAGTTTGTCATTAAACTGCGAAGGCGTCCTTGTTGGTTAAGGAATAGAAAACGCACCTGGCGATATGAAGGCCGTGTACTCGAATGGGGTAGGGACAACATCGTCGGCTGGGGACTCAATCGGAAACCGGTAGCGGTGTATGTCCTCGACTCTCCTGGTTAAGGAGGCCTCTGACAAAATGTTGTCATCATCATTATCTACTATGTTCTGCTGGTGAACAGATTTTGATGGGCTGTTTCCCATCGTTGCGTATGCGATGAGAGCAGACGGATTCCCTAGCGATTACTGGGATACCGATGTGTATATGTCTTAATGATGGCGGGAAATTGCTGCTAGCGGGGAAATTTGGGGGATAGGCTTATTATATAGTAGGTAGGAAAGTTAGTGTAAACATGCCTGGTACCTCCTACATGCACCTAATGCAGGTACCGACATGGATGTCTTGAAGGGATCCTGAGTACTTCTCGGGCACCTATTAAGACTCGGTGTCCATATTTTCCATGCCAACGGCAAAAGTGGCTACATAGGCGGTATACATGTATAGAGTAGATATGGCAACCTAGGGAGGCCCAAAGAATAAAACTGCTGGAGCTTTTGCTTAGATTTCAAATGTACACTTATATATCTATAGCTTTCCATTTACACCATATTCATCCAGTTATACGAGCAGCAGCAGCATTTGCAGTTGCTACACCGATGCATATATACACGCTCGCTTGGAGGCCAGAGCAATCCGTTTTAACGGCCGGGTTCCACTTATACAATGAAGATAGAGCTATCTTTTGACTGCTTGCAATGGCTGAACAGCCATCGCTGGCGTGGACGTCGTAGAATTTATTACAGCCGCTCACCATACCGCTTTGGGTGGGTGTGGGAGTGGTTATGCCGGGAGCTGTTGTGGTTGCCGCCGTGCCAACACAGACGACAGAAAAGTAACAGCCTCATCATCACCTTTGTGAGTGAAAACTTTCAATAATTAAAAACGGATGTCTAGGAGGTGAATGAAGCACATATAGGAGAAAATCAAGAATATGTCAAAAAAAAAAAAAAACATTATGCTTAATGTGCTATATCGCTTGATCAGCTATGGCATAGCACATGCTGCTCAATGCCACCACCTGGGAACCTGGATTTGTTAAATTGGGTCGTCAGATCAGTTTTTTTTTTTTTTTTTGTTTAATCATTCTATTATTTTCTCAATTGCTTTGCTAACAAGTGAAAACAAATAGTTTTGGAGAGCCGAAATAGAGCCGTCCAGCATTGTGTTAGGTCTTGCCTTTTATGGTCGAACCTTCAACTTGAAGTCGTCATCTTGCTAGAAACCTAGTTGTCCCTTTGGCAGCCCAGGAGATGCGGGCCCGTGTACTAATACGGCAGGCATTTTGTCATATCGAGGTAAGATCCCAATACATGATGTAAACCGAATTTCCAGCTGATAGTGACTAATAGAGACCCAATCGATACTTGATCAGACTGGCGCAGACTCATATCTAGACGAAGAGGCCGCTGTGAGATACTTGGTATATGGTAACAACAGTTGGGTTTCGTAAGTTACAATCCCAAAAAAGTCTAGTCTATATATGCACAATTGCCGTTTAGCTAATACAAAAATCTTGTAGCTTTGACGATGATATTACATTCCAGGCCAATATTGATTATGCCAGTAAGATAGGTCTTTCAGGACTTGTGGTTTGGGCGGTTGATCTTGATGGCAGCAAACTTGACGCTCTGAGAGCCATCTCAGGATCCAGTGGAGCGACTGGAGCTGATAGTGCTTTTTTACTTATTGATATGAAATACTTGTTCCCATCAGAGGACCTTCCAACCTCTGACTCCCAAATTTCATACGGTCTGGTCATATTTGGGAGTGGTGGTGGTTTGCATGATGTTAGCCCCGCGTCTGGACCATTCGGTTTTTTTTTTATTTGCGGGAGACTCTCATGTTGTCACAAAAGTGAGGAAAAGGAATGGTGAGCCAGATCCATTTACTTTCCTCGACTGTCCTTCAGATGTTCGAGATCAACCAAAAGACAAAGTTCAAAGTGCTAGAGTGGCCTGTCTGGGCGATGACTTGGAAGGATGTTTCCGAATCCTTGAACGTGGCGTTGAAGGGACCATTGTTGAAATGCCGGACAATGTAGGTTCATAACATCTTACTATTTCGCACAACGATGTTGGAATTTACTGACTCAAATCTACCACAGTGCGCGCCTAATTCATTTGCAAGAGCCATTTCTCTGAAGATCTCACCTGGTGAGTTACTAATATATGAATAATCTCAAGAGTCTTTTAAATACGATTGACCAATATTGATCTATGCCAGACCAGTCATTGCCTTTGAATATAGGAGACAGAACTCCCACTTCTCCCGTATACGACTTCTCGTTTGATTTCAATCTTGGACTTATGCGCAGAGACTCAAACAACACGAGATTTCGATTAGATTACTCAAACGTCCCAGGCTACTGGAATCATCTTGTCAACGCACCAGGAATACAGTCCAGAGACTTGAAGAAACTGGAGAGTCGGTTCTTCGCTTCAACAACAGAAGACTGGAACACAGCCTTTGAAACTACCGAATTGAATTGGTCTCCTACAGATGCTACGCAGATTCAAGAAGATGTGAGCGCGCCGGTTTTCTGGCAGTCCGTAGGCGAGTGTTCTATAGGCGACTCTACCGCTTCAGAGGGTTTCGGCGCATTTGTTGATGGCAACATTGATGTGAAATTTTGGGTTGGTTTTTCTATGATTGTACGGCCCTTGCCCCATTATGACGAATATTCATTCATGACTGTTAGCACTACGATATAAGGAGACGTCCTTTAATACTGACTCTTTGTTTCGATAGGCAACGCTCAAAGACTTAAAATTTGAAGTAGATCAAGCTCATGGCTTTTTGAAAGCAAGCGGACAAACGGATTGAACGTATGGCATCGGTGGCTTTGGTGATATTGACATATCAAAAGCAGGAAAAGGCAACCCGGCCTTAAGCGATGACAACCCCGTTAACCTAAAGGGGCATACGATCTATACAGACGAAGCAATAATTTCGCTTCAACCATATTACCAAATAACATATCAAATGGCAACTCTTAATGGATCGAATGGCTCTGATTTTGGAGACAGTGCGGTTTCGTTCAATGGACGATTAACCACTCGCATTGTCACTGATCTTGGAGACTTTCAGGCAAACTTTCCGCCTCCTGAAAATCCACCAGAAGGGGCATACAATGACAAACGTCAACAGAATAAGTTGTCTATTCCTAACGATGATATTCTTTACGGCACTACTAATAGCGGCGGCCAAATTGCTATCGGTACTCAGCTTAAATTTGGGCTAAAGCTAGACCTCGTCGCGCGAAATGACATATTCAGATGGAACGACGGTCTACCAAAAGTATTTTTAGTCCCTTGCTTCCTAATAAGTTAAGTTGCTGATCAAATATAGATTGAGCTCGTGTAGGATACCATGGAACTCTTCACTTTCTCACCAGGAAGTGAAGACCACCCTGAATTTGCATGTTCCGACTATGAGGTGATGTGAGTTACAATGCGTGTAACTCAATGCTACAGCGAAACCGACACTGACAAATTTTGAAATCAAGTACAAATGCCTACCAAGTAGTGGAAAAAGGGTACGTAATTTTATACAGGCATTGCTACAAAATATTGAAGTATTTGAACTAATAGCCTTACAGAGAATCTTTTGGTTGGAATGCTTCCAGCAGCTTAGCAGCAAACCTCGCATTTGATAGAGTGGGACTATGTCCAGATGAGTTTTTGCAAGGCTGTATACTAATTCTAGCCAGCAAAAACTCTCTAGCGGCCAAGTTTGCTACCCAGCAGCGACCAATTCGAAGAGACGCAGAGATATAAAGGCCACTGATAGCGGCAACCTAACAAATAGCTTATCTTCTGAGAGCACGGATATACCAATCGACCATCAGAACCAGGGTGATGATTGCCTTGAATGCAAGAAACAATCTCTTGGACCTCGCGGATCAATACAGAAGAACCCATGGGGAAGGGGAGACGGATCCCTCCCACAATTTTATTTTTCAGATCTGGAGGGACTCAGTACATTCGAACGCTCGAAACCTAAGTTCGACTGTCTTGATTGCGAGAATTGTTATGAAGAAGAGATAAACGAATGTTGCGGATGCGTTTCTCTTGACATTACGTGGCCCAATTTTCGGGATATGCCTCCTTGCGACATTGACGTATGCGAGCCTCTCTCTGGTACATGGCTGGGCAACACTTTCAATTCGAAAAGAGAAGAAGATGTTCTTGAAATCGATTCTGAATTCCTGAATGATACCCTTGTCGATGATGAACATTCGCTATTTCCAAGACAACCTCCAAATCCAACGGCTAATATATCACCCAAGAATCTTAAGGTTTGCGGAACTCTAGTTAAGTTGAATTCGCCATACAAGTACCCATCTTTTCCGGAAGACCATACCAAGCAATGGGATGGGATCCAGCAAGGAAGATGGGATCCAATATCGAGGTACTGGGGCAACACATCATCGATTTGCCAAAGCTGGGCAGTAGGAAAGGTTCAGCCTGCAGACGTGGTATGGGCTCCCAATAACCTTGGAGGGTACACCCCAATAAGGGCGTTATATCAAAGTAAGTATATCCTTCTTTAAGTCAAATTGCTGGGGAAAAAAGATCTCTTTAGCTGATATGTTTTTTTTTCTTCTTCTTTTTGCAGCCGAACATGTTTTTGAGGGGCAACTAATCAGCGACTTCTTTTCCTTTTGGCTGGACAAGGGCAGGTTAAATGTTCGCGATGCGAACGTCTACTATACACCACCCAAGATGCCATGTGCCGTGACTCAGCAATGGGTAAACAAGCCATTCTCAGATTTTCAAGTAATAATTAGCGGGTCGCTTGATGACGCGACATTTGCTCAGCTTCTCTTGACAGAGCTAGGCAATCAGGCGCACCTAGACCGTCTCACAATTATGCTTGGAAGGGTTAACCACAAAAAAGGATTAGTAAGGAAGCCCTCGCCTAATTTCATATGATTACTGTTTACTGTTTGCTATTTCTAAGCTGCGATCTAATTTCCATTTAGATATTTCAAGGAAACAAAGCTATAAATGAAGGAGATTACATCCTTCAAACTCAGCAGGAACAGCTCTTAGTGGTGAAAGAAATAGGTGAGTATATAGTTTCGAAGTCTTTTACCATCAGATTAATCAAAGCTAAAAAAGTCAGGCCTAATATTTAATTATCTCAATACTAATGAAGTATGGGATAAGTTTTGCGCAACATATGAGGCCATATACGACCATATGGGCACTTTCAATACATTTTACGCACAAAAGTGCCAAGCGGTCACGATACCAGATTTACAAGACGAATGGAAAGAGTTTGTCCGGACTGCTCTAGACTCAGTAGTTACTCGGAGTCTCACCGCTTTTGACGTGATGTACGAGAAAAGACGGTATGTAACGTCAAGAATTGAATTTCCTTCGCACTCTACAGAACTAATAGAGCTAACGCATAATATACAAATAGTCCAGGTACCAGCTACTTCAGCACTATATTTCCAATCGCATGGCTGTATAACAAATATTGGAACAGGGGGTCGATTAGATTGCCGGGAACGTGTCCACACTTGGGTCCTACTAGAGTGTAAATTTATAGGCAGAGGTTAAGTATCAGACGCTTGGGGTATAATCTCTACAGGTAGCCTTCATGAGCAGCATCGAGGATTTCTCCAATACTTGAGTATACTAAGTATGAATACCCTAGCTCCAGCGCTTTCCACAGGTGAAAAGACACCCGCATCACATCTTGGTTGGTATTGATATAATATAATTTAAACTAGCTCAAGAGTATTACAAATTATGTGCCTAAAATAACAAACTCGTCAATTTTTACTAGTCAGGAGAGCGTGCTTCGTATGTCACTATTTTCTAATAACTTTACTAATGCCAGCTAAGGTCATGCTGCTCTTTAGTATTCCAGATTTCTCGGGTTTTTCAGGACTTTAACTAACAGATCTTATTTATTCTTTACTAGTTTTAATGCAGTCTGGCTTAATATTATCTAGATGTTGATAGTCCCTTGTTTATAATCCCGTGTTACTAATAATATTTATCCAGACTACACGTATAAACCAGTTATAGAACATGCTTATACATAGTACCCGCGCCGCGTGGCTGCCAAGGCCGCGCTACAGATCCACGGGACTGGACCCCTGAGCGCTAATCCACTAAATTATCTGTGGTACAGTGGGGTGTCAAAAGTCTAGGTATATTAAACGTAATTAAGAAGCTCTGTAGCCACTTTTAGTGTTAAGCTCTGTAGCCACTTTTAGTGTTTCGCTCTGCACTTCATCCAGCGGTGGCACTACGCTGATAATTGTGGCATCGTATTCATCAATCCTAGGGCGCTCTAACACGTCGAATTGACTGTGGACCAGGTTTGACTTGGCAAAGTGATTTTGTCTAGCCTCTGTCCTCTGCCGCAATACGGACTCTGGTGCATCAAGAAAGAAGAAATGCATGAGAGAATATCCGGCACGATCGCAGCTTTCTCTCAGGATATCCCGGTGAGCTCGTTTCAGAGCCGAACATGTAATGATGAGATGGTGGTGTTGAGATTGCTGTCGGTTATAGGCCGAAGCTTGCTCGTTGATTGCTTCAAACCAGCCTTGGCGGTCCTCGTCTGTCAATGGCTCGCCTCTATGCATTTTGTCGATATTGGCTTTTGGGTGAAGCTGCCGATGATGTTAGCATCCGTATATCCAATCATTCAGAGTCATCCCACGGATCGTACATCGTCGCCTTCTAAGTAGTGAGCTCCTAACCTCGAAGCGAGAAACTTTGCGACTGAAGACTTGCCTGAGCCTGTGGGACCCGAGACAAACAATATCCATGAGGGCTCCTTCACAGAGCCTTCGTCAGCACCACCGCTACCGTTAATAGAAGACATGTTGCTATCAATAGAGTTAAATGCAGCAGTCATGGTTTGAATTGAGATGGTTATATTGATCGAGAAAGTAGATCGCGCCGTGCTATCTAAGACTGACTGTATAGAGGTAATGTCGAATCCCACAAGACAATGGCCGGCCTTATCACAGCCATTTAACATAACGTTTTATTGTCAATAAGGGAAAATCGTGGCATTATTTGTTGCAGCTACTGTGATTGTGGTTACTAACCGTGTTATGGCGTAACATTGGGGCTCCTGCTGCTCAACATGACGTCAAGACTCTAACTCCTCCCAGTTCCCAAGGGCGAAAGAGATTCAATGAAAAGTGCTAGAACGTTTCTGTATCCCGTTTCATCCTTTCCGAATTAGTTTTAGAATAAAAAACGTTGCAAATGCCGCAATGATACTCTGTTCAAGTGTACTTGCTGCCTAGGTGGACCCCAACATTACTCAGTGGGTATTTAGTTTGCCCCCTTCATGAGCTTGTTGAGCTTGTAGTTAGCAGAATTACAGCCGCCTCGTCATCCTGGCCTAATTAAGATATGATTCGAGCGCACTTTTGATAGCAATCGATTTGTTTTTTGCATCATTCTTTCTCTTTTCGTTTTAAGTGAGTGTGCCATTCGGAGCGCTCTCCGGAACGCTTAAGTGCAAAAGGTGACGGAACCCTATGCCTCAACTTCTCGCCACTGGTGCTCTGCAGAAAGACTATGGAGCATCAGAGCTGTAAGTGGCAGATATTTCAAGGGTCCATTGGGTTTCAAACTGATCATCGTGTTCCCGCCCGCTTGAGCTGATTAGCATTCCGAAGTGCGTTTCATTTGTGGCGCTTTTGCTGAATGTATCATCAACCTGATGTATACATGACTGTGTTATGCAGCCAGTACGTCAAACTCTTTTCAGTATGTGATGTTTCAAACGTAGAATCGTTCAACTGATAGTCACCAATTACATGGTGGCTAGTAACTCGATTGCATTGGAAAGTGCGAATATCAACTGTAAATCTCAAAAAGCATTTATTAATGTCCATAGATGCCGTAACCTTGTAATAAAGCCCCAGAAAACTGGCAAATGTGCACCAAATTCTTCAGTCGGAAATAGTGCACAGCTTCACTCCTGAGGTACAAGTCCAGTCATACCATTCAACTCAACTAAATCGCTTATTCCATATAACGACGCAATCAATACTTTTATGGCCCAAACTTCCTCGACGATAGAGAAAAAGCCGGATTTGACTCACAATTCAGAAAACGCCAGTCAACTGAGCCTTGCGCCGTTGAATACAGAAACGGGCTCAAGCCCTATTGCCAGCCATCTTACGCACGATTGGGGCATATTTGATGATAGGGGCGATATCATGGACCCTCCCAATCTGTCCTCATACCAGGAATGGATTCCTGCAGAAAATGAGTTTTATCAGCTTGATGACTCATACAATGCTAGTCCTTGGTTGCCAATTAATCCAGAAGAAGCTCTATTCAATAGCACACAGGCTACAGAATCGTCGGGGAACTTGCATTGGATAGAACCTAGCTTGGCCAGCGACTTGCTATACGACTCAATATGGTCGCCTAGATCATCACCCAGAGACATAACCAACGTCCAGCCCAACCCTTTATGCAACAATGAGGAGCCACCATCGGTATCCGACAAGAACGAAACGCACAACGAGGCTGTGGAAGATCATGGCAGCAAAAGGCGAAGAAGCTCTTCTACTGACCTTCAAGCGACAGATATAGCTGAACAAAGGCGCTTACGGCTCATAATCAGGAATCTAGAACAATTTGAAAACGAGCAGAGAATATATGGCAAACGGCAGCTGAGTGCAATAAAAGATGGCTTGGCGTAACGTGCGTCTCTTTAAATGGCAATATATATTTTTATAAAAATTGTTAAGCGATTCTTGTAGCACTCATTAGCAAATCGCATTTTGCTATGACTTGGAATACTTCTCGAAGTTACCATATGCTTAACCTTCACTTGCTTCAATCATGTTTGGAAGATCTGAGGAACCGTGCAATGTTAACGGTTTCCCACTAGGGAATCTAATATTTTATTGGCAGTGGATAGAACCCGTGTACGGCGATATTGAAGATCCGTTGATCTAATGTAGGAACTTTTACTTGACGGTTGCTAGAATGTGATACCATGGAAGTAAGACTTGATAATGGTGAAATATTTTTGTCAAGTCTAATTTCCAACGAACCGAGCGTAGAAGGGGAATCGGGCGTCTAATAGCAATATTAATAACACAATCTCTCCGCTTTACTCTGTAATGCGTCAATGTGAAAAGTCGTGCACGTCAGTGTGTAAACTTTCGCCGCAATTTGCGTCATCTGCAAAGTCTGAAATCTGTTCTACCATCTGACTAATGTTTGAGCGCGAACTAGATAAATAGGCATATGAACGTATTTCATAACACGCACTGCATGTACATACTTATTCCTTGATCCAGAGGTTTATCATTCTATCACATACTATCTTTGTCAAAGCAAACTCGAAATGTCTAGACAGAGGCTCACAATGGTGGCGCTCGCCGGCGCAGGAGTCATCGGCGCCACAATGTATTCCACACGAAAAAAAGAATCCAAAATAAATGATGATCAAAACAGGGTAATTGAAGCACACGAGACGCGCGAACTTGAACGTGGCAGCGCAGGCGGAGGTAGAGATCCGGGATACCGTGAAGTCAGCACGGCGGACTCGACAAAGAATCTACCCGCTGGTGGCGTTAGCAGCGGGTATGGGGGCGGAGGCTCGACTGCCAGCGTGACGGACAAGCTTGGGCGGTCGACTTCCATCCTGGGTGGTTCCGGAAAGAAAATTGCCAGCCGGAGTGACGAAGAGGGATATCACGACACGAGAGGCATTAGCAGGATGGGCCCAGAGATTCCATCAAAGAAACGCTCCGATGTTTCGGATTAGCGCAGAGGGAGACAGAAGCGGTTTATTCGAACATGCTGTACGACTAGTGTCCGATCCCAAGGTCGTTTCTTTCGTTTCTTTCGTCTTGTTTTGAGATCATGTTCAGTATGGTGCATATATATCACCATTTGCCCAAGACGCTGGCCGCAAATGAAACACAAAATATATACATTTCATTTCTCGCAGAAATTTAAGAATTAATCGCTAATTCATCTAATTATATACATCTATTTTTGACTTCGAGTATCACGCAGCGAGCCGTTTGCTTGTGGAGGAAGCAATGCTATCCGGCTATACGATGTATAAGTCCAGTATAGCTGACGGCTCAGTTGGAAGAGATCTGAACTAAGGTCCAGTCTGTTTCCAACGCCTCCGCAACCACCAGCTCTATTTTACCTTTACTTTTTAAAATTCGATTCAGATTCAGCAATCTTTGCAATAACCTTAACCTTGCAGGCTACACGGTGCTTATTGGTCCTTGTAGCTATTGCGGGGATAACCTATGCAGATCTGCAAGCTTGAATAATTCCCGACATCGACGTCATGACAAACGAATGAAACTTCCCAGCTCAGACTATCTTGGAGAAATGATTGATTCAATAAATCACGCCATAGTATTGCGATACTTTCATATCGCAGCCTACGCGATTTTGAAATTTAAAACACCCAAATGTTGATAACATTGCGCTCCAAAATATGCAGATGGTACTCATCAGCCTAATAGTGACGTTTGTGTATAGCTGATAGCTTGATGACGCCCGCTGAACGTCATGAATATGTCAACGAACCAGCATATCGGATATTCTGAGCCACTGTGACAGCCGTGTCGCCATTGTATGGTGATTCTAGTTCGGCGAATAGACGAGGCTAATGCATGCCAAGCTCGAAACGTGCGAATTGTGCCACCATCTAAGTTGAGATATGAACAGCAGCACATCGCCGCCCAAATCTAGATTGGTAAAATTTCCTCATTAACCTGTTGAGGGAGGGAAAAAAAGGCATTACATCGTGAACCACAAGAAAAAAATGGCCGGGGAAGTTATCGATCAACCTGATCCTCCGCCTACAACCAGCCATCTCCCGGTGCTGGTAGAAAAGCTGGAGGTAAAGCCGCCAAAGGCGTCACTAAACAGCCATGATTTGTGTTCACTCAGAGAATTCCAACGGGCTGCATGTTATATTGCTAGTTGTGAGTGAATAGAGATCAATGTAAGCTGCCAGCGTAGCACTAACCGTCTGACAGCTATGATCTTCCTCAAGGATAATGTTCTGCTAGAACGTGACCTACAATTTCAGGATGTGAAGCCAAGGCTTCTAGGTAAATAAGCTGTCACTTTAATGACTTGCAATTGCTGACCTGTGTATTTAGGGCATTGGGGTACATGTCCCGGGCTTATACTCATCTGGTCGCACTTGAACCTTCTCATCCGCGACAGTTCTGTGGATATGCTATTCGTTATTGGACCCGGTCATGGAGCCCCTGCCGCGTTGGCTTGCTTGTGGCTTGAAGGTTCACTGCAGCGATTCTATCCAGACAAGTACCCCGTGAATAAAGAAGGATTGAAGAATCTAATCACAAAGTTCTCTGTGCCTGGAGGGTTTCCTAGGTACGCAATCCGGCAATGCTGATGCAAATCACTAAAAGCTAACATGCCCAAGTCACATTAACCCAGAGACTCCAGGCTGCATCCATGAAGGCGGTGAACTAGGCTATGCACTTTCAGTGTCTTTTGGTGCTGTGATGGATCATCCAGATCTAATAGTTACATGTGTCGTGGGAGATGGTGAGGCCGAGACTGGCCCTACAGCAGCGTATGCGTCAAGTCAAATCCATTTACTTTGGTCTATTCACTAATATATAGCAGTGCATGGCATTCTATCAAATACCTCGACCCGGCGGAGTCTGGCGCAGTCATACCTATTCTTCACGTCAATGGTTTCAAAATTAGCGAACGTACCATATTCGGCTGCATGGATAACAGAGAGTTAACCCTACTGTTTTCTGGTTATGGCTTCCAGGTGTGCATTGTGGAAACGCTAGAAGATATAGATGCCGAGCTGCACTCTGCGTTGTTTTGGGCTTTGGCTGAGATCAAGAAAATCCAGGGTGCAGCACGCGGAGGCCATCCTATCAGTAAACCTCGATGGCCAATGATCATTCTGCGGACTCCAAAGGGATGGACCGGCCCTCGAATGGTCGACGACAAGATAATTGAAGGCTCATTTCACGCTCATCAGGTCCCATTGACCAAGGCCAACAAGTCTGAGGAACATCTTCACATTTTGCAGAATTGGTTGAAGAGTTACGATGTTCACAAGGTATTGCCGAATGGGATACCATCGCACGATGTCTTGGACAACCTACCACCGGAAGAAGAGAAGAGACTGGGCCAATTTAAACTTGCATACAATAGTTATCGCGGTCTAGATATGCCAGATTGGAAGCCACACGCAGCTAAGAAATCTGAACAAGTTAGTAGCATGGAGCAATCGGGCAAGTTTCTCTATGATGTTGCAAAGAAGAACCCGCGAAGATTTCGCGTATTCTCTCCAGACGAGCTAGAGAGCAACAAACTCAGCGCTGTGTTGGACCAATCCGGTAGGGATTTCCAATGGGATCAATACTCTCGCGCCTCAGACGGCCGTGTAATCGAGATATTGTCAGAACATTGCTGTCAAGGCTTCCTGCAAGGGTATACCTTGACAGGGAGAACGGCCATTTTCCCAAGCTACGAGTCATTTCTGGGAATAATTCACACCATGATGATCCAGTACGCCAAATTCTCCAAGATAAGCCGCAAATTATCATGGAGAGGCGACCTGAGCTCCATCAACTACATCGAAACGAGCACATGGGCACGCCAAGAACACAATGGCTTTTCACACCAAAATCCTTCATTCATCGGCGCTGTTTTGAACCTAAAGGCCGAAACAGCAAGAGTTTACTTGCCGCCTGACGCGAATTGCTTCCTTAGCACTTTGGATCATTGCCTCAAGTCTAAAAACTATGTGAACTTGATGATCGGATCCAAGCAACCCACACCAGTTTACCTCTCTGCTGAAGATGCGATCCAGCACTGCAAAAATGGCATTTCAATGTGGAGATTTGCGAGTACATACAACGGCGAAGATCCAGACGTGGTGCTTGTTGGAATTGGCGTTGAAGTGACGTTTGAAGTCATTAAAGCTGCAGAACTCTTGGCCAAGCTTGTACCAGAGTTACGGATTCGAGTCATTAACGTTATCGACCTGTTAGTTCTACCGGTTGAATCGCACCACCCTCATGCCTTGGGGCCAAAAGAGTTCGACTCAATGTTCACATTGGACAAGCCAGTGTGCTTCAACTACCATAGCTATGCAACAGAGCTGCAAGGGCTTCTGTTTGGGCGCCCGGCGTTGCATCGCATGACGGTTGAAGGTTACAAGGAGGAAGGCAGTACCACAACGCCATTTGATATGATGCTTGTTAATGGAGTTAGCCGTTTCCATGTTGCTTCAAGAGCCCTCAAAGCTTCAGCTCAGCAGAATGATATGATTCGAGACAAGTTGAGTACGTTGCTAAACAAAATCAGCGACGACATGACGAGTATCAAAGACTATATCACAGAATATGGGAAAGGTGAGTCTCACGCTACACTTACGACAAAAAAAGCTAATGTCCTTCTTAGATCCAGACAATGTTTACGAGCTGAATTTTAGCGGATCCAAAGCTTAGAAGGGACATGCATTATTACGCATAGCGACAATAGGGGGGGGGGGGGGGGGCTTGGCTGTTCATAGCATAGCAGATTGAGTATATTACACGAATATCAAGGGATATATGAGTTAAACGTTTCACCTGATCACATACTTGATTATGGGCTCGCATGATTGTAGCTGTAAATTGTGTGGATTTATTACTCTACATGCTTCAGTGTCTCTGGGTTGTGTGCAACCCCATGCCCATGCTGGTCCGTGAAAACAACCTAGATCTAGTCAGTTTATGCGCTACGAGTATTGGACTTGTTGAGAATAGCCGCTGTAATTGGATGTTAGATACCTTTGGCGGATGTTTGACATTGGCCTCTTTAGCTTCTTTTTCCGTGTATACGATCTTTTCTACTTCCCCTTCGCGTTTTCCGCCCCTAATAGGAGTCCAGACGTCGTCACCTTCTTCAATTGGCTTTCCCTCTTTGTCTTGAACGTTTGGCGACATTTTATCGCTTGGTGGTTTCTTTTTCAGATATGGACAAGAAGTTGTATTCTAATTCAGATTTAAGCTGTTTTAATGAAATCTATTATACGGGCTCGTGATGGAGTTGTAGGGTTATGTCCAGAATCAATGACGTCGTGTTGACGCCCGCTATCTGCCTCCTGTATATCATCCTCAACCTCATCCCGTCATACACGCTCGCGAACACATGATGTTTATGTCATATTACGGTAATCAGTAATCGGAAGCTTTAGCTTAAATGTCACATAGATAAATATGTCGTTGATCCGTTCTGCCAGTAGGTCGAGAGCGTGGGTAAATTAACACGGTTTTTTCCTACTGTACACACCTCAACGTTTAGTAAATATGGCAGCTTCAGAAGCAGCGTATCTTGCTGAAAAAATCATCGGTCATGACGATAACGCCATCACTGAGCAAGATGTCTCCAACTACCAAGGAATTGGAGCGGCGACCACGATGAAAGCATTGGTTTGGAGAGGAAAGAATAAGGTTGAAATTTGTTTGTGGATCCTTCTCCTCGGTATCATATGTGGCAAAAATTCCAAGTTTACTTACATTTCCTCCCAGCCGATGTTCCCAAGCCTCAAATTTTAGAAGACACCGACGTGATTGTCAAGGTAACCGGTTCTACCGTCTGCGGCTCTGATTTACATCTCTATCACGGAACAGTTGTACAACTCGCAGATGGCGACATTTTGGGACACGAGTTCTGTGGAGTTGTAGAGGAAGTGGGCAGCGCTGTCAACAAAGTCCAAGTCGGGAAGAGATACGTCGCTTCTTTTCAAATCGCGTGTGGGGACTGTTTTTTCTGCAAACAGAAGCTATCGTCGCAGTGCGAAAAGACAAATTCGAATACTGCTGCGAAGAGTCTGTATGGTGGAAGGACAGCAGGCATCTTTGGATATTCGCATCTCACAGGCGGATTCGCTGGTGGACAGGCAGAGTATGTGCGTGTTCCACTGGCTGACGTGAATTTGTTAGCTATTCCTGATGGCGTTCCAGATGAGAAGGGTAAGCTTAATTTCAGCGTCCAGCAGCCTCAAAACATGTATAATCAGAAAGCTGACATGCCACCTAGCTCTATATCTCTCTGACGTTCTCTGTACCTCTTACCATGCTGTTAAAGATACCGCTGTCTACCAAGGCGACGAAGTGGCCATCTTTGGAGCAGGCCCTATCGGACAAATGGCGGGCGTTTTTGCCCTCGGAGAGGGAGCATCCAAAATCATATTCGTAGATACCGAACCGCGTCTTACCCTCGTCAAGCAGCATTTCCCCGCCGAACACAGCGATAAACTCGTTTTGATCGACTATAAGAAACTATCTCATGGCATCACTTCCAAAGAGACTGTTGTCAGCAGATTGAAAGATGTTTGCGGCGGGCGAGGCCCAGATGTCGCTATTGAGTGCGCAGCAGGCGAATACGCCAAGGGGTGGATGCATTGGTTGGAAATGACTGTTGGTGCTGAGACTGACACCAGCGAGATTCTCAATGAAATGATTGAAGGAGTACGCAACTATGGCCGCTGTGGCGTCACTGGAGTTTACGTCGCATACGTATGTACACGTTCTGCTATTTTGCTGGAAACTCATGAGCTAATGGAATTTATTTAGACAAACCACTTCAACGTTGGCTCGCTCATGCAGCGAGGTATCCGGCTTATTGGAAACGGCCAGGCACCGGTACACAAATACTGGGACGAATTGCTTGCGAAGATCCAAAAAGGCGAGCTTAACCCACTACAGATGGTTTCTCATAGAGTAAGGCTCGAAGACCTCGATAAAGTGTATGCAAAGTTTGATGCAAAGGAGGATGGTATGCAGAAGGTGTTTGTTCAGACTAGATTCTCCATGCCCAAGGCTCCAGAGTCTCCTGAAGTAACTATCTATTAAAATTCTCTCCTTCATTTGTATGAGATCGGCTTTAATCAGAATTCTTTATAATTCATTAGTAAAATCATTGAGCTAGACGCTTCCTATTAAACTGGCTCAATAAGCCAGATCGC
The DNA here is from genome assembly GCA_021066465.1 of Trichoderma asperelloides. Classification (NCBI taxonomy): domain Eukaryota; kingdom Fungi; phylum Ascomycota; class Sordariomycetes; order Hypocreales; family Hypocreaceae; genus Trichoderma; species Trichoderma asperelloides. The sequence continues at coordinate 197,259 of JAJKFY010000277.1, read as the reverse complement.
CCCAACGGATGACTATAATAGTAGAGAAGATAGACTTCCAGGCCGTTAAACTTCGATGCTAAGTCTGTTATATTCAGAAATAAAATTACCAGTCATCCTCATCCAACCAGCTATAATAATAGTAATAAGACAATCCAAGGTAACAACTGATACGCTTAACATCTCTTTAACAACTTTATATAGATGATATACTTGCGAGAATCCTAGTGCATATGCTGATGTGTATGGGTGAATGAGTGTCAGCACGGATTGCTAGATGCTACGGCCACATGACTCACTTGCCGGGTAATCTACAGGGGCCTCCACCTCCATCAGGCATCTCCATACCAGCCCTTTAATGCGCACCGATATATGATCGTCGATCTACTTCCTCTCCTACCCTTCTACCGTGCATATCTGCTTCACATTTCTCAGAGCCTTCATTCTCTAAGCCTCCGTTTATTTTGAAACACCGTCCTGCACCGCCCTCATGGAGAGCACTTTAGGTCCGCGGGAAACTACTCCAGAAACTCACCCAACCCAAGGGATTTATTTCTCTCGAGAAACCATTGTCAGCATTATTGATTTCCTTGTTCCTACATGCAAAGTTTTGGCTATCGATCCACTAGAGCATGGTCAATCATTCAACAACCGCATCTACTTTTTGAAGATTTATATTCCTAACGACCTGCTATTACATGGCCTGAACAACGGAGCTGTCAATGATTTAGTTTTGAAACTGAACGGCAAGTTCTTTGACTATACGAAGAGCAAAAATGAAGTGTCCTGCTTGTCTCTTCTTGAACACTTTGTGCCCGAAATTCCGTCATCAAGGGTTCTTGCCTGGGCTGATAGCAAGAATTCCATCGTTCACAAGTTGACTGCCACGGGAACCTTAGCAACAAAGGAATTTAAGATTAATTCTGAAGCCGATGGAAAAGTTCAGGGCTGGATCCTAATGACTCGAGTTCCTGGAGTTCCTTTGTCGACGCCGAATCTAAATACAGACAAGCTCAAGGTCATCGGCCAGCAACTAGCGGATATTGTCTACCGCTGGAGAGAGTCGCTCCCTGCCTGGGCAAGCGCTGGAAACCTTGAATGCGAAATCTCTCATGAGGAGGAACAAGACCTGAATTCATTAGAAGTTGCCGGGTTGCGGATTGCGTCTTCTTCATACATGCCTGGTTTTGGTGTCAAAGTTGTTGAGCCTATCCTAAGCCAGCTTCAGTACTACCAGTTGAAACTTGAGACACGGCTCCAGAAGCTTCAGGAACTCGATATATTTTCTGGAAACAGGCATTTAATAGCTCCAATCAGAGAGTTCATTGACATCCAATTGCCGCGGCTTGGAATAAGCAGTGGGGAAAGTCGTTTCTTATTTACACACTACGACCTTTCTCCACGCAACGTCTTGGTGTCTGAGGATCACACAAAGATCACTGGCATTATTGACTTTGAGTTTTCTGGGGTTTTCCCTGAATTGGATGAATTTGTCAACGACTCCGTGGCAAATGAAGGTGACTGGCCTGGTGCTTTTTACGAAGCATACTTGAGTAGGCTCGAGGTCTGCGGAATGAAAACTCCAAGAAAAGGCATCAAAGACCAATATTGGAGAGAAGCAACATCGCTTTCTCGGTTAGAAGACAACATAGCGCCCTGGTGGCTTGAGAATCTCGCTCCGGAGGACAAGAACCAATACTCGGAAGACCTACGGAAGTCCGAAAAAAAGGTTCTAGAGGCAATTCAACTACTTAGGACTAGCCTTTGAAGTCTCTATCCCATGGGTGTCGCTGATATTTGGCCATCAACAGCATATGGACGTCCCCCAACGAGTTGCCCAGAAGAGCCAGAGGCGTAACCCTTAACAGCTAAATGCCGAAACCAACTAAGCTCCCCTGAGTGGTTTAAATCACCCTGGCTTTAGCCAAAGGCACTCGCCAGAACAGGAGACCAGTCAAGCATGCATAGGGAGGCAGCCCTTTTCCTATGTTTAGCGGCTATGGTTCATTAAACACCAAGCCTACACTAAATACTTGAAATCCGTCTCTCTATCTATGCCTTAAAAAAGACATTTAATGTGCTGAGACTATCAATCTCAGTAGGGTTGAGCTTCAGTGTTGAGCACATCAGAGGCAAGCGCGAATCGGCATTACTCTCGCGCTATACTGTTATTGTGTCACAAAACCATATACATGGACCTTTCCGTTAGAGTTAGCGGGTACTTCAGATAAGTGGTTAACATGATATGTCGTACATACTGGAAGTCGTCATGAGTCGTTCCACTTAGCCGGATAGCTTTGTTTGTATGGTTGCACGTATGGGAATTCAAGGGCCCGTTGATTTCAACCAACCGGACGGATGAAACGAAATTGGGGGTACCGTACCGAGTACCGGCCTACCCGAAACATTAAATGGTGTTCTGCTCGAGATAAAATTCCACGTAACCGCCATGGTATAGGGCCTAGCTGCAACAAGTATTCCGCATCCTTCTAGAACAGAAGAAATGGTCACGTTAGGCTCTTCAGATGACACGGTATCCCCGCGGTCTTGGTCGATAGGCTCATTGTAAAATTACAAGATCGGAATGAAAGAAAAGGCAAGGCTTCACGGCATAAAAACATATAGATAGCTCTCTCGAGTATCAGTAGTTAATGTATGACAAGAATTAAAATGCTCTATATAAAGCAGTATCTATTTTATTATCTACTGTGAATAAAGACAGTAACTATGCTCGAATACCTTAATACACGGTAACCCCACTTATGCAGTATTGAATGAATGGGAAATTCAGCTCTGGGTTTCAGCCAATGGTAAAAGCCGCATGTCTCCCAGCCCTACAACGCTATTAGGCATCAAGTAGAATAGGTATTTCTGCATAGTTGTCAAAACCAACGCTCGGAACACTATTCGTGCAAAGTAGAGCATCTAATACAAGATGGAGCAGTCAGCTTCCTCCCCCGAAGAGGCTGCAAATCACCAGGTTGCAAATAATCAGTTTGGTGATCAGAATAGGATACATCAGGGCGACAATAATACCACCCTCAATCTCCATCTGGCCTACCAACCGGCCCGGACCGCCATTCGCGTCATTCCTTATCCACGCAACGAGGACCTAATCCATCGCCCGGATCTCGTCGATAGACTCAATACAATTCTGCCATATTCATCAGTAACATCCCGGAGCGCTGCACTCTGGGGCTTAGGCGGGTCTGGGTAAGTTCACCTAGGTACATATCAGTCGAATACACAAATGGCGCAGCGGTTAATTGACCTAGAAAAACGCAAATCGCATTAAACTATGCATACCAGCGTTGCGCCGACGCCAGTTGCTCAGTCTTGTGGGTGCACGCTGATACCGAGGCAACATTTTCACAAGATTATAAAAACATAGCGCGGAAACTTCAAATCGATAAGAGTCGTCTGAGCGAAGAAGATCTTTTTGAGGCCGTGCGCGACGGTATCGAGGCACTATCTAACTGGGTGCTTATTTTGGATAATGCCGACGACTTGAAGCTATTCGGCGTTGGGCAAACAGATCAAGAAACAAAGGCTCTATTTCAGTATATACCTAATGCATCTACGGGCATAGTGTTGTGGACAACTCGTGATGCCCATATCACAGGAACACTTGTTAGCCAAGGCCGTGGCATCGAGGTTGCACGCATGAGACCTGATGAAGCAAAACAACTCTTGATGACATTTGGGAGCGCAAAACCAATCAGAGAAGAAGCTGAAATCGATTCTTTGGTGGAGGAGCTCCAGATGCTTCCATTAGCCATCATGCAAGCCGGAACATATATGCATCGGACATCAACAACACCTGAAGAGTATTTATCTCTTCTGGCACAAAGCAAAAAAAGATGGAATATACTTAAGACGAATGATTTTAATAGGCATCGAAGACCCAGTGTACCTAATAACGTACTTGAAACATGGACTATTTCAATTACTCGCATTAGGCAGGAGAGCGAAATGACCTACAAAACCCTTCATGTTGTTGCATATATCAGCAACGAAAACATTCCACATGAATTAATAACGACTGCACTCAATCAGATTGATAATGACTTGAAAAACGATTCAGAGTTATTAGAACTTGAGGCTACCAAAATTATCACGCGGCTGAGAGAGTTTTCGTTTATCGGCATACGCCAAGTGGAAGGTGGGGGCAGAAGTTATGAGATGCATAAACTCGTACAGGAGGCTGTTCGGTATGGGCTGAGTATGGACAAGTCAAGCGCAATCAGCGAAAATGAAATCTTCCAGGATGGTATCTCGGAGAAGGAGAACGGGACGCGAACAAGCCAACACGAACAGTTTCTAATAAAGAGTAAGCTTATCGACTTGGCAGGCGTGGGCGATGGTAAGCACATGGGAAGCGAAAAATATTTCTCGAGCATCGCTCTGCAAGCCACAGCAGATCTCTTTCCTGAATCGCAACAAAATACTTGGAAACAATGCGAAAAATATTTAGCACATGCATTGCAAATTGGAGAGTGGGCAGATATTAGCGAGAAGCATATCGAGACAGCAGAGTTGCTCGGCAGAGTGTCCGATTTTTTTGAGGACCGTGGGCGATGGAATGAGAAGGAGCGAGTGGATGAAAAGATACTAGAATTTCGACAAAAATTATTAGGAGACAAGCATCCAGATACAATCTGGACTATAGCAAACCTTGCATCAACATACTATAAACAAAGCCGGTATAGCAAGGCAGAGGCTCTGGAAGTTCAAGTGCTTGATATCCGACGAGAGATTCTTGGCGACAGGCATCCAGATACAATCAAGGCAATGGGAAACCTTGCAGTAACATACTATGATCAAGGCCGGTATAGCGAGGCAGAGACTCTGCAAGTTCAAGTGCTTAATATCCAACGAGAGATTCTTGGCGACAGGCATCCAGATACAATCAAGGCAATGGGAAACCTTGCAGCAACATACCATGGCCAAGGCCGGCGTAGCGAGGGAGAGACTCTGGAAGTTCAAGTGCTTAATATCCGACGAGAGGTTCTTGGCGACAGGCATCCAGATACAATTATGGCAATGGGAAACCTTGCATCAACATACTACAAAAGAGGCCGGCATAGCAAGGCAGAGGCTCTGGAAGTTCAGGTGCTTGATATCCGACGAGAGATTCTTGGCGACAGGCATCCAGATACAATTATGGCGATGGGAAACCTTGCATCAACATACTATAAACAAGGCCGGCATAGCGAGGGAGAGACTCTGGACGTTCAAGTGCTTGATATCCGACGAGAGATTCTTGGCGACAGGCATCCAGATACAATGACGGCTATGCATAACCTCGCTTGGAGCTGGTATAGGCTAGACCGCCATCAGGATGCAATTGCGCTGATGAAACAGGCTTTGCAATATAGGCGCTCAGCATTGAGACCGAATCATCCTAATATTCTGCGCTCTGCCGAAGCCCTCCAAAAGTTTCAATCTTAGTCGATAAGCCAAGATAAATTAAGACTACCAACGGTATTAGCTTTTCTCTCATGTGTAGACAGATATTAAAAGGAGTTTTCATTGAAATAAATAAATACGTTAGCAACCATAGGTAGGATTGGTTGTATTGTTTAGGCATAACTCGATAACGTCAGGGATAATATTGTTATTTTCCGATAGTATTTGAAAAGGGCAGTAGGGTTCTTGAGAGATGGTAAGAGGCAATACTGATGCTGTTAAAGAAACTGTTTCATTTCTTCTTTGTGCTATCCCTTCAATCTTTGAGAATTACCTGTATGAGCTGATGAAACATGGGCTCTCCTATAATTACACAGAAGAGAAAATAAAGGTCGATGTTGATCTTCTTAGTCCAAGGCACATACGTGAAAGTAGTATTAGCCACCTATAAGTTCTATTGAAGTCTATCTAGCGAACTACGGGTTCTTGTTTGTAACTATAGCATAACTTACTGGTTAACTGTTGTACAACTCCTCCCAATCTTCTTGTCTTGTGTCGTTAGCAAAAGGAAATAGCAAAAGACGTGTGACAGCGAATAAGGACAGTTCGAACTCGAACAAGAGTCCGCTCTTACACACTTGAGAAATCTAACTATACACTCCAACCTAATGGTTTCGAACTCTATGAGACCTCCTAGTATTATTTACTCTACTATGAAACATGTAAATTCATGAGGATACGGCCGCTTTCCCCAAGCCCCAGCACTAGCTCCAGCCCCTAGCATGACTCATACAGCCAACCCCACAGCGTCAGCATCTTTCAGCTACAGTAAGCAAAGCTACCAACCAATGGCTACGTCGATACCCCTTATAAACCAAAAATAAACGGATGACATTCAGTGAAGTAGCTGTTAACTAGGTCATTTGACTCCTTTGATCTATGATCAAAGAAATCGTTCACTGCTCTCCGGAGTCTTCACTTTTTGCACCTCCATTCGAATCTCTCTTGTTGCTCAATTTTTTTTTTTGGGCTTGTGTTTCTATCCTCAAGTACATCATTTCGGCGGTACGCCTTGTCTGAGCTTTTGGTTTTTTTCGTCCTTATTTGTGTTTTCATTGCGCAGCCCTTTTTTCTTTTCTCTTCTCTTCTTTCCTTTCTGTTATTACCGTTCTCTTCTTCTTTCCCTCGTACTGCTACACTAACCAGGTATGTTGTAGTATACATGTCCATGAAGGTTGTTTTCTACCCTATACAAAGTCTCGCTGTTTGCCAGCATTGCCTTGTTCTTTATTATAGACAAATCATAATCATCTTATCCATTCTTTTTCTATTATGTTTTATCTTAACTATATACAACCCAGCACACTTTACCAGCGTATTATAGTTGGCATTCGGTTTGCAATCTATCCACTAAACATTGGCGCACTCTTATTTTCTGTTCTATCGCCAGAGAATTCTTGTCAACATGTTGCAACTCTTATGATGTCAAGGCAGAGTTGGTGTGTACTGCCTATTTACGCATCTATAAAGCCATTCCATACTCCTAGATGCCATTGCTACAAAAGAGTCTTCATAATCAATCCCATCACTGCCACTATCAATACAGAGTCAATACAGAGTATATTTGCCGACGTGATTGTATTCCCATCACACATCTCAACCAGTAAGAACCAAAACGTGTCCCAACTTCAACCCGAAAAGCACCCAGAACCATCATTCACACGAAGCAATCTCCCATAGAAACTCATAACACCACCATCCCCATAAACACACCATGGGACTTACAACCTCGTACACCAACCACCCCAAAACATCTCGGTGTGACTAACTCACGCCTCCCACAGCCACCCCACAGCCACCGCCCCACCCAAAACACCACCCAATCACCATCCCCCTCCGCCAACGTTACAAACATGCCCTTATAAGTCAAAGTAAAATGCAAAGACTTTCAGTGAAGTAGCTGCAACTACCCCAGAAGTCTCAGGAATGCACCGCTCTCCGCAAGGGGAGCCCTTCACTTTTTGTTCTCTTTTGGCTCTGTGTTCGAGTGTCCTTTGTTGTCTATTTTCTGTGTCTTTTTTTTTTTTTTTTTTTTTTTTTTTTTTTTTTTTGGGGTTTTTTTTTTTTATTTTTTCGTTTTGAAACAAAAAAAAAAAAAAAAAAAAAATAAAAAATAAAAAAAAAAAACCAACAAAAACCACCGGGTTTT
>JAJKFY010000277.1:0-189652 GCA_021066465.1 Trichoderma asperelloides | reverse complement strand
CCCCCGGGGCGCCCTTCAATTTTTGTTTACTTTTTTTTTTTTTTTTTTCTTTCCTTTTTTTTTTATTTTTTTTTTTTTTTTTTTTTTTTTTTTTTTTTTTTTTTTTTTTTTTTGGGACTTGCAGTTAATATAGTTGCCTTTGGGAAGCAACATTACTACAACAGCTACTGTACTCATTCATAGAGAAATGCCAACCTATCGCGCGTGTTTATGAATACAATAGCTTAATGCAACTTATTATCTACAGTATAATTCTATTGAACTACTAATGCCGCTGATAAAGACTGGCAATTCAAGTGGCACAGCCGCCAAGTATATACGTACGTAGACTTACTCACTCTAGGTGTAACTCTACCTTCTGCGCGGCGCGTATTTCATCCAATCTCATCCAACCAGTCGTCGTTTCGCACAAGGAACATTCTAGCGTATAACACAGCATCAAAAGCATCCAACAGCCGGAAGCTTCTAATCCAAAGTCACACAATATCACTCATATACACATAGTCAGTCAATTGCTTTGGCCGTCAAAATTGTTCAATGCATTCTATTCAGTCCGCTATCGGAATACATCTATCCCTAGAATGCACATCAAGTGCCATTCCTTTTTTTTTGCCGTGGACTCAAAATCCTGACCACGCTGTTCCCAAAAATAAACCAAAAAAAAAAAAAAAAATAATGACTTTGATGATAAAAAAAGACAAGGAAATAGAAATTCTCTCCCCGCCGCTAATGGCAAGCGCCCTAAAAAATCTCCAAACGACCAGATCTTATATAGGACAAAGGGCAAGATGAGAATTTAAAAAGCAAGAAAAGAAAAAGGATATGAAACATTTCTCCCAATCCCCCCCGAATATTCCATAGATGTATATATACACGTGTCAATCATAATATGTTCAAATATTTAGAGTGCTTGCGGTAGCAAATACAGTCCGAGTCATAACTACCGTCTTTTCAGGACCACATCCCAGCAACGGTGGAGATTCAGTCAATATGGGTAAGGAGATAGTTCCGGAAAAGTATGGCTTGCCCGGATTCTCAGGAACAGACCCCATCGACTCACTTTCATTGTTAGGATTTGTTATAGGCCCCGGCGCAGCAGTCACTGCATCTTCGTCGCCCTTCTATGACGTCTCATAGGAGATAGCAGTGCCACAGAAAGTGTTGCGGTTGTCCTTGTCAAGGACAACCTGCTGGCCGTTGAGGTTGACCATGCTGATACTAGCCTTGGTGCTGACACCAAAGAGCTTGACTGATGAGCTCTGGATGTCAATCATGTTGTCCTGGCAGTTGTTGGCGTTGACACAGTCTTGGGCGTAGTTGTTGAAGAAGCTGTACATGCCAGTGCCGTAGATGAGCGTGTTGCTGGAGTTTACCACACGAATACCCCAGGTGCGAGCGCAAGTGGAAGAGGTGCACTTGGACCAGTCAGGGTCAGCATACTTGGAGTTGAACGTGAAAGGAACTCGGGCATCAGGGTTGCCCTGCATGTAGGCGGTTTCGGTCTGGAGGATGCTGCTGTAAACGTTCTGAGCGCCGTTGAAGTTGTAGTTGTAGAGCTGGCTGTGCTCGGCAGCGGTACCCCAGAGCCAGGCACCCTTGGTGCTCTCGAGCAAGAGACCACGGCCGTTGTAAATGTTCACCTGGTTGTGGTCAGAGAGATCAAGCTCGTGATCAGAGACCCAGAGCCAAGCGTTCTCCATGTAGATGCTAGCGGAAGAGGTAACGTGCAGAAGCAAAAAGGCACCAAAGCAAGCTGAGTTAGGAGTCGTGGTCACGCTGGGAGTCTTGACGCAAGTGTTGGACTGCAGCTGAGTACCGGCAGAGCCACCAATTCGCCAGTGAACGTCCCAAAGACCGGCAGAGCCCTGAGAAGCGCCAGCAACGTTCCACTCCATGATGATGGCACCGGGCTGAGGGCCAAGGGTCTCAAACATGAGGTCTTGAATCTCAACGTTACCAACATCGCCGGGCTGACCAATCTGCCAGACAGGCTTGGGGTTGTTCTGATCCTTGAACTTGCTGCCGCCAACCATGATGAGAGGCCAGATCTCACCAACAATCTTGATGTTGGCGGGGACCTTGATAGTATCGGTGATAACATAGGCACCGTGGTCAAAGTAGACGATCTGGCCAGAGGTAGCGCTGTTGAAGATGGCCTGGATGGCAGCAGTGTCATCAGTGGAACCGTCACCCTTGGCACCGTGAGCCTTGACAGACACAAAGTTGCTGGCAGCGACTGTCTCGTACTGAGGCTTGCTCTTGGTGAAGATCTTACCACCAGAGGTCAAGGCAGCGGGCTTGCTGACGGTGGCACGAGTGCCCTGAACAGCCTTTCCTGCGGCGGTGCCAGTGTAGGCGCGACCCTGGGACCATGAAGCAATGTTGGCATTTCCGTTGAGAATGGTGGCGCCACCAGTGCTCTTGACAGCGATGGGGGTGTTTTGGGTGGTATCTACGTTATCCAGAATAAGGGAACCAGCGGTACCGTTCTGGCCAGTGCTGTATCCGGTAAGCACACCGACCTTGGTGTTGGCGATTTTAGAGTCGGAAAGCAAGATGGAGCCGACTCCGCCCTGGCTCATGTCAATACCAACATTAGCATTGTTGATAGTCAGGCCTTGGAAACTCCACAACCAGTTCCAGTTCATGTAGATGGCGGTCTGGCAGCCATTGAAGACGAGGTTGCGGCTGGTGAACTGCTGGTTGCCGACCCACATGCCCAAGGCACCACCGTTGAAGGTGAGGTCGTTGAGCCAGCCTCCAGAGCCATCCTCCATCCAGATACCCTGCTGTTTGTTGTTGGAAGAGGTATCGGTGTTCATGTTAAATATAACGTTCTGAATCGAAGTAGCTTGGGCAACCTGCCAGTGAATACCCGTACCAGTGGACTCGGGCTGTCCAGTCAGGTCAATCTTGAAGTTGCGAATCTGGCGGAAGAAGTTGTTCTGAGACGTGTATCCAAAGGGGTTGGAGTCGATGACGGCAATACCGGCGAAATTGGCAGCGGCCTTGAGGGTAGGGAGATTGGTGGCGTCACCGATCAGATGGGTGTAGTAGTAGAGTTGAATGGGCTTCGAGACGAGATAGGTGCCAGGAGGGAAGTAAACAATAGCTGGCGTAGTGGTGGAGGAGTCGCAACCGCTGCCACATCGGTTTCCGGCGCTAAGAGCAGCGTTGATGGCTGCAGTGTCATCGGTGACACCATCGCCTTTGGCTCCATAGCTTTGCACATTGCGATAGATTGTGTAGCCGGAAGCACCAGAGTAGGGGACAGCGCCATTTCGCGCAATATTGGGAAGCCACCAGCTTGACGCAGCAGCTGCCTCGGTCACAGCCTTGGTATCAGCAGCCGGCGCCGGTGCAGCCAGAGCAGGCGCCGAGAATAGACGCAAGGCCAGGAGAGAGGCCGTCAAGACGGTTGAGAGACCCATCATGACTAGGAAACAGTTGATTGCCGCTTTTCTGCGATTCGAGTTTCGAGGATGGTTATGTATATGCTGTTCCGTAGGTATAGGCTACGCGAGAGAAAACAGAGTCAGCGGTTTTGTTTAAAGCAAAAATAGATTGCCAAGACACAGGCTTTTTGTAGAAATTGCACGATTGAAAGTGTGATTTAGTGTAGAAGGGATATATAAGAGCACGTTGATGAGAGACATGCAAAGGGAAAGGGGGAGTTGTGAGACGGGAACCAGAGAAGAATGGACTGACTCTGAATATCCCCTCCCTCACAAGCTTCAAGCTCGAAGCTTTACTATCACAGCGGATATGCGCAAGACAGCTGTCAGTGCGCAGGGAGGAACACAACGATGATGAGAAGAGGTGTTGGTGAGAAGATTGTGAAAAGTGAGGCCGGACAAGGTCCTTTAATAGGTCGAGGCAGTGAATGGGAAGAGGCTGGCAATAGCGAGCAGAACAATACCACGACAAAAGAGAAGGTTGTGGTGAAGCATGGTGTGTTGAATCGACACCCCCCTTGGCTCTCAAACGCCCTCAAACCCCACCATCACGCGCCGATTGCTCTTTGCATGAGACCGAGAAGGAGGGAAGCCAAGGCGAGAAGACGCTATGCAGCTTCTTCTTTGGGCTCAAGCGCTGGTTGCCGTGACGAGGGTCATGAGGCACCCGCACACACATGTGAACGGCGCGCACACAGATGCTCCAACAAACCGTTATTCTCCAATATCTGGCACCAGAAACTTTTCTGATGCCTCTCGGGCCGTACAAATCGAGCGACCAGGGCTATCCACGCATTCCATCCCGCTGCTCTCCACAGAATGACGCCTCCGCATGCATGCATGCACGCAGCGTTGTATGTAGTAGGTATTAACTTACCACGCCAAGATGATGGTGCTGATGGTGCTGATGATGATGATATTGTTGCGTACAGGTTTTGTACGGTAGATGCCGGTGGTAGAAGGCAGTTGTATGCGGAACGTCAGGCACTTGCTAGCACCGTCTTAATGCTGGTGAATCTAATCGACGGATCGTCTATCTCTCCTTTGATATATCAGGGGGTCGAGGGGACGAAGGGCCGAAAATGGGTGGGCCGTTTATGCGATAGGTGAAGGTGATTTGATGCGAAAGTGATGTTGCAAGAAACGTTGTTCAAACACAATCGGACGACGAACAGAACTGACAGCTGGCAGCCAATGGCGAAACAGAAAGAGCTGCTGAACAAAAACGAAACAAGAAAAAAAAAACACACGCGCGCGCAGAACTCGAGCTCTTTTTCAATTGACTTTCAAAGAACACCCCCAACCGTCTACTAGGCGGTTGTTGATGAAACGAGGCGGTTGAAAAGTCAATTGCAGCCTTATGGAGAAAGTACACCAACAAAACGCGTCAACAACAGAGATGGAGATAGGAAACCTGCCTTATATCGTGCCGCCATGCCAAAAATAGGCCAAGTTAGAGTCGGCATTTTGCGCGTAGGGCCCTCGCAGCCTCTCCACCGGGGGCAGAAAAGCTTCTTCTCCCTACCCGCTCTCCTTGTTCCGCACTCGTACGCGCGGCGGCAGCTGTTGGTTGGGAACGGCGGGCTGAACCAGCACCTCTGAGACAGCCAGGAGCCTAAGCCTCGCAAGAGCTCATCTAAGACGAGAGACACAGTGGCCGGTGGAGCGCGGCGATGGCACGAGAAGCACTCCGTGTTTGGGTCTGGATGCTATTCGCGAGCTTGCCTGGGCATCGATGGCGCATTAGCCCGGAGTCTCTGGTCAGTCCTGGCTATTAGCGTAGCCGCCACAGCGGCGTGGTGGAGACGCGGCTGGCCTCCAGGAACACAGGGATACCTATTGGCTGCCACCCTCTGTTTCAACATGGGGATCTCGACATGGGTGGCCAGCGACCATCCTCTCAGGGCCAGCAGTCGACCCCAGGGGAGCCGCGCTTCCTGGCCTGGCCAGCCCATCGACACAGTGAGAGCCTCTGGAGAAGTTCCGACGCAGTCCATCTCCTGCTCGGACATGCGCAGAAGAGAGAGAGAAACAGCGAGAAAAAGCCGCCGAGCCCCAGAGCGCCAAGCATGAAACAACGAGACTCCCCGAGTGAGTGAGGCCGTACTGTTCTGTTTCAACCACCCGAAAACGAGATTGAGGGCGCCACTACAGCATTCTAGTCAACGACTGATCGGCAAGGAAACGCAGACTATTCGACTAGCCTGCGTATAATTGCGCGCCAGAGCATCATCCAAGCAGCTCAGCGGGCATCTCGTGCGTAGAAAATGGACCTTTCCGACCCTCATGACGAGCCGCATAAACTCAGCTGCTCCTGCTATGGTTTGCGCCCCAGCGTCGATCGGAGCCTGGTGGCAACGGCTGCGGCAAAGCCTTTTTGCTCGTATTCCTGATGATCGCTTCTCTGGCGGCGGGACAGGCAATCTGTTTGTCGCATCCAATCCTGGGATCGATCATGTCTTGGTGGAACAGGACACAGCGCAGCGTCCGTCTCTTGCCTCTGCCTCTCCACGCCCGGATCGGGAGATGAGCCACTAGGGCTAAAAGGTTAGCGCCGCACCGCTGGAATTACGCCTCTGCCCCTGGACTAGCTGGCTCTGGCCGGGTTATTCAGCACTAGCCACAGCAGCTACATCATTAAGGGATCAGGGCTACGGCGGCAGAGACGGGTGCTCTACGGTATGCGCTGTACCTGTACAACTCAGTCGGCGCTTCCAGGCCTTGTAGAAGCTCGGCTATCTTGATTCTGGTTGTACTTGTACAGCCGGGCACTCCCAGCTAGCCGTAGGTAAGTCTCCGGCGGCTTCACGTTTTAGCCCTTGCTTCGTGAAGCAGCTACAGCCTGAACCTTGAATTTACACATGAAATGCTTCTTTTGGCCCCGTTTGCGAGGGTCAAGTCGAACCACAAATCTGATCAGGTGGTGGTTCCCATGCTTGCTTGCTTGCTTGCGGAAGCCACCATCAGCCGCCCCGTCTGTGCCGGCAGCTGTTTATCTGTCTCGGACACGGCAGAGTCGCGCGCAGCGCAAGAGAGACAGAGCTGAATCACGCCGAATAGGGGAAGCAATGGAATGGGGACAAGACGGATTCGCCGCCGCGGACGAGAAAGGAAAGAGACGAATTAATTCATTGTCATGCATCTGTGAGATGCTACATACTTGTCTTGATGCGCCACGAGGATGCTCCCTGTCAGCATAACGAAGGATGGATTAATACTCCGAGCAGCAGACGCTGTACTACCTACCTTACTTATCGAGATGCACCAGGAAGATCGCAATTTAACAGCCTCTGTGGCATCTGGCACAGCAAATGCAGTCGGCCCATTGTCGTGGATCTGCGCCGCTACAAGTACAAGTAAGGCCACATCCCCTATCCGATATACCCGGCCACGCAAAAGACCTTGTGTGCGTGCGACAAGCTGTTACCTGAGGTAGCATTCCATTCTTGTCGCAAAGTTCCCAATGAGGAAGAATGGAAGAAAGACAGAAACAGGTGGCACAAGCCACATAACAATGCACAATTCTATCAACACGGCCGAAACCCAGGCAACATGATCGGACGAACAATGCACCGACAAAGCACATTGCAGAGTACCTACCTCGCAGAAATGCATTTACTTGTTGAGCCGAGAAGCATCGTGAAGGTGAACCAGAACACCATCATCAACCCCACGCCGACGAAACGCGGGAGTTGACAATGGAGCGTCCCAAATAGACAAAGGACCAGGGCATTGACTGGCTAGCGATTTCTGGAGTCCAGCCCCTGCAGTAAATCTGCCGCTATTTAGGCATCCAGCCTTCCAGCGAGCGAACCTGCGACCCGTGTTTCTGCTCTACACAGTCATCTACCGTTCAATAAACGGTTGCTAGCGCCCCCTTCATTTCATGCCTTTTATGCCACTTACCAAGCTTTCCACACCGCAAACTTTTATCTCACCTTATTACTGTAGAAGTATGTACACTCTCGCCACCAGAATCATAAGCTCGCTCGTCTATTTTACTACTACTGCGGTACATTGCTTGTATAACGCCCCAGCTGGCCCCAGCCACGTCACCCACCCATGCAGATGCACCCCAGAAAGTGCCCGGAGAGAAGCCGGCAGGCCTGCTCCAGATGCCGCAAGACGGGAAGCTCTAGAGGCATAGAGCACGGAGTAGATGCTGCTACGGGCCTGCCATGCCCTGGCCAACCCGTCCGGTAGATGCAATAAGCGAGACCGAGCAGGCAACAATTCGAATTAAGCTTAGAGGAGAATATTGTGCTGGTGCCGTAGAACTAGTAGTAGTACCCAGCAAGAAGCGCACCTATCCTGTCTTTCTGTACAGCCCACCCGTGGCTGACTAAGTCTGCCTTCATCTTCGCTTGCCTCTCTCGAGATACAGAGGCACGGACTCTATCAAAATGCTCTCTACCAGATACTACGAGATATTGTGCGCATCACTTGCGCAATATCGCAGCTGCTGACAAGCTGCAGCTTCCAAGAATCCCGGGCCGATGACAGCCAGGGATTCCCCGCACACGAACAAGGCGACACCACAAAACCATTTCTCATGCCGCGCTTCCCCGACCTCATCTGTCAGTTAACCATATGAATACTAGCAGAATACGCTCGACATACGATCGGATGCAACCCAAGCATGCAATGAACCTGCCCGTTGACACCGCAAGAGAGCCATTGATACAGCATTCAGCGTTCTGATGGACCAATCTACTAGAGCCCTGCAAGGAACGCCTCGTCCAGCGAAGCCCAGCATCTCGAACACACACACAACTCCACAAGGCCATATTCGTGCAAATGCTCCGTAGATACTTGAGCAAGCTTTATTTTAGCCTCGCAAGCCTTGACACCATCCATCTACTACGTATACATCCGTCAGCTCACCGCCCGTTTCTCGGAATGGGCCGGTCCTGTCAAATCTCCCCTCGCCTCACTCTTGCTCTTGCGTTGCTGAATAGTAAACCGTTATTCACAATGCTTGGTAATACCTATCACTTGGACAATTTACTTGCGGCCAAGAATAATGATGCAGTTTCTTGTTTATAACGGGCCGAGATGGCTTGATTGAGGCTGCTTACACGTCAAATCAAGGTAGCACTAGCTCGGAGAACGGCCCCGATGACTTTTTTAACGGGAAATATACCGCAGACGGGTTCCAGCGTCTTGGATTCCCTATTCTGTATTGCTTTATGCTCGATGTATGTGCTACAGCATGTACGAGTTGCCTATGATACAGTATTTTCTTCGTGTTCCGTAGCTTGAGAAATTACCTAGTAGTTGTCACACCGTACTGCTTATACGCTTTATTAGGAGAAGAAAAAGAGCGACTCAGCTGAGCTACCTATCTACATGTTTCCAAACACCATATACATGCACCTCATCATCTACTCAAACACAACACACTTCATCCCACCACCCAACATGCTCTGAACTGTGCCTCTTGCCTCGCTCCCATTACACACCCCCGCAATCTTTCACCCCGGATTACTTATTCAATTTTCTTCTTCTCCTCTGCAAAACCCCACACCAAGACCCTCCCGCATCCCCACAAACTAACTCGGCCATACCCGCATCCGCACGCAGAAAAAAACATGCACATGGCCCAAGCCTCTTATGTATTGCCTTTTCTCCCCTTCTAAACTCCGCACATTGGCCGAGCCCGCAAGAGAGATCATTGCTGCTTTTAGTTCGATCAACAACAGAAACCACCGGGTCTGCCCTGCTGACTTGACTCCTAGCCAGTGCTATTTCATACACACACACACACATACTAACTAGTAGTAACTTATTTTTTTTAACCCACCGCGCGGTCTATCCTCGGCTTCGTTTTTCCTCCGTTATTATTTTGCTTTGGCTAATGCGCCGAAGTCGATAACACAAAAATAAACTACCTTCCTTAAGTTATTAGCTTAAAAAAAAGAGGCGTGCGTCATCAGGTTTTTATTTCCTTCTTTTTAACCTTCATCTTTTGCTCCGACTGGTTCTTTTCACATCCACCCCGTCTAGTCAATCAAGTGCCCAAACCATCAATAGTAGGTGCGTACATAGTAGTTGTAGGACAAAAAACACAACAAGTATTGATGATATCCACGTAACGCTCAGCTAGACAGGGATTTTCCCAAACCCATCTATCAAATCTAACACGCCCCCTCCATGAACGAGGGAAAATAGAAGCAAAAGAGTAAACATCCCCATGTCAAAAGCTTCTCCCCGACGGAAGCAACTAGGGGCATTTACCTATTTTTGTCTGTCAGATGAAACATCTCGCAATCCGCACTAAACCGTCACAAGCAAGTCGAATTGCTGAAACCAAAGCTGAAAATCTTGTCAAACCGCCAAAGCTTGATGGAAGTAAGAAAAAGAGCCGAATAGGCTATTCATTGTCACCTTCTAACATTCGTAGAAAAGAAAAACAAAGTAAATTCTCTTATGTGAATATCATAGCATAGTCTCGTCTATATGTTTCGCGCCGCCACTGATCGAAAAAGCAAACAAAATAAAATCCCATTTCCCTCAATTTTCCTAAACCGCTCGCTCCCTTTAAAAAGAAAAAGTAAAAGAAATAAATAACAAAAGAACCCATATTATGCACGTCTATGTCCTATGTGTGTGTGAAAAAAAAAGAGAGAGAAAACTTGCCCATATCCGGCATGCAGACTAAAAGGAGTCAAAAAAGCGATGAACCTGTTCAAAAAAGTCTACCGTTGGCAGGCCTGGGCCTACTGCCAAGTAAAATGCCAAAACATGCTTGGTCTATTGCAACCCTATGCCCAAAAAAAGTCTATTCACCGAGTGGTGCAGCTGATGTAGAAAAGCCAATCGAAACAAAGTCAAGTGTCAGAGAGACCGACGCCAAGGTGGCGGGCGCCCCCGTAAGGCCCGTGATAGATGCAACCAAGGAGAAAAAAAAAATGAGAAAGCTAAAAGCCGATTGTGTGCGTCATTCCGTGATACCAACGGGCGATTGTTGGTGAGACCTGCTTAAAAGGGTCCCACAACCAAGCATGGTCTATAATAGTCGGACCGGATGCTGATATTAGTTTAAAGACGGATACCGCCGATGCCGGTGTTGGCGCTCTTCAACATCTCAATGTTCTCGACATCTGCGCCAAAGTCCATAATCAAGATCTTGGGATCCTGTCCAGTGCTGACGATACGACGGTAATCGCTCTTTGCGCTGAGAACCCAGCTAGCATGCCAGCGAGGGAAGTAGAGCAGTTGGCGACCAGTCTCCATATCCCAGACCTTGATGTCGGTGTCATAGCTGCCACTGATGAGGCGTCCGCTCACGCTATCAATGTGCAGGCTGCGCACCAGGTTGTCGTGTGCTCGCATCTCACGGACGCATTCTCCGGTATTGGCATCCCAGATGCGAATCACCTTGTCGTTGCCGGCCGAGGCGACGTATCGTCCATCTTCTGAGAACTGAGAGCAAGCTAGGCCCTTGGTGTGGCCGACAAACTCGCGAATGTTTCTTCCCGTGTCAATGTTCCACAGCTTCACGCGGAAGTCTCCGGAGCATGATACGATCGTGTTTCCGCGCATCTGAACGGCATTGACGGGGCCAGTGTGGCCACGGAGCTGACGGAGAAGAGCACCAGTTGCTCGGTCCCAAACGCAGATGCTAATGTCCTTGCTGCAAGTCACAATGTGCTTGTCATCAAAGGCCAAGTCCAGAACGGCAGCAGTGTGGTGGGTAAGGCGGCGGATAGGTCGATATCCATTACGCACGTCGTAAACGATGCATGTGGAATCTGATGAACCAGTCACCATTATCTCGTCATCATATTGCAAGCAAAGGATAGAAGCCTTGTGGTGCTCCGCAAAGGAAGCCACCTGTGGCTTGGAGGGAGCTGCTTTGTAGCTGTCGGAAAAGTTGACATAATGTGTGGGGTTGCCCTCAGGGTCTTCTAGAACGCTGGGGGCATTGACCACTTCAGGAGGTCCGATAACCAGACGACATTCCAAAGTCTGCATATCCCAGATTCTGATAGTCTTGTCTCGGGAGCCGGAAACAATTTTGTATCTACGTTCGAATTAGTACGAGAAACTAGTTGGATGGGGGACCATCAAGGGTGAGAACATACTCGTCAAACTGTAGACAGTAGATGCTGTCTGTGTGTCCGTTGAGATACATGGGACAAGCTTTGCCCTCTTTCCATTTCTGGGCGAGCTCTGCTTTGGCACGGTAGATTTGCCTCCAGTTTTTGGAGGGAGCAATCTCGGGAATACCCAAGCCAGCACCAGGCTGGACGGGCTCACTGGTGGCATAGGTAGTGGTCATCTCTCGTAGACAAGACTCTCGCCAGATGTGCTGATTGCGCACCACCTCGTTCCAGTGTCGAGAGACAACGCTCGCTTTTGCAAGGGCAGCAGCATCAAGATAGGCCAAAACGTGGATGGCGAGCTCGGACGGAAGCTCCTTGATAAAATCGATCCTGCTGATGTTGCTATCTTGACCAAGCATAGACCCATCATCACTGACACCAGACTCCGTAAAAGGCTCAGTGACGACAATACCGATTCCGCTTTCGCGGTCATTGCTATCTTCGCTCGCAGACTGTAGCCATTGAGCGTGCATCGCCTGTCTGGTGTAATACTCGTTCTGCAGCGCCACCGAGGCCTTTGCGGCAGCGCCAGTGTTCATGGGAATGTACGGAGGCTCATCTCCAATTGCGGGAATAGGCATTTGATGGTCTAGCTGTTGCTGTTCGTAGAGGCCATCCTCGGTGCCATTAAGGCCATAGACAGACTTCGAGCGACGAAAAGGCGCGGCGTGGCGAAGGCGATTCCAGGTATGGTGCGCGCTGGTTGGTCTACCATTGGGTAACTGCTGATTCAGATCAGATGGCTCAGCCGTGACCGAGGGTCGACGATGAACATGAACCATGCCCTTGAGAGACAGAGAAGCTCGACGAATGACGCCTTTGATGGTGCCGGCGGTGCTTTGAGCGCGGCCACGGCGCTTTCGAGCAGGCAATTCATGTGTATCTTCGGAGTCGTCGATGGCAACTTCGATGATCTGTCTCGGTAGGTGCGAGTCGTCGTGGCCAAAGGCAGTGTGTTTGTGGTGTCGTAAAAGATTGGAGAGGCTCAGGCTGCGCATACGCTGGTCATGGGGCTCGCCAGGTGCCGGTGCACCAGCGGCCTGATTGCGAGCAGGCGCCCCCATCACGTAGGACTGAGCATTGTTCGCCATGATTTACGTCTGAGCAAAGTCTCGGCCTGTAAAGGAAGTGTTGGTGGTACAAAGTACGGGTCAAGCCACTAATCGAATGTAGAGATGGTCGATCGGTGGGCGTGTCTTGGTTGAGTGCTCGAAGGATTGGATTTCACCGAGGTGAGTGGATGGCGAATGAAAGGCCAGACAAAGGAATTTGTCAGGTACGGAGAGGCCCGCGAAGTGGAAGATGGAGTTTCGTGTCGTTTGATGGCGGAAAGAAGGACGGCCGACTAGTCTAGAGATGGCCTGCTGAAACAGCCAGCGGATCCAGCGAAAAGAGGCGTCGACGAGCTAAAGGGACGGATGGGGCAATCCCTCGCGAGACAGGAGCAAAACCGAGTGAAGACAAAATAATGGGAGCAAAAGCAGAGCGTGTGCTCGTCCGAATTGATAACTGCGGTTGGAATGCGGAAGGGGAAACGAGATGGGCGGTCCTGCGATTGCGCCACGCGGCGGCTGACAACACTGCCTCGTGCGTGTGAGTCCAGAGACTCCTCGTTTCGGTTTTAGTCAGAATGGAGTGGAACAGGACAGCTGCTAGGCGGTCATGCGGAATCCTGGTGCGCGGCAGATGGCAGCCAGCAGAATATTGGGGAATGGGCACAGGAGGGGAAAGGAAAAGAAAGTGGTTGAGAGAGAAGAGAGAGGAGGCGAAGAGAGTGTTGCGATCAAGGTGATGAAATGTTTACTACGAGCGTTTAAGATAAAAAAAAAAAGGGACCGCCCGATAGCGGTACGTATCTTCTTGGGTCTTTGTCTGCCGCTAATGCCACTACCGGGCTGTGTTGGCGCATGTACCGCTACCGCTCCCGGGGCGAGCAGGTACCTGTACTTTGGACGCTTCTGCCATTCGACAAACCTCGTGTGTTTGGGGGAGAAGAACAAACTTTGGCGCCTCTTTGCAGGCGATGCATAAATACCGAGTTATGCCGCCCGTTTTGGAATCGATGAAACGCATCGGCTTTAATGGTATAAAGCATGACGAAATTGACTTTTATTGATACTACTGTTGACAATGTCTCTAACGGCACAAGTAAGTACCTACCTCAGGGCTGTAGGATTCGATAAGTGGTAGTCGAGCAGCCCGCACAGGTCATCCCGTCAGGGGCATCCCCAGAGTATTCCTCGACGGAGAACCACAAAGCGTCGATGCCTCTCTCCACCGCGCTCCCGTAGTGTTTGGTCTAGTAGGGGTTAGTGGTCGAATCCGGGGCAATTCAAGGGGAAGATGCAGATGAGTGTTTGACCAATGGCTTGATTCAATGCATGGCGATGGACTTGCCTACAATATGTACGAAGCATCAAAATAACCAAGTACATGTACCTGTCGCCAGGCAAGTGCCGTGTGCCGTACCATTTAAAAATCTCATCTCCCTTCCCCAGGGGCAACAGCCTTCCGCAAATTTTTTTTTAAACAGGGTCTCCCGCAAATGGCGGGCAGCCGTACCATCCCTCGTACAGATACTTTTGGGGCCGATCTATAATAAAGCGGAGCGTCCGAACAACAATCGAAAACTTCATTGGGCTTCTATTTTTTCTTAGCCTTCTTTTCAAATTTTTTTTTTTTTTTTTTTTACTCGCATCGTCCGCCTGCACGGCCATCCCGGATCCCGGATCTCCTGCAGCCTGGATTGGACAGCCGTAATTGGCTCACTGCGGAGCTTATTTCTGCCCGTCTGCCTCTGCTTTTCGGCTTCTCAAAGCATCATTCGCCAGCCACGTATGGCTGTCCACGCAAAGGTACGGTGTGATTGTGCCTGCCAAGCAATAGGCGGTTGAGAAAGACGACTGGCTCAAGTCGCCCAGTAGCCCATGTCTCAAGAGTGCATGCAGGCGAGATTGGGACAGTCACACAAAGCAGCACTATTACACAGTATATAATGTATAATATATAATGGAGCACCGTAATTGGGCTCGTGGTATTATTATCCACTGCAGTGTCTCTCTTTTTTTAGACATCCACCATAATATGCCGATGGACAACCGGGTACAGCTGGTGCGCTGGTGCGCTGGCTACACTCTCCCTACCGCCATAGAGGAATGAATGAAAGACACCAAGAGAGAAACGCAGCTAAGAGCCCCTTGGTAGAGCATTGCACCCAGTCTAGCAAGGCAACGATCGGCTTCCCATCCCTGCTGATCTTGAAAAGGGAAAAGAGAAAGATTAGCCACGTTTTCGGGGGTGGAGTCGCACGGCAGATTCGCCATTTGCTTTGGGATGGTGGCCCATGAGGTAGCAGCAGCAGTATGTATGTATGTATGTATGTATGTATGTAGGTAATACGGAGCCGATGCAGCGTGGTACTACTATTCACAGCGACAGGGCTTACTGCACTTGCATGTGCTCAGCTCAAGCCCATTGGCACAAAGATGTACATGTGTGTAATAGCGCAGTCATCCGAGAGGGAGCCGGCTGAACTTGGCCATCCATCTGCTTACCTGCTCCAAGACTCCATGCGCACTCACTCACCGAGATTTGCCCTCACAACGCCAGCAACCCGCAGCAGTATCATGGCTCCTCTACGCAGACTCCCTCTTGCATACCGCCTCTTCTTCCTCTATCTCGAGCCCATCTCCGCCCTGGTTGGCGCATTCTTCACCCACTTCCGCCAGCAGCGCTACCTCGAGCTCCTAAACACCGCAACCGCGCCCGCCAGGCACGTCCCGCTGAGCACCTCCGTAGCCATGTCTCAGCTCGCAAACATGTACTTCTTCTTCGCCATCAACGAGGCGCTCGTTCTGCGGTCAACCAGGGACTTGCGCGTCTGGCGTGCCGTTCTGCTGGTGCTGCTGATTGCGGACCTGGGGCATTTGTACTCCATGAAGGAGCTGGGCCCGAGCATCTACTACGACGTCGCGGGCTGGAATGCCGGCCATGTTGGTAACGTGCCCTGGGTCTACGCGGGGGCCACGATGAGATGCTGCTTTCTGGCCGGCGTTGGCCTGTGAGTGAGGGGCCGTCGATGCGATCCGTCATTCCTAGGCATGTACGATGCATCATTTATATAGTCGCCAGAGTTTCCAGTTCCAATTCCGTGACAGCAGAAATCATCGTCGGCTCGGCTAGCAAGCACAGAATCGTCGTCGGCTCGGCTAGTAGCCCCGAATCGCATCCAGAATCAATCGCCTGGGAGGAAGTTTTCGGCACTCTTTCGGCATCGGGCGACCCTCTCCGGCACACTTGCCCAATACGCACCACAAGACCGCTTAAGTAAGCATCGTGCGCCGGCTTATCGCGCGCTCTCTTTGGTGGAACAATCGGATCGCCGTCGGATCATCTCCAGACAGGTGAAAATGGCCAACGCCTCGTCGCGTCGCTTCATGTGGGGGTTTTATGGAGGGGGGTCCAGAAACGCCTCCCTTCCCGCAAAACTGTGGCTATCAATGACCTTCTCCCCCATAGCTCATGGGGTTTGGATTTGTGCGGGTAAAATGAAATCGCAGGCTGCCCCTCATCTGATGGCGATGGTGGGGTTGAGCGCGCGACAGGCAGAAGTGCTGTATGATGTTGGGAGGCTTTATATTCTGCTGTCTGTCTCCCCTCTTTTGTTGACAACTTGTTCTTGAGTTGTTACTCTTGTCTTTTGCTCTCTCCTCCAGTCCATAGGTCAAGCGAATTGACAACTTTGTTTTCCACATCCCTTAGACTCCTTTGCTCAATAAAAGACCAAAATGGCTGTCCCCGACAAGTTCACGGGCTTCCAGTCCCCCAGCGCCGGCAGCTGGCTCGAGTTTGAGAAGAACTCATGGGAGCCCAGACCCTTTGGTGACTACGACGTCGATATCAAGACTGAATGCTGCGGTGTCTGCGCCAGTGATCGTCACACCATCAGCGGTGACTGGGGCGACTGCCCTTACCCTCTGGCTGTTGGACACGAAGTCGTAGGCAAGGTCGTCCGTGTCGGTCCCAAGGTCACTCTCGCAAAGGTCGGCCAGAGAGTGGGTGTCGGTGCTCAGGTCTACTCCTGCTTGGAGTGCCGTCAGTGCAAGAACGAGAACGAGACGTACTGCAAGCACCAGATCGATGCCTATGGCGCCCCCTATCTCGACACCGGATACACCACCCAGGGAGGATACTCGTCTCACTCTAGAATTCACGAGTATTGGTGAGTCAACTCTTAGCCAAAATTCTTTACTCATAAGAGCTCAATATACTGAAATGATGCAATAGGACATATCCAATTCCAGATGCTCTGGAAAGTGCCGACGTAGCGCCCATGCTCTGCGCCGGCATCACCGTCTACAGCCCCCTGAAGCGCTTCGGCGCCGGGCCGGGCAAGAAGGTCGGTATTGTAGGCATCGGTGGTCTGGGCCACTACGGTGTCATTTTCGCAAAGGCTCTGGGCGCCGAGGTCTGGGCCATCTCTCGAACTCGCGCCAAGGAGGCAGATGCCCGCAAGATGGGCGCCGACGGCTTCCTGGCCACCTCGGAGAAGGACTGGACCAAGGGCCACGAGATGACCTTTGACCTCATCATCAACACCGCAAACTCCTTTGACGGCTTCGCCCTCGGCGAGTACCTCAGCCTGCTCGACGTCCACGGACGATGGAATTCGGTCGGTCTTCCTGGAGGCGAGGGCATGTCCATCCGAAACCAGGACTTCCTTGGCAACGGCTGCTTCATCGGCAGCTCACATCTGGGCAGCCGCAAGGAGATGCTGGAGATGCTGGATCTGGCTGCAACCAAGGGTCTTCACTCTTGGGTGGAGAAGATTCCCATCTCCAAGGAGGGACTCCAGCAGGCCATGAACAAGCTGGGGGATTCGAGCGTGCGGTACAGGTCGTGCATGGTCGACTATGACAAGGCATTCGGAGCGTGATGTGTATAGATGATGTGTGGAAAAAGCAAAAAAATGATGTGAAACGATAGAAAATGCGAAATATATATACATATACCCCAACCTTTAATTTCGCACTAAAAGAGCGGCCTGCGTCAGAAGGCTGTGATATGATGTACCTTGATGGACTGTCAACGTCTCCGCTTCATACCTACGTCAAAACAGCATATAACAGCACGTCTAATGAAGTCCGACTTACAAACCTCAGCAGAAGCTTAATAATATGCCATATCAACCTCCAAATATTTCCTAAAGATAGGTGTTCTAGACTATCTACTCTCCAGCTATCGCTCTCCAACTATCGCTCTCTAGCCTGTGGAGCAGGCATATACGACTTATACGAAGCAATTAAAAATAACCGCTTTGTCATCTTTCTGATTACTAAGTTGAAGACGTTCGAAATCGAAAAGAAAATCAAGTTGCATGTAGCCTATGTACTTTTCCTATTCCCATTTTCTGACGTAACAGCCTCCCGTCTAAGCTTAATCTCAAAGTGCACGCAACCCAAAATTCTGCTTACACGTGCCAAAGCATCAAGGGAAGCTCGCGCCAATACGAAGCAAAGGGTGTCTTTTCACACACAACCTTGTCACCCAAAAGGCAGCTTAAGCTTAAAAAACAAGTGCATCTAAGCCGTAATTATTCTGGTTAAAAAAAATATAAAAAAAACTTTCGTATGTTTATTATCCGTCATAATTCGTAAAGCACGCGCTCATAAAAAAAAAAAAAAACAGCTTTGCGTGAGTGAGTGAGTCACGTTCCACCAGAAGAAAAAAAAAATCGCCTTTCTGAGAAGACCGGTTCAAAAAACTTGCCTGATTAGGCAACTTTTGCCAGTGGGGGGGCCAGCCCCGGCCGGCGAGACAGATTGAGTTACTTGGAATGTGGGGTGGGGAAGCTCCGGGCTCGGGATACATTTTTTTTTCTCAGCTATGCTTCATCATTATCGCAGCTTTTACTCATTCCATAGCTTCAACAACAATTGTAGTCTCCATAGCTGTCTAGATTTCTTAACATGGTATAGTAGTTCTGGACTAATTGCTGTTATTGAAAGCCTCGTTGTCCGTGACTCCATTCGGCGAAAGAAGCACGCAACACGTTTGCAAAGTGGGGATCAAGGCTGATATCGGGATAGTAACTTCGCAGCGCAACAAGGCGGCCGAGCTCAGGAGCGCAGGGATGACTGTTAGCCCGGTATTATACAAACTTGCCTGCTCGGTAAACTAGTGTCGTCTAATAAAGCCTCAATTGATCAAGTATAAATAGGTCGAGAGCCCGCTGTTGGTTCGTTTTGTTGGAATGTCGTGATTTGGGAGAGGAGATTGTAGAATAGACACACACAAATAAATCAATCTATAGACTGCAGAAAAAATAAAAAACACTATTATCACAACTATCAACATCATCATTGCCAATTCTCAACAATAACAACAACAAAACAACAAATCCGAAACACGCCAATTCTCAAAAATGTAAGTCTAGGCAGTAGTCCATAACAAACACCTCACTTACACGAAAACCGCCAGGGCTTCTCCTCCTCCATCCTCCTCCATCTCCATGTCCCTCACTCTCCGTTTCACCCGTCCCGCCTCCCGCTCAGAAATCACCGCCGTCGGCATCTCCCCATCGTCAACCATCGCCTACGCAATCTACTCCGGCGCCCAGACAGACCAGCCCTGGATCGACACCTTCGACCTCAAGTCCCAAACCAGCCACTCCAAAATCATCGGCTGCGTCGCCGCCTTCTCGCCAACCGTCCACTCCTCTCCCTCTTCCTCTCTCCTTCGCATCAGCACAATCACCTCAAGATCGTCTCCAGCATCAGCGTCAACATCCTCCTCCTCTTCCTCCTCTTCAGCTCTTCCCCGCATCGCAACCCTCTCCGCCACCCTCATCATCCGCGACTTCTCCTCCTCCAAGCCCATCCTCGAGCTCAGAGACGTCTTCTCCCCCATCGCCTGGTCCCCCGATGGCCGCTCAATCGCCGCCGCCGAGCCCCGCCACCGCGTCGGCGTGTGGGACGTCCGCACAGGGACCCGCATCGGCCGCGTGCCCGGCCACATCGACGCCGTGACTCACGTCGCCTTCACGCCGGACTCACACCTCGTCACGACCTCCCGCGACGGCACCCTCCGCGTCACCAACCCCGTCACAATGAAGACTCTCTACAAGCTCGAGATTGAGTCCTCGTCAACCAACCCCCGTGCCTTGGCCGTCTCGCCCGACGGCAGCACCATCGTCTCCATCTGGGGCACAACCGTGCACATCTGGATGCCCCAGCACGGCCAGCTTACATCATATGGCCTCTCCAGCACTCGCCCTTGCGAAGGCTGGCCGCTCTGCATCTCCCCCGACTGCCGCTATATTGCCTCCTGGACGGAGGAAGGCTTTGACATCATGGACGTCGCTTCTGGAGCAGTTATTTGCACTAGAGAGGGAGGACCTCTGGTCACCTCTGCGGCCTTTTCTACTGACAGCAAGACGCTTGTTTTAGGCAGAATGAGTGGCGACGTTGAAGTTTGGAATGTTGTCAATAAGGTGGACTTGGATTAGCTCTCTGCACCTGTAGAGATGCCAGATTTGGCATGCATGATTTGGGTGACAAAATAGGCGTCGTATCAGGAAGTTTTGTTTTTTTTCTTTCTTGTTTCTCTAGTTAATTGGCTTGTTATCATTGCATCATGCTTTATTTTGCTGTTTTGTATTTTATGTACTAGTATATCTACTTGTTTAAGCTCACAGCGTAGAAGTATATGTAAATGAGTGTGGTATTATGTATTTAAACTTGGTATATAGGTATATAACGTATAATAGCAATATTTCATTGAATTGGGTATTTTTCGCCGTATCCTTCGTGGCCTGAATCTACCAAGATCCAAACTTTTTTCCATCTTCAACCAGCAACAATCCTACCATGCGTACTCCGGATATACGTATATGCAGCGGAATGCGGCAACACCAGACTGCTCATATTATCCTCCGCCCCTCCTTTGTTTCACTAAACAATGTCGCTCTCATTCCAGCTTGACAATCATCACCATATTACGTCCACTCATAAAAGTCGCTCATCATCCCACCCTCTTTCTGCTTTGACCTTGTTCCATACACTAATAGTCGGAACGGATATATGTCAATCTGATGCACAAAAACATCATCGCACTTTCATTTGCCAGAACCCAGTGTCCAATTAAGCAACCCAACCCAAGGTTTCCAGCATACCACGGACTTCAGACGGCGGCATGCTGGCCACGCCGAGTTGTCGAACCATGGATCCTCGTCGCAAACGTTGCAGCCCAACCGCAAGCTTCCAGCCCTCAGTCTCCTCTACGATAAAGAGGTACCGCTTGGCTTCTTGGTCGCGAATCGTCGCCCGGAGCACATGTAAGCCCTTGGACTTCCACTCTCCAGTTTGTCCCGTCGATGACGGAATATTTGTGTTCTTGAACGTGCGGTCGCACATACCAAGCCGACAACACTCCCTGCAAGTATGAAGCATGTCTTGCAGGTATAGGTCTGCCTCATCACCAATCAGGGCGTTAACGCCGTCACGATCCGGTTTTTTGCCAGCCATCTTGTGAAAGAAGCCCGAGTTCTTTCCAGTCGCAGATCCCGCTGGCTGTGGTGCAGTCAGACAGTGCGGTAGACACCAGACCTCGACAAGTTTGAGCGTCCAAGCCTTGACGTCCCACTCGCGCTGAGGAACACCCCGGACATCGTCATCGATAAAGAGTCCCTCAGTTGTGATGCGAAGAATCAATCCATCCGTCACCGTTCCAACTCCCGATATGAGCTGGCTGGCTGGTGTCTTAGTGAACTCGTTCTGGAAGAGATACACAGATTGAATGACAATCTTGTCAGGATCGCTAGTTGAATAGGGACCTGATCGCATCGAAGGAGGCGGCGTTGTGCGTGCGGTTGTTTGGGAGGCGGCCCATGATGCATCAGATCCTGTGAGAGAAGACGTCGACTTTCTATGCCTTGGCTTGTTAGGCGGCGGCTGGTCATAAGGCGGCGGCGGTGGAGGGTGCTGCTGCTGATATTGTTGTTGTTGTCGATGATATTGCTGCTGTTGTTGCTGCTGCTGATGTTGTGGTGGTGGTCTGCTTGGCTGGTCGTATGGCCTGGCAGAGTACGTCTCCGAGTCCACATAGCTGCTGTTGCTACTAACATGCGATTTTGCGGGACCATACGAGTGTCTCGCCGAAGGGTCTGTTCTTCTAGGAGCAGATGAGGGAGCTTCGGACGGAGTAGGAGCAGGGGGTGCCCTTTTCGTGGGACTCTCGCCTCTGTCGAAAGGCCTTTCCTGTCTCTCTGTCCTTTCTGGTCGGTCGGGCGACGAGGTTGATGGCGATACTGCAGAGGGAGAAAGGGGGGGAACGGAAGGCCGGCCATTGGGCCACATGCTTGTCTTTTCGCCAACGCTAGAGTATGCATAAGTGTTCCCAGCTCGGCTTGCTCGAAAATCAGTTGCTTTGGCCTCAGCGGCTGCTTTGGCCTCGGCAGCCGCTTTAGCTTCAGCCGCAGCCCTGGCTTCAACAGCGGCTCTAGCGTCTGCAATAATCTTTGCTTCTTCTGCCGCTTTGGCCTTGGCTTCTGCTTCAGCCGCCTTCTTAGCTTCGGCTTCTCTTCGTCGCAGCTCTTCCCTTTCCCTCGCTTCTCTTTCTCTCGTCTCCCTTTCCAGGGCCTCTCTTCGCCTGGCTTCCTGTATCTTTGCTTCTTTCTCTATCGCCTCCCTTTCTCTGGCTTCTCTCTCCCGTTGCCTGGCTAGCTCTAACTCTTCCTGTTTACGCCTCCTCTCCGCCTCAATTCGCTCCGCCTCTTCTCTCGCCTCGCGATCCTGTCGCTCCTTGGCTTCTTTGGCACGTAATTCGAGTAGCTTCTTGGCGGCTGTTTCACGGCGCTTTTGCTCCGCTTCTTTGAGCCGCCTATCTTCTTCCTTCTTCCTCATTTCTTCACGAGCTTTCTCCCACGTTCCCTTTGGTGTTTCGGGCTTCTTCGCTTCCGACGGCGGAGGTGACTTTGGTTCGGATTCAGGTGCAGGAGTAGGTTTCGATTTGGGTTCGGTCGATACTGGAAGGTCTGTCTTTGTAGGCGAACGCTGCTCTGGCCGAGAATCTGGTCTTGGCATAAATGGGGGAATGGGTGCCAAGTCTGGCATCCGAGGTAACTTGGATGTCGGTTTGGATGTTGGTGTCGAAATCTTCTCTAGCTCAGGAAACGTCTTTCTCTCTTGAGGAGTCATTGACACCTTGTCAAACTCAGGGATGCTTCTTTTCTTCTCGGGAGAAGGGACACGCTTGGAATCCATTGACAGAGAATGTCTTTTTTCCAGCGAGGGCTGTTTTTTCTCAAGTTCCGGAGGGTTCTTTTCGGCCAATGGCGTCCTCTTTGGGATCTCAGACTGCCTCTGCTCAGACTTCAGTGGCGTCTTCTCAGCTTCTGGAGGTGGTATCTTGTCGTCTACGAGAGTTACTTTCTTCTTTTTCTTCTTTGGGGACGCTGATTTCTCTGATTCGGCAGGAGCCTTGTCCTCTGATGGCGGAGGCTGGCGCTGGCGTGTTGGTGGCTTCTCTGGCTCTGACGCCGGTGCTCCTTTTTGAGATGGTGAGCGATGAGACGGAGATGAAGCGGGCTCGCTTTCATGCCTTGGTGGCCGAGGTGGTTCCTCTGACTGGGCATCCGCAGTCTTCCAAGATGAATTAGATCTTTCATGGCGTGGCGGAGGGGGTGCACCGTTAGGTGGTCGGCTGTGAGGTGGTGGCGGAGGAGGCGCTCCATTTGGGTCAGATTGTCCTCCTTGATTAGAGCCACCGAAACCTCCCTGTTTGCCGTGGCTTGATTCATAAGGTCCATGTCCATTGCTGAATCCTCCGCCTTGACCTCCCGATGTGCCTGGTCCACGCGCTGAGCCATTCGAGCTTGACATAGGTACTGGTCCACCAGTCTGCATCCGGCCCAGGGACCATGCCCCAATACCAACTCCCAACATCAGCGTCGTTACCGCCATACCAGGAACTTGAGCGCCGCTTAGCCACATCTTAAAGGCCGGAGCCATAAGTTGAAACACGGCAACACATATCAGCGCAGAGGCAAAGCCAGCCACGAAGCTATTGGTGTTCGGCTGCAGTGACGGCAGGTATAGAAAGCCGGAGCCTGACGAATGCTGAGGAATGACGAATATGTCGTAGTTGCCAGGAGGCAAGCCCGATGGCTTGGGCGCCTCGCCATGGGGCGGAGGTGGAGGCGGCGCGCTCATGTTTGTCGCTCAAGTTCGTCTATAGAAAAACAGCTCGATTGGAATTCGTGTACACAGTTGTCTAGAGCAGATGCTGAAATGGCAAAAAATAGTTGCAATCGCCTTGAGTCTATGAGCGCATCGAGAAATCCATGGGTATAGTGGTGAAATTATCGCGGCCAGGAATAGGCGTGAAAAACGAAAACCTGGTTCAAACAATGTCAGAGCTGGACTCAACTCGTCGCGTTCACCCGCCCCCTCCAAGATCTCAAAAATTGGTATCGCGAGCGAAGCACGATGTTGATTGCGACAAGCACAACGCCTCTCTATCCAGCCATTTTTTGCGGAAAAGGGGGCTAGACAAGTGAGATGAAGGAGAAGATTGATCTCCGCGCTTCTGGGTCTTAGCGGGATGCAACTAACCAGTAACGACCAAGACAAGCAAACACCACTGAGAAAACAAACGCCGGGCTCCAGATCAAAAAAAATTCACACGCACAAACGCGCGCAGCACAGGCGGCCGTTGGGCTCTCTATAAAGCAGAGATGCGATGGAATCGACGCGTGGACTGCACAGGATGAGGAGGCGTGGCCTCGACATGGGAAGAGGGAAAAAAAATAAATTAAATTGGAAGTGGGAAGTGGGGAGGTGAGCAGAGCTGGAGGTGGAAATGGGTTCAGAAGAGTGAAACCCACAGAGGCCTCGAGTCTCGGCTGTTTACCTGGAGCTTTTGGGGGCGCTATCGCCAACCCACCAGCCACTTTGCGCTGGACCCTGGCGCCTGGAGGGGTTCTGGGAGGGGCGGGAGGCGCAAAAAGACAGCGGCTGGCTGAGGCCTGGAAGGCATTGGCCGCGCAGTGGCTGGATGCCCCGTAAAAAACGTCACAGAGGGGGCGTCAAAGCCTGGAAGCTGCAAAGCCTGGCTACTCTCAAACAACGCTGGATGCTGGTCATCGTCACAGCAGAGCACAGATACAGGCAGAAAAGAAGCAACGTGGCACTGGCTACCGCTGTTACGCGTATGCGAACTCTTCTCCGACGTCTGGACGTTTCATTCATTCATTGTCTCTCCGCAGCTTCGCATCCACCAAAAAGCAAAGCTGCCCCTCCCCCAGCCATCTCATCCCATCACTGTCCCGCACCTCTGCAGCACTCGCCCACCACCTACAGAGCGCATACATATACCTACTGTATGTACAATAATCTCATGCATGCGAGGTGCGCGAGAGCAATTGTGGCCATTCACAAAGTCCAATTGCCCGTCGCGACGTTGTTGTTTCTTCGGCAGCTCAGCCAACCCCCCGGTTCACGAGAACAATGTATTCTTCGCCAATCATCGCTGCTCGCTACCGCCAGAGCCCTGTCTGTAGTAGGGTCGGGTAACTGAAGAATGCATCCTCGCCCCCCACGGCCTGTTACCAGCATCATTCTTTTCTTTGTTTTTTCTCGAGATCCACTGATAAACACCAGCTCACCGGACGAATCAACAAGAAGCGTTTTTGGCCAAGACGAAGCACTTTTGTTGCTGCTACTACTTGTGTTTTCCCTCCATCACAGGTCACCTCATCCATCACAGGCCATCGCATCTGTGGTATCACCCATCGCTTGTGTTTTCATGTGCGAGTTGACGTGTCCGATGGCGCGCTCCGCCGTTGCAGACACAGCCGAAGTGCATGCAGAGCTATTGATGCAACATGCAGCATGTCACTGGCGGAAGCTGGTTCATTGGGGGCTCGACGCCGCTATTTGTTAGTGGCGGGCAGGGCTGGTTTCGGCGTCGAAAAGAACAGCAGCGGCGTTGCCCAGCAACTTGTCAATCCCGACTTTGCCACTCCAGTAGGTGACGTACTGTACGTTCAATTACAGAGCACCTATACTAAGGTGCTAAGGTACTGAGGTATGTATTAGTAGACGCCTCAACCGAGTGCCGTGTGCTGTAGTCTGTCTCAAGCGCTCCAAGTTGCAGCATGGTTTCTTGCTGTTCCAGGTTGCCAAGTCCCAGCCCCGGCATTTTGGTCCAAGATGGTGTCGTCAGTTGTTCCAGACCGTGAGACACGGAGCGCATCATGGGTTGCAGCCCTCGGCAGTTCAAGGCACCCTCTGAGGATTCGTTGGGCAATGCCACGCTCTGCATACGACGTGCAAACAAGCCATGAATTAAATCTTACGAGATGGAATCCTTGCAATGAGCAGTGGCGGTGTGATACGGAGCACATTGTTGGGTTTCACGTGCTGAGCGTCAACCAGCCACAGCGCGACTGGCCGTGGTCATAAGCCGGAGCTCAGCCAAGCGCCAGTCCGGGCTACGTATTCGTATTGCATATCGTGAACCACGCTCCTGACTGATATTTGCACATGAGCAATTCCAGCAGCAGAAGAGCAAACGTTCGAAACTCACAGCCAGCTTCTAAACTGTACCTTAGCACTCCAGCCATTTAGCAACATAATTGATAACAGTAGTTGTATTAATAAAAAAAAATGCCATGGAAGCTATCGTTACACCAGAAATCATAGCGATTGTACATCAATCTCACCCCGCTCCCAGTGCAAGAAACATGTTGCGCCTCAAAAGCCTCGTCTCTCCAAAATCCAAAGAAGCAACGAGAACAAAACACGCAGAATGCCAAAGTACATGCTCATAAAACAGTGTTTTCATCGTCTCGCTTGCTTGCTCATTCTCTCCAAACTCCCCGCATTAAAAATGAAACAAGGTAAACCGGCCAAAAATAACAAACGAATTAAAAAAAAAAAAAAAAAAAAAGGGACGTTTATACCGGCTTCCCACCCATGTAAAGAATCACAAGCACAAACTCCCATACCCAAACCAAAGCATCAGACAGCGTCTTCCAAACCCAGAGCCAGTAAGCCAGAATCCGCATCGCGAGAAAAATCATCTGAAGGAGCGCCATGATGACGCCCAGTCACATCTTCTTAATACGCCTGTTGGCGATCCTGATTTTGCCCTCGACCCGATCGACGTCCTCGTCGAGTGAGTCCAGCAGCTCCGTCTGTCGCTCCACCTCCTCGTTGATCTGGATGCCCATTTCTTTCTGCCTCCGTATGATTGCCGCCAGCTGATCGATCGCCTGGTCCTGGGATTCCATCTCCCGCTTCTGCAGCAGCAGCACGCCCTGGTTGTCGAGCTCCCTCGTCCGATCCGTCTCGGGTAACGGTGCACCCAATACCCTACCCGTCGGCGCGGGCCTATGTCCCCCCAAGAGGTTTGATCTGTTGGAAGAAGAAGCCTGCACTTGGCCCATTCCGCCACGACTGGTAGCCGCCGGCGCTCCTGGCATGCTGCTGGCAAGCTTATCCAGCCCATCTCGCTCCATCTTGGCCGCCGAAACAAGGTCCCGTCTCCGCCGTATCTCGCCATCACCCAATCTACCCGACTCTTGCATCCTGCGAAGACCATCGGAAAGATTGCTGACCAGTCCCGACGCCTTCACCAGCACCCTCTTGGCCGCCGCAGCAGCCTCCGCCGCCGCCGAAAAATTGCCGCTGTCGGCCGCGCCGTCTCGCTTCGAAAGGGATTGCCGCGCCTCATGCAAACACTGCTTCACTTCCCTGTGAACATCAAGCCAAGCTCCCGGATCCGCCACCCCCGAGGCAGTGCCAACCATACCTGCCGCCGACACTGTAGAATTGCTCGTGCTAGAACTGGGTAGATTCAAGAACGTTCTCCAGGCCGAAGTGTCTCGCCATCTCCGATCTGGCGACTCTGCGATTGCGCGGAGGTATTTCTCGAGGCCGACCTGTCGCTCGTGTGTGAGGTCCGGGGAGTTGATGGTCGACCTGAGCCAGTGCTTGCCAGGCAGGGGGTGTGGCGGCGGCGCGCCGACTTGCTCAACCAGAGCGCTGTGGAGGGCGTCGAACTCGGAGTACCGCTTCTGGACGATGAAGGAGCGCAGTGGCAGGCGGAGGCTGATGTTGTACAGGGTATAAGGCTTCGACGAGCCTTCATCAGAAACGCTCGTTGAGGGTATCGCAATCTCGGGCGGTGGCGCCATGGCGGTCTCGTTCGCCTCTATGTTAACCCCGGGGCTATTCAGCGAATGATATTTCTTTCCGACTAGATAATACAGAAGCTCGGTGTTGCTTGTCGCCAACGTTGCTTGAGAAATCCACCGACAAATTCACGGCTCGCAAAGTGGCATCAATTTGGGTTTTAAAGTTCCGATGATGATGCAAGCGCCAGAATGACGGGCTCCTCGTCCATGTACGGTATGGATCTTTGGGGGAGTCTCAGTGGAACCGTCCCGGCTTTTAGTGCCTGCCAGCTGTTGGCCGCTCCCCGTAATGCTACCTCTACCGCCCTGAACTCAACTAGCGGTGGAGTTGGATGGACCCCTGCCCGGCTGTTTAATTGCCAGCCTCTCCCGAGTACGAGTTCAGCTGCGAAGCTAGGCAGATAAATAGCAGCCTATTCACACGAGTACGGCCGGCGACGATCCAGTCTCACAAGATCGGACTAGATATACGACATCGAGAACAGAGGCAGCCTTAGATTCAGGCACTATCGTGAATCCCTTTACTCTACAGGGCATGAACCTCAATAGCCCTAAGAGCCCTGCACCTTTTAGCACAAGCGCCCCTCCAAGTAAGTCACGACGGATGCCGGGTAAGGGTACACGTGCAGCTTCATTGCCCCATTCCGTTGTACTGTGCTAGGCACTCAGATAGCATTGCATACGAGATGCCGATGTCGCGTGCGCCTCACGAACCACATGCAGGCCGAAGGAGGTCGTGCTGCTCCATGAAAGAGACTGTACAGGAGTTGTAAATGCGACTGTGGATACAATCCATGTTGTTCTTGTTCTATGACCTTCGTGCACTTGACCGCTTCCAGCATGCGATCTGATGCATCGTGCTCCGCACCGGTTGGGCTGACAGATACGACTATAAAATTCGGGGCTCGATATTCCGTACAAAGCACTAACTGCATTTTGATATCACAATGAAGCGCAACGACAGGGCAGAAATAGCAACATCCACACAAAGACGTATTAATAGTAGTATTGTCCAAACAGTTATAGTACTAGTTTGCTCTATAGGATTTGACACCCTAAGTCCTCTAACAGCAACAAAAAAAAAAAAAGATGTAAATGACGGCACCCATGAATGCGTCTATCATGCATGCACGGCCATATGCTTTGAATCAATTCCAATTCCAATTCCAATCCCCCGCAGCACTCCATCTCCCTACCTCTCCCCTTCCCCCCTTTTCTAAGCAGCCAAATCCTACACCCCGACAAAGACACAACCCCGTTTAGAAAGTCTCCTGGTCATCCAAACCCTCGCCTTCAGCGGGAATCTCGAAGCCCTCCTCGGTCGAGTACAGGATGGACTGGATGTGCTTGACCAAGCCATCCTCCTGCTTCTCAAGCTCGGGATCCTCCTCCACAGCCTGTTGAATCAGCAGCTCAATATCACGGAGCTTGCTAAAGTAGAAATCTCGCTCGCGCTCCAGGCCAGTGACAGTCTCCTTCAGAGTCGCATTCTCTGCCTGCAGAGCAGCGGTAGCAGGGCTGGGGCCCGCCTTGGCGGCAAGGCGAGGGCCGGTGCTGGGGGTCGTGCCGCCTCTTCGAGCGGCGCTTGAGCTAACAGCAGCAGCCCTGGGCGCTGCAGCCGCGGCAGGCATACCGCCGCCCTTTCTTCGTGCAACTGCGTCGTAGTCGTGGTCGGGGAAGTTGAGGTCCCAGAACTTCTTCGTCCATTGCAGGAACTCCAGGTTATCCTGCATCTTGCATTTCACCAACGACTCGACGGGGATGGGCTTATCGACTTGGTGCTTGAGGAAGGTGTCTATGTTGGTGTGGGCCGTCAGGACATGGTCTGCGCAAAAGGGGGTCCGCCCATCAAGGGGGCTTGGGCGAGGGCACACATACTCTGCAACACCTTGAAGTTTTGAATGTACGCATAGTCGCCGCTGGCGTTGAACTTGACCTTGGACATGGGCACATCCATGAATATGCTGTCAAAGACCTGGCAGAGCGCGGCGCTGCAGAGAAGCTTCGTGTCAGACTTGTTTGTATCGTAGCGGGGTCGTTCGTCCGTCAGGCGGGGTGCCAAAACAATAACACTCACCCAGTGCCGCATTGCTCAACCTTGGTGATGTTGAGCTGCAGGAGGCTGTTCAGCCAATTGAGAAGCTCTTGTCTGTTGTCTGCAGTTAGCCGTGCTCCTCCATCGGCTCCCCTGGGGCGCAGTGTAGGGAGAATGCAGCGTACCTGGATTCACCCATTTTGTCAGGCTATAGATGGTACACAACAGAAAGCAAAGACAGCTGGTCGAATAGCTCTCGCCGTGCGGATGCAGACGCTAAATGGGAAAATAAATATGAAAAAAAGGGTAGAGTGAAGAGGCCGGGTATCGCGTAGAAAAGGGACTGCAGAGCCGGTGTCGTGGCGCAGGGCAGCGAAATGAGGATGACAGGAGAAATTTATTCAGCTATTCGTTCGCGTGTTGTAATGTCAAGGCTTCGTTTACAGGCCTGTATTTTGACAGCGCCGTCCAATCAGCGGGGTTGCTCGGAGAAACAGCTAGGGAGAGATAGCCGCTAATCTGCCGTAATTATTGCTGGCTGGGGAGCTGCCTCACCGCCAAAATTTTCAAAACCGGCAGAAAAAAAGCGCCTGGGCGCAAAAAAAGTCACTGCCTCGAATTTTTGCTTGCGGCCCCGCTAGAGTTGGAAGTTTCTTGTCGCAAACACATTGCGAGTATTTTTCAACATGGCGCCGTCACACAAGAGGTCAATTGAGGACGACTTCATCCATACCCTCTCGGATAACGACGAAGAAGTAGCCCAGGAAGAACTGGTTGCTGCTCAGCCTCCCAAGAAGAAGGCCAAGACGAATAAGAAGTCGGCCAAGAAGAATAAGGATGAAGAACCCCAGACTGAAGAAAATGAAGGCCAATGGGGTCAAAAGGAGGAAGATGACGGCGCAATGGATTCTGATTTCGAATTCATGCTAGATGACGCTGGCCAATTCGGCGAAGACGAGTTTGAGGGATGGGGATTCGAGAGCGCCAAGCAGGGAATGGCAGTCGAAAAGGTCGGCGTTGATTTGGATG
This sequence comes from Trichoderma asperelloides, assembly GCA_021066465.1. Lineage (NCBI taxonomy): Eukaryota > Fungi > Ascomycota > Sordariomycetes > Hypocreales > Hypocreaceae > Trichoderma > Trichoderma asperelloides. The sequence goes on along the minus strand of JAJKFY010000277.1, from coordinate 158,827 downwards.
AGATTATTAGACGACGAAGGGAAAAGAAGAAGGGTGGCAAGGAGGCCGATGCTGCAGAAGACGGCGATGAAGAGGCCGCAGATGGCAACGTTAACATCGACATGGACGACGACGAAGACGGAGTGCTAGCAGATGATGCATTTGGCATGAATGTCGACGAAGATGCCGAAGAGTCAGATGAGGACGCTGAAGCCAAGGGCTCTGACGAAGAAGATGGTGACGATGACGATGACGCGGCTTCAGATAACGACTCTGTAGCTACACCAGTCAACCACCCCGACGATATGTCCGACGATGACGACGATGACGAGGAAGATCTCGAAGAGAAAGCCAAACGAGATGCTTTCTTCGCCCCTGAAGAAAAGCAAAAGTCTGGAAAGAAGGTGGACGCTTCATCCTTCCAAGTTATGTCTTTGTCAAGACCCATTATGCGTGGTATCACTGCTGTCGGCTTCACTAAGCCAACGCCTATCCAAGCCAAGACGATTCCCATTGCTCTCATGGGCAAGGATCTCGTTGGTGGTGCAGTTACAGGTTCCGGAAAGACAGCAGCGTTCGTGCTTCCCATCCTGGAGCGACTTCTATACCGACCTAAGAAGATCCCCACCACTCGTGTTGTGATCCTTACTCCCACTCGTGAGCTGGCAATTCAGTGTCACGCCGTAGCCACAAAACTAGCAGCGCACACAGACATCAAATTCACTCTAGCTGTTGGTGGTCTTAGTCTCAAGGTTCAGGAAGCAGAACTTCGACTGAGACCAGACGTCATCATTGCGACCCCCGGTCGATTTATTGACCACATGAGGAACTCAGCCAGTTTCTCCGTTGATACCGTTGAGATTCTGGTCCTTGATGAGGCCGATCGAATGCTCGAGGATGGTTTTGCCGACGAACTGAACGAAATCCTTACAACGCTGCCCAAGTCACGCCAAACGATGCTCTTCTCCGCTACCATGACTTCCACTGTCGACCGTCTTATCAAGGTTGGACTGAACAAGCCCGTGAGAGTAATGGTCGATTCACAAAAGAAAACCGCCGGAACTTTGACTCAGGAGTTTGTGAGACTCCGTCCAGGCCGCGAAGAGAAGCGTATGGGCTATCTGGTACATATCTGCAAGAAGCTCTACACCGAAAGAGTCATCATCTTCTTCCGCCAAAAGAAGGATGCTCACAGAGCCCGAATCATCTTTGGTCTCCTGGGTTTCTCTTGTGCAGAGCTCCACGGTAGCATGAACCAGACACAGGTAAGCCGGCCTCAAATCTATCTAATGCCATCTAGCCTAATAATTCGCTAATATTTACCCTCTATAGCGTATTGCCAGCGTCGAAAACTTCCGAGACGGCAAGGTTTCCTACCTGTTAGCAACAGACCTTGCCTCTCGTGGTCTCGATATCAAGGGCGTCGACACCGTCATCAACTACGAGGCCCCCCAGTCTGTAGAGATTTACGTGCACAGAGTTGGTCGAACGGCCCGTGCCGGACGTAACGGTATATCAGTGACTCTTGCCGCTGAGCCCGACCGCAAGGTCGTCAAGGCTGCTGTCAAAGCCGGCAAGGCCCAGGGTTCTAAGATCATAAGCCGCATCATCGAGGCCAAGGACGCAGATAAGTGGCAGGCCGAGATTGATGAGATGGACGACGAGATCGAAGAGATTGAGAAGGAGGAGAAGGAGGAGAGACAACTCGCCCAAGTTGAGATGCAGATCAAGAAGAGCGAGAACATCATCAGGCACGAGGATGAGATCAAGGCGCGGCCAAAGAGAACATGGTTTGAGACTCAGCAGGATAAGAACAATGCCAAGCAGGCTGGAAAGGACGAGCTGAACGGCCCGCGCAGCGGAAAGAAGAAGGTCGGTTCAACTAAGCTGAGTAACAAAGACAAGAAGCGAATGGATCTGAAGATGCAGCGCGCTGAAGGAAAGGAGTGGAAGAAGAGCAAGACAGACACCAAAAATGCCGCGGGCAAGACTGGCAAGAAGAAGGCTGCTCCAGCCAAGGGCAAAGCAAAGGTCCAGGTGAAGAAGCCGAGGGGGAAAAGGTGAACAGGTGGGTAGAGCCGCTGATGTGTAAATAATGTGTATTTTGTGTGGTCTACTAGATAGACATTGCTTCATTGCTGAGGATATTGCTGTTACTCAATAGAAATCGTTGCTTGGCGCACGTTTGTACAGATTGGAGAAAGTCGTCATTGTTCAATGGAAATTGCTACTCGGTGCACGTTGGTAGAAGTCGAGGCTGGCCGTTGCAGCTGATGGTGCACGTTTTGTATCATTTTGTATGGACCATTGGCGCGTGCCGTTGTGATGACATAATGCGCCCATCGACCCTAGATCGCTTTAGATCACTTTCCAACGGCTAGCTTCACTCTTGTCATGAACCAAAGGCCGCGATCACGAGGCCCGGCGCAAAACTCATTGGCTGCCTGCAACAAATGGCATCAACTGCGACCTGAAGCGACGCGCATGTCAGGCGCTCGCCGCATGTGGTAAATCCAGGTAGTCGACGGACAGCTGTCAGAAGACTAGCTCGCCTGAGAGGCCCTAACGCCGATTCAGGCTTCGTATTAGCCTTGCTGAAGCCTTGCGGCTAGAGATATACTCGTGTTTGCCGTATATATATATATATATAAAGGCGGCTCGAGTTCGCGAGCCCTTGTCCCTTTTGATTAGTCACTAAAAAGAACCCTGGTAGCAAAGCTGTCTCCCTTCAGGATACCGTTTGGCCTTGGGCGAGCTCGCACGCACCGTCGCCACAGCCAGAGCTTCGTTCGATATCTTCTGCCGCCAACTGTTCGAGACCGTTATCGCGAGCGGCTCTTCCATTTCCGCCTCAATACCTTCCCGAGCATCAAACACCGCATCCAAAGCCGCATCTACCAATACATCCTCGGCCGACAGAGCAGGCGACGCACCAAGACTCGGGTCGTTGACCTCGTTGCTCGGCAGAGCCAGCGGTTGCTGCTGGGACAATCGGGACGGCGGCCGATCAAACATGTGACAGGGCGACCGGCAGCATCACCATTTAGACAGGCCAAGATGCCACCGCCGGGGGACATGGGCTATGCGCCCCGGATGAACGATATGGGAGATGGTGTCGAGAGGGGCGAGAGGGGCTATCGGCGGAAGAAGTTTGCTGCCATGGCCGGAGCTGTGGCTGGAAACATATATCGGACTGGCCAGATTGCCGTGACGGAGATTCGAGAGACGTATGCTCAGTCCAAAGCGCGGGGCCTGGACGGCGAATTCGACGGGCCCGGTAGCATGCATATTCCGGGAGCGTTCCCAGGGGTTGCTATAACGTCGGAAATCAGCCCCGAGCAAATGATGATGTTCCCGTGCTACGCCAAACAACACACGAAAAAGGAGTGGAATCAGCCTTCGGCGTACGAGTCGGAAACCGGCAACCTGCAGGATGAGGACTACTGGAGGTCAGAGTGGGAGAGGCACCAGGACGAGAGAGCAATCGTGGACGTTGACGTCCGAGGCTGGGTCTACTCACCCCATTCTGGTCCAATGACGCGGCGAAACCGCATCTTGATCGGCCTCGCGCGACAACTTAGTGGAATCCCGGTGCCGAGAGCAGACCAGAACCAAGGACCTACGCCCCCTACTCCGCAAGATGAATGGAGAGAGCAGGAGAAGATTGCCCAGGAGGCTGCTAGGATCGAACAGCAGGGCCGAGAAGAGAAGCGAATGGCAAACATTGGCGCTTACAGCGAACCACCTCGGGAGGACACTGGCTTGAGCGGATCAGTGTATCCTCCTCCTCCGCCCAGACCGCCTCCTCGAAGAGACAGTCGAACGCCCGATTCTCTTTCTGGGAGCCCCAGGCCTCCAACCAGACAAAACTCGGCATTGGCCACCGAGCTCACAGAGGCTGAACTAGATACGGCAAACGCCAACTTGATGGCCAGGATAGCACCCTTTTTGACCAATCCCTTAGTGTCTCTCCCCATCACAATCTTTTTCTACAATGAGTCGCAATCCCAGTCGCGCAACGTTCTCACCGACGATTCTGGCCATTTTGCTATTCGGGCGCCCCTGGAATTTGTGCCTACACACATCAAGGTCCTCGTAAACGAAGGCCTCTCGACGACGCAAGAAGTCAAGTACATCGAGCCATATGGCGTCAGCCTGATCAGCGATATAGATGACACCGTTAAAATGTCAAATATTTCAGCTGGCGCAAAGGAGATTTTCAGAAATACCTTTGTACGGGAGCTGGCCGATCTCACAATCGAAGGAGTCAAAGAATGGTACGGGAAGTTGAAGGCCCTCGGTGTGAGTGTACACTACTGCTCAAACAGCCCGTGGCAGCTATTCCCCATGCTGGCGACGTTCTTCAAGATATCCGGCCTCCCGATTGATTCTCTACATTTAAAGCAGTATTCAGGCATGTTGCAGGGCATCTTTGAACCTGTGGCGGAGCGAAAGAAGAATACGCTGGTCCGCCTGCTACGAGATTTTCCTCAGCGCAAGTTCCTTCTAGTCGGAGATAGCGGAGAGGCTGATTTGGAAGTATACACGGAGCTGGCGCTGGCTTATCCGGGTCGGATACTGGCAGTCTTCATTCGAGACGTGACGACCCCTGAAGCTGCGGCGTACTTTGAGCCATCTTTTGATATGACTCGACGGACCATGTCGGGCTTGACTGTGAACAATAACGCTCCAAATGGTAGACAAGCAGTTCGACAAAACTCATCACCAGGACCAGTACATGCTGTCAAGGCCCCTCCAGCTGGACCAGTAATGGGCACCCTCATTGACTTTTCCGACGAGCCTGAGGAGGTAAAACTAGATGATGCTGCAGCCCTGGAGCAAGTCAAGTCATCAAGAAGGCCAGGCCCATCCGCCAGTGCCGCAGATTTGCTTGCTCGGAAACCACTACCGCCGCCTCGTCCGGCCAAGCCCGCTGCTCTAGCCAGTGCCCCCTCCATACCCACTGTTAGAAAGGGCTCTGTCGGCTTGGGGATTTCAGGAGTGACAGGTTCTGAACCACCGCCGCCACTACCGAGAAGGCCTGTGGGACAGAATCAATCAGCTCACCCTCTGTCTCAGATTCAGAATTCGTCTCAACAGACCGTTCAATCACCAAGAGAGGAAAACAACAGGCCGCCACCACCTCCCCCTCCACCGCGCCGTAGCGCAAGGAACCTCAGCCCCAAAGTGATACCCTTCGGACGCGGCCCGTCGTCCAACTCAGACGTCGACTTTGACCCCCTGCCGCCGTCACTCGGCCCTGTGCCCGTAGCTTCTGCCACTGGCCTTTCGTCATTCTACCGCCCCAGCAGCCGATCCGGAAACACCTCGCCCTCGGCATCGCCAACCATGGCTCCCGTGAACAAGAAGCTTGAGCTCTGGAAAAGGCGGCTGGCCAGGGCGCAAGACCAGCTCGATCAGCTGGGCGTGGCGCTATATACCTGGCGTATAGGGCAGGACGTCGAGGCTGAGGCAGTGGGTATTATAAAGCGGTACATGGCGGAAATGGAAAAGGAGAAGGCGAGGAGATGAATTTGGGGAATAGAAATGCAAAGATAGAGAGAGAGGCTGTTTGTTTGTTTGTTTGTTTGTTTGTCTGTCTGGCTGTGTGCTAATACTTTATTGTTGTGTTTTCCTTTTATGTATGCCCCCCTTTTTTTTTCTTTTTAACTCTCTCCTGTTTGTTTAGGATAGGGCGTGGGGGGACTTCATTGGTGGTGTGATAGACTGTACTACACGATATTTGTTTTTTCCTGTTTGCTCGTCACTACAACTATATACTACTATATGCTGAGATAGAACTTGCTTAAAGAGAGAGTTTGCATATATCAAGAAGAAGGACTACAATATCTCATTACAATTCATATAATCAACATTTGGCATACATCAATTTCAATTTCATCATCTCACATAATTCATAGACTTAAAGGTATTAACATCAGAAAAAGAAAGAAGAAAAAAAGTGCATATAGTAAACTGGATATACAATTGTTCAAGTGATATTCTGCCCTAGCAACTTCTTTATCGACATACAAAAAGCAAACTTCATACCAAAAGGCCACCCCTCGTAAGGAGAAAACCAAGAACAGGACAGTAGTACACAAAAAAGGGACGCGAAAAGGACTACATACAGCCCATCATAAACAAAAAGCCCAAACAACTCCTCCAAAGTTTATCCTCTTTCCCAATGCTTCTTCAATATACTAAGGAAACAAAAAAAGAAAAAAACCGCCCTTTAACCAAAGAGAGGGGGAGAAGCCACCCCTCGATCGACCAAGATCATCTATGAATTCGAATTTACCGCGGGTTGTTGTTTAAGTTCCCAGTCAGATTCATATGCATCATGGCATCCGCCGTCCAATCCGTTTCCGCTTCATCGTTGCCCCAGAAGTCGAGACCTTCGCGTCCATCAACGCCCGGCAGCCGGATTTGCGGTGGCCCTTGACTCAACCGCAGTCTGGCTGTCTGTGCATCTTGGGCGGGAGACGAAGGCTCGGCTGCCACTGGTTGTGTGTCATGGTCTATTTGCCTTGACTCTACTTGTTGCTCACGGTGTTGCTCTGGCTCAAAGTATTGCCCTTGGTTATAGTGCTGCTGCGCTTGATCATAGTGTTGCTCTTGATCATAGCGCTGCTCCCTTTCGTAGTGCTGCTGCTGTTCGTAGTGTTGCTCCTGCTCATAGTGTTGCTGTGGCTGCGGTGGCTCAAAGTGATCGTAAGCGTGCCCTCCTTGGTTATTCGACGCTGGTGGATGCTGTTGGTTGTAATCATGCATGGATGCATTTTCTTGGCCGAAATCACCACTCGGACGATACGCTGTTGGCGTGGGCTGGTCATCCTGAGATGAAATAGCATATCCGACCGGCTCCGTATGGGCCATGTGATCCATTTGCTGTGCAAATTCCTCTTGCTCAAGAATCTGTGGTGCCTGCCCGACATTTCTCACGCCCGGTGGGAGGGTAGCGCCTAGGCTACGAAGACTTCCCGTCGATGCCCTGTTGGCGTCGGCTCCCTCACCCTCAAGTACACTAGCATCGAGATCTCTGATAGCAAACTGAGCCATGGTGCGCATCTTGCGCGTTACCCATCCCGCAAGGATCTTTCCTCGTTGCTTCTCTCCCAGTCGAGATCTGGGGAAATCGCCCTTGTTCACAAAGGCCACAATATCGGCAACAATCTGATGTTCGCTCAAAATCGCGTTGACGATGACGGGTACCATGGAAGCGAGATAAGATTTGCGGCTCACTTCTACCAAAACAACAACCAAACCACCGGCTTGGAATACAGCACTGTAGTCAATTTGTTAGTCTCAAAATCGCGGAATAGGTAGGAAACAAGGACAAGCAAAAAGGTACTTACCAGCCGTTCGGTACAATGTTGCGATGGCAGCGCTCTACCGACAACTCAATATCCATAGGGAAATGGCTAAGACCGTTGATCTCAAAAGTTTCACCTATGCTGCCGAGCACAAACAAGACCTGCATTTCTACAAGGGCACCGTTAGGTCCAATAGGTCGATTGACATTGTGAAGGAATCCAAGATCGCCGGTTCGCACATATCGCACGTTCGGGTCACCATCTACAGTCCGGCCATTGAATCGCTCCACGTCAAACGCGTCCTTGGAGCCATAGAATGATTTGACACATGCTTCGGAGTCAACCCAAATCTCACCATACTCTCCATCGAAACAGTGAGTGCGGCTTTCAGGATTGACAATGGCGATTTGGGTAGATACTGGTACCATGCCAGAATCTTGCAAGAGGAGAGCTTGGGGATCCGACTCGTGGTCTACGGGAACAATAAGACCACGCCGAAGAGCCTTGGTGTCAAGCCAGAGTTCAATAGGCTCAATGCACATGTAAGATCTCGACGCAACCATCGGGTTGAGTACATGGGAGTAGACGGTATTGATAGCCGTTCGGTCTAGTCCGGCTTGCGCAAAATGGAGCCGCACTTTCTGGAAAACATCCACTCGCGGCCGACCCTCCGCGGAGATCATCATGTTCTTAAGCTCGTGCATTGTAAAGCCTTTACCTGCCATCATTGACATGGCGTGGTCAAGCATCTGCGGAGTTGCATATGTGTCTTTAATCTTATATCTCGAGAGAGTAACAAAGAGAGATATGGGGTTTTGAGCGAACTCGACAGGAGATAGCAGGTAGGTAGGAGTGCCCACGTAGATGCCCATCAAGCAAGTATGGACAAAACCAAGCCCCGTCGTGCTTCGGACGCAGCCAAGGACAGGCCTCGAGCTTGTCATTTGGCATGTCTCCTTTTGTACTTTGCACATGCCCAGGATTGTATCATGTCCAAGCTGGACAGCAATTCTCCGCTGGTCTGGCGTCCAGTATGTCCAGATGAGGACAGGGTAGCCCGGCCGAATCCAGGCAGGGTCTATTGTCAGTTTAAGCTCTCGAAGGCCATTGTTCTGTTTGGGAGGTTTCGAGGTGTTGTACGTGTTTGGCATGGAAATTTTCAAAATTTGCGCTGATTGCTTGATGTGACTTGAGACTACCTTAATCTTTAGCAGATGGTCTACATCCTGGTTGACCAAAACTGCCTTGACTTTGTAATCGGCAATCAAGTGTAGAAAAGCTGGAACATCCTCGTTGAGTCGATTTTGGTCGAGCGGCGCCATTGGGATAATGACTGCACCGAGATTGATACCCGCGTGTACTGCAAACACAAAATCTTCCGAGTGTGTATACATGAGGACCAAGTGATCTCCTGGTCGTACTTTGACTTTATTCTTGAGATACATGGCCACAGCAGCCACCTTGGTATCGAATTTTTTCCATGTAATTCCCTTGCCTTCTCTACCCCTGCCATCAATGGTACAGTAAGATAGCTCTTCTGGCTGACGAGCGACTCGCCATTGAATAAGATCAGATATGCATGAGAAGTTGTTAAGAGGCGTAGATGTCCTGTCGTCAATGACGACTTCTCTACGATCGATTCCAGAATACTGCTTATCAGCAGGCGCCAGAATCTGAGTCCGTGACTCTGATGCAATTGGAGACCAGATACCGCCAATGGGGTCAACTCCAATAGGGAGATTGAGAACCGCATGCTCGACGCCAAACTTGACATGCACACACGGAAGGTTTCCAAGATCAAACTCGCGACGACACAGCATGTTTCCAATCTCTCGTCTTCCGTTCTTGATCACCCGTGGCAGAGCGTTCGGGGCCGTGATCATAACGCAGTAAACCCGAAGATGATGCTCCTGCATGAGGACTTCCATGCATTTTTCTGCCAGCGAATCCAACAAAGCCGTATCAGGCTGTACTGGAGGACCTCCCGATGTAAGAGGCGCTGTTGACGCAGCGGCCGACTCGAGAACCACGACAGGCAAGTGCTCGTCATTGACAAAAACGTCAAATGCAGAACAATCGTGGATTTTAGGAACGTTCTTGACAAGGCTTACCACAATGTGTTGAACAAAGAAATATCTGTACTCGGTGATTCCTGCACCGCCATGCTCAACCCACTCGACCTTTTGTCGGATTCGATCCTCATAAAGCCCCAGCACGTAAATTTTGCCCTCGATTACAGTGCCAAGAAGACCAGTCCGCAAGAATTCTGGCTCCACGGCTGTTGGTGTCGGCTCTCCTGGTTCAAATTTATACGGGCGTGCGTGGAAGATGAGCTCTGTGTTCTTGGGCTGCGCCCAGAATCCGCCAGAGAGAGACGGTGAATCTACCCAAATTTCACCAACCGACCGTGGAGATGCCAGGAGACCAGTCTCGGGGTCCACAACGGCAAGAGTAGCATCCGGAATAGGGTATCCAAACGCGCCCACTCGGACCATTGTAGATTCCATCGAGGTCTTCTTTCGAGCTTCATTGCCATGGGCTATGACGACGACTTCATTGGTCTTCAAGGCTTCCCTGTCAAGGATGACCTCTCCTAGCTCCATCTTCTCATCAAGCTCCTTTTTTGTGGTCCCTCCACCTCCCAACAGACTAGTGAATCCGTTTTTGGGTTTCTCATCCTCTTCTTTTTCATCTTCGGATTCCAGGCCCGAGTCATGATCCAGCATCAATTGAACTCCCAGCCGTTCTTCACCACCAAGCCAGTCTCGAACACTGATGATCATCCCACCATGCTCCGGAAGACAAAGCATCGGAGCTACCACTTCTCGCGCCCGGGGATTCCTCAAGGGTCGTAGCCATCTATCCGCCAATACTTCATGGAACTCGCTATCAATAGTAAGAGTATCAATTAAGCAGAGTTTTACCGCCTGGAAATTCGGCTCCATTCCCTTCTTGAAATTCCGTGTTGTCATCGGATCTGACTGGTAGTTGTATGCGGCTCGCTTTAATCCAGGATAATCAGCAATCATAACAGTTGCTCTATATTTGGTAATCAAATGTGCGTATAAACCGGGGGATTCAACAGCCTTGTTGTCGAACCAAACACTGGTATGGCCGCCGTACACAGTCAGCAAAACGCTGAGAATCAAACCAACTCCCTGGCGAGGATCCAGATAAGATAGCAATATCTCACTGCTTGCTCCGCCGCCACCAATGAGCTTTCCATTCTTGTCTCGCAAAGAGGAACTGAATGTGTCTCCAGGACCGTTGCCGGGAACGGTAGAGATGATGGCGCTCAGACATGCCATCTGGTGCATAATGGTCCGGTGGCTGAGAACAACACCTCTCAAGTCACCAGTTGGAGCACGAGAGAATTCGATGTAGGCCAAGTCTGGCACGGTTAAAGGCGGAGCATCCTCCTTCTTTTTGGGGTGATAACCACCAAACTCATTAGTCTTCCACCATTCGACTCCCTTGGGCCAGGTGAGCTTCTGGGTAGTAATATCTCTCTGGAAAGTTTTGAGGTTATTTTCCGTCGTAAGAGCTAGATGAGCCTGTGTAGAAGTGAGGATATAGTTCAGTCTCTGGTAGTCTTGTAAGTCGTTGATTGGAACAGCTACCACGCCAGCAATAAAACAGCCTAGCAAGGCGGTGGCGAAGTCGATGATTTCGCTATCACGATAGATAAGAGCTACCCGGTCGCCACGGTACAGGGGACTCTTGTCTCTAATGACTTGTGCGACCTTTTCGGCCCTGGACGCAAGTTTATCCCATGTGATGGACGCCATCTCCTTGCCCTTACTATCAAGGACCCAGTACGCTGGTCTCTTGGCAGTAGTGCGAGCACGATGGCGGAGCACTGCAGCCATGTTGTCAAAGGAAGACATTGGCGTGTTGTTGTCGTGAGGATCATGGATGGCAAATGGCACCTCTCTAGGCTCGAGTGGAGCCTGATATTCTAATATCTCTGGCGGCGGCATGTCGTTGGCAGTGAGCATCGGAGGTGCCATGGCTGCTGTAGGAGAAAATGCATCGCCAGAGTACCTCGGACCGCCATAGTCGCCCATCTGATTCTGTTCGTAGTGCTGTTGGCCTGCGAAATCAGAAAAGTACGCTTGGTTGTCGAGCAGCGTTCTGGTTCTACCGTCATCTGGCTGATGGTATGGCTCTGCGTATGCACCGTGTTGATCGGGGTTGAAAGCATAATCACCAGAAACCATGGTTCCGCTGCGTGTGGGAGGGTCATTGCTGGGGCCTGGCAAGAAGAGCGAATCTCGTTGCGGCATCATAGCACTCTCGGCAATTGGCCCTCCAGGTTGCAAGAGGTTGGCTGGTGAGACAGTTGGATTCGCATATGAAGATCTCGGCGGAGCAGCGTAGCTTGAGTCGGGGCGCTGTGTATGATCGCCATAGTTGTTTGTTTGGTCGTGGTAGCCGCCTCCAGCACCGTAACCGCCTCCATAGCCTCCTCCGCCGCTAACGGAGGTCATGGAGGTCATTACGGACGCTCGGCGGGGATCGCTTGAAGGATGTGTCGAGGTCTCGGGGGAGTGGATGCTCAAGCCAGAGCGAGACTGTGGAGGAGCCGGGGCGGGTGTTGTCGGGTGGTGAGCAAACTGCGATAATAACATAGTCCGCCGTTTCTGATATCTGTGATGCTCTCGTCAGTCCATGATGCTGCGGTGTGCTTTCTGCTGCCAGCGTGTCGGCAAGACGCTGCTCACCCCTTCTCGGTAATGTCGCCCTCCTGCAAGTCATGTCATCAGCCAAAAGGTTCGAATTGGCGGCGGGAGAAGCTTGGAGAGAGACGCTGCCAAACAGACGCTCCCAACAGACAACCTACCTCCAACTCGCGGTCCAGCTCCTGGAGCCGCGCTCGCAGCTCAGGATCGTAGTCCGCCATGGCCGACGAAACCGCGCGCGAATGGTTAATACTTGCAAAGCTCTTATGCTTGACCGACAGCGAGGGACGAGCGCTTCGCCATGCCAGACTCACGAGTAGCGCGAGTCTCGTGATGCAGCGAGGTTGAAGTTTCTACGGCGGGCTTCGGCTGCTAAGAACGGCGAGGCAGTTAAAACCTTGGTGGAAGCTAGAACGAGGGGCTGCCGCTCTAAACATCAGGTTTTAGCGGCTAAAACGACCGCCATTACGGAGTAGCGCTCCCTGGGCGATTAGTTTCCAGGGCACGGACTCGCTAATCCGATCTGGGCAATGCTCGGCCAGCGAACACGAGGCCAGTCTTATGTAATGACGAAAATGAGAGACAGAGAGTAGGTGATCAGACCGTTACTCCATTTTATTATGCGGGTTTTCCCTTTGTATGGAGGATTCCCCTGATCCGATATTCCGGGGCTCCTACAGGTAGATACGAGGTTTATATTAGGCAGACAGCTCTTCATCCACGTACATCCACATACCTTCCATGCTAGGAAGTTACTCAGCCAACAGTCCAATGACAGTAAGGCAATAACGACAATGGACAAACACAGTGTATACATATCCAGAAGACGGTTTCGTATCAATACGCAATTTTCATATTGTAAGGCATATCACCTATAGCCTATATAATATATATGTGTGTGTATCTTCTGATGATTACATACCCATTTTCCCAGTTATGCAAATGCTGTTATTGAGTCCAGGGTACAAGTTATTTTAGTGCACTCACTTATAATAAGCGAAACATGGCATTCTTTGCCCAGGAACAAGAGAATACGAGATATTAAAAGAGAAGAAAAGCTAAATGAAAGATTTTTTCCCCCCTCCATAGATCCTTTGCTATTATATCATTGCGATATGTCCCGATGTAGAACTGACGACAAGTAGACTAAACAAACATGGTGTTGAGCACATGTTTCGAACGAAATCCGAAGCCCATCATCTTTGTATAAAAAAAAATTCATATCAAAGATAATTGGTCTAAAAAAAGAAAGAAAAGCCTTAAAATCATTGAAATCATTGTAGCGTAGCACTTCTATAGATCTTTCTATTAGACTGCTGCCTTTGCCCTTGACTCACCATATGAAGCATTCATCTTGTATCCGCTATTCTTCTCGAGACTGAACAACCGTCAGTGCGCCTCCATCATTGTCAAGGGCTTTCAGATCTACTTTTAGTCCATCAACCCTCATCACGACTAAAAAAAAAAAAATGTGAAGGATTATTTTAGACATCGAGAAAATGTTCATTTATCGGAGGTGATCGGTCTTTGGGCCGTCTTTGGGTCTTCATCTTTGTCCAATGTCTTTATCATCCCTTTCCTTCATCTTTTGTCGCGCGCCTTACTATGGGTTCTAAAATAGTCGTGAACAATGAACAGCGCTGTTCAATGTCTATCTTGTTCAATATTTGTTCAATTGCCGCAAGGACCGGAATTTAAATATGCCCTGCATCGCCTAATTCATGAATATCAAATTTAAATCATAACGGTCACAGAACACTCGCCAACTGCGATCAGCTTACATCTGCGCTGTACATTCATTGATATCAGTCTTGACCAAACTTTCAAAATCAGCGAAGAACAAACCGAAAACATGTCATTGCCATATGACCCTCAAAATATTGATGATGACGACTTCACGAATTCGTGGAGAGACAACACCGACACAATATTCGATCCGGCGGACCTGGGTAGTTTGGATCCAAATAGAGACTCGCCGCAGAGTGCCACGCTGGAGGAGACACAGTCAGTATCAGTATATTCGAAGCCACTAGACTTCATATCGCCAGCAAGCACGCACAATGTCGATGCCACAATTCAGCGAGGCAGCAATCTCGGATTTGATCATTTATCAAACTGGGTACCGTAAGTTTTGACATGAGAGGAGTATGATGAAATTATGTATTTACTAACCCTTTAATATAGAGCAGTAAATGTATATCCATTTCAAAATGCTTTCGTTTCGAACAATGCGTTCTCTCCGATGCAGATCACACATAGCCAACACAACCAGCCAATTCCAGGATTTAATCAACAGCTGTCTCCATACAACATACAATATCCTGCTGTTAACGCAGAATCGGCCCAGGATAACCCTTTCTCTGTATATCCTCCCCTCGATAATGACAATGCCTCCAATTCTCTGCCATATGGCCATTGGGTCATCCAACAGGCTCAACAAAACTTTCCTCCACCTACCCTGAATTTTCACTCGGTCAACACCGGTTATATTATGAATAACCAGTATCAACCTGATAATAGCAGGATGGAAATTTCTCAAAATTCAAGAAGGGGAAGCGAAGCGACCTTGCGCGGCTCAAAGGTCAGCATGAATAGGGCTGCGAAACAAAGAAATGACCCCGAATGCGACCCGTCTCTTTTATACCCCAAACCAAGAACACGTGCTTCTTGGGGAAGCAAGAATAAGGAACAGCGACATTCGTTCAATTATAACGAAAAGGGACAGTGGCTGGATGACCTCCGCTTGAACAATGAACAGTTGCGAGAATATGTGGATAACTGCCCGAAAGGCACCGTCTTTCGAGTTCAACAAGCCCCCACGCAGTGTAACCACCGAATTGGCCCAATAGACACAAAATGCCGCTGGGAGAAATGTCTAATTAAAAGCAGAACCATTATGTCTGGGTGGCTCCGTGTGACTTTTGATGAGTTCCCTGCGGAAACCTCCGGTGGGACACGCGATCCGCTTTTATGCGCCGGCTCAATGCATCTATGGTGCTTTGAACAAGTTTTTGATCCCATGGAGTTCCACCTAGATGGGCGTCTGATCCCCGAGACAAGACAATTTCCTTTTGAGGACCGAAACGTGACGAGCCTGGAAAAGCTGACCGATGCGGGATTGGTAAGAGCAACTTACACACCTTGGTTTGAGAAGCGGAAAGCTTTCTTCGATATGCATGGGAAATTCCCGGTCTCACTATGTTATGAAGATTCTCTATCTTACGCTTTGAATCGCCATCACATTAGACACCAGACACCGGCTCGGTTTAAAACGAGGGAAGCTCGGGCGAAGGAGAAGATAGAGAGAGGTGAGATCCCAAAGACAATTGACATCCACCTGGGCAACCTCAAGACGTATGCAGCGCTTACGAAAAAGACGAACAAGACAAATAAACGCAAGAAGCTACAATTGATAAGGAATCATATGGATAATGTAGAGCCGCCTAATGGTGACTTGTTCTCTCCAGATACTCTTTCACCGATATGGCTCCCCCCTCCTCTTAGACCTGAAAAAGAAGATACAGAGACTCTTGAACAAGTTGGATCTAGATCACGTGCAAAATCATCTCGGAAAACATCATCTTCTCATCGTCCACAAGCAAAACGGCGTTCTCGGAGGGGAAACAACTTGAATAAAGGATTTGCCCGAAGACACCAAGGACAAACACTCTTACCTCAGCCGCCTGTTGACAGTGTTCAGGATATTGACATGGATACACGTTGTTCTACTGTGGTGGTTAATTCGAATGCGAACTACACGCCACCGGGCTATTTCGACCCCTTAGACCCAGCTCACAGAACGTTGCACTCAACTGTTCCACCCTCACTTGGAATTAGTATTCTTTCTGGTAATCATCAGGGTAGACTTGCAAACGCCTATAACCCTAACTTACCCCAAGCAATTCCAATGCCAGGTTTCAATACGGGGGATCGGACACAGCTACTTTCCAGCACTGCGGCACTCCCAGATGCAAGGGTGGAGCAGCAGCCAGGAATCCGAGACGGCAATTTGAATACTCCGCTCAAGGCATCACAAGGGAATGATTTGATGGCGTCGTATCAAAACGAGACAAAGGCCATAGCACAAAAAGCAGGACAAGAAGCACTGAAAGTGCTCGGGGGCAGCGATGGCACGAGCTCGAATGACTCAAGCCAGGTCCATGGCCTGGGTCCAGAAGAGACAAATCCATACCAGTATCTTGCCTTCAACGGACCTATAACAGAGACTACTCAGTATCCAATAAAAGGCAACACTGAAGCGATGGACAACTCCATAGCTCTAACACAAATGGATATCGATGCCAGCCAGCCTCTAGAACTCGCGGCCTGTACCGAGAGCCCGCAAGTTGCCGCTGTGGCAGAGCCTTGGAATAGCATGAGCAGCTTCATTGACCCCGCGAGTTATGGCGGCTACAGCGATACTGACATTTTTACTCTATTCGATGATTCTGCAGCCACCACCACCGATGGGACCAATGGCGAAAGCCGTAGCTGTTAACGATGTCAGCATACTAGCGAGCTGTCTGAAGGCCGCCCGGTTCTGAAGCCCGCTTGAAACGGAAGAATCTCAGCCCCCGCCCCGCGAGGATGCGCAAAGTAGAAGAGGATAACGAGAAGATTGTGTATTGACACCTTGAAACAATGGAGCCACGCCTCTTATGGATTAACACAAGCGGTTCCCCGGCCGGTGTCGACGGGGGGCCCTTGCAGCATCGATAAGGCCCATCGAGCTGCATCGGCACTCCCGAGGTGGAGAGCTGATTGGGCTTGTCGGCGTTGACTTGCAGGCAGGCGGGCAGAGAGGGCTAGCTTTGAGGACGCAAGTAGGCCAATCAATGAAGCGACGACGCTATGACTGCTTGAGGGCAAAGGAATGTTAAGCATTGGCCGGCTCTGGGAGTAGCCGGACAGCAAGACGTGATGTGGCCAGCCTCGACTTTAGCTTGGCGTGAGCTGCACCAAGCACGGACTATTACCGAGTCCTATGAGCTGAGAAAAGCGTTTGCAGGACGACGTGTTCTGCGCGAAATAGGCAGACGGATGCAGCATTGTGCGTTGCTGTTTGCCTGCTTAAAGCTGGAGGGTGCCTATTACCAATACCTCGCGGGCATCTCCGATTTGCTCGTCTTCACACGCATCTAAGGATGGAGACATTCGCAGGATCATTCTCGTCACAAGCTCTTGAACATGCAGTCGTAAAGCTGGCCCCGCTCTGTTTCTGTAGCTGTCCGATAGTCGGGGAAAATATTGAAATACCACATCAATGTTTTTGTCAGCCGGCCATGTCTGATTGGATTACATGCCGCAGGGAGAAGCTGCAACTATTCTTGAACTGAGGGTGGGCTTGATGCTGATCATGGAGTTGAAATGAGGCCTCGACAGGGGCTCCTTGCCATATCATTGCGCTGCTTTCCGTCTGGTTTTAGTGTTTATTATTTAGTAGTGTTCTGCAGTGGTATCAGTTTTGGTTATTTGTTGGGAATTTTGCATCTTGGCTTTGTTTTATGGAGGTTTGCGCGGCCTCGGAAACGTTTCTGGACTTTAGAAAGTGGTGTGGAACCGGCACGTGCGAGTATATTAATTGTACATGCACTAGGTAGGTGCCTAGGTATATACCTAGTACCTACCTTAGCAGGTGGTAGTATTCCACGGCTGTCTTATCAATATTAGTTGCTGGGGTTCTGGGAGTAGGTACTTGTAGTTACCTAGATGGGTAGGCCGAACGGGTCTACACGTAATAATAGAATGATATAAAATCACAAAATGGATAAGAGATTTGACGAGAGATTTACAAGTGTTTGTGGAGTAACAACACCAACACCAAGAGTGCATTAGTACGGGTAAGCATTGAGCTAATTAGCTGTGTTGCGAGTACGTATACTCGTGCCAGTCAGTCGAGGACTTCAACCAACCGCATGTATTGTAGCCCAAGCAAGGGATCCTGATCAAGAGGCACTACCTACCTACCTACCTAAGGTAGTACATCAGTAGTTAAGTAGTAGTCTTCTACCGTTCACAAGCTTAGGTAGGTATTAGCTACTTCATGATGGTCCTCGGCTT
The DNA here is from genome assembly GCA_021066465.1 of Trichoderma asperelloides. NCBI lineage: Eukaryota > Fungi > Ascomycota > Sordariomycetes > Hypocreales > Hypocreaceae > Trichoderma > Trichoderma asperelloides. The sequence goes on along the minus strand of JAJKFY010000277.1, from coordinate 140,790 downwards.
ATAAATCCAACATAGCTAGACGTGGATAGCCGTAAGGCTTTGTACCTAGGTAGGAGAATATCCATCCAATGCAACGGATATATTTGGACATCTCTATGTATGAATCCTTTGTCGATCTCGGCACCATACTATCTACGGATACACATCCCTCTTCATGCTGCTATATTTCCTCTTCGTGGTATGCTTATAACGCTCTTGTGGCCTCGCTTATTTTGCCGACAGCACCACTTGGCCATGCTCGGAGCAAGACGCTGCACCTCCGTCTCCCCACAAGAGCCGGGGTGTGAGTGGATTAATGCAGCTACGGCGTGGCTTCAGCCCTCTGGGTGGCCGAAGCGGGCTGTGGGAGATCCAAAGAGGCCAGATCCATGCGCGCTGATCAAACAATTGATCCCACGACGTCAAGTCGCATGCCTGCTAGCGGAGTGGCACTATTTGGTGGATGCTTGGAGCTATGGGCACAAGCAAGACATACAAGTCTTAATACAGCTTACATGTAGTAGTATCATCCAGACACTGAGCTGGAGGCGCTGCTCTGCGGCAGGTACAGAGATGAGACCATGGATCAGAAAAGGTCTCAGCTCAGGGCTGGCAGACGCCCACGCAACGGAGCCTACGTGTATAAAGTTCGTACGGTGTGAGCATCGTGACCTGAGGAGAGGGGCTGCGCGCAGAGCGATGTAGGTGTCAAGTCCCGGATTTGCCCAAGCTAGACAACGCCACGTTTGCGCAAGGCAGTCGACCTCTGAAGATCCTGCTGGCCTCGGAGGTTACAGCACAGGCTCACCTGCCAAGAGCAGTATCAAATGCTACCTCCCGGGTCATGGATGTCTCGGTGTAGTGTCTTGATCGCCTCACACGCGCTGAAAACATGAGGCAGATGTTACCACTGCGTGAAACCCGGAGCCGACTTGGTTCGTGCGGCACCCTGTAAATGAGGACGAGGAAATAGCACTGCTTCGTCAGATAACCACAAGTAGAAGGACGATGAAGGGCAAAACGGTGCCTATAGATATCGAGACACTAGGTGGGTACCGAGCAGCAAGTAATCCTCAAATCCCGGTTCGACCATCCAGTCCAGTTGCGCATATGCTTAGATCGAGTGCTATTGGCAAGCAGAACTTGCAGTAGCGCACTAAGACGATGCGCCTCCGTGGGGTCTGCCGGGATGCGTGTTTTATTTTGGCTGCATCGTTTTGGGACGTGCTTGTCTTCTTTATTTTCACAGCAAATGGGCCGGCGTAGATCAAAACCCTCCCAGCAGAGTCCACGGAAGGCCGCTTTCAGCCTCAAAGATCCCCAAACTGCATGTCTAGATCAGTATCTCTGCTCGTATACCAGTAAGCGCGGGGCAAAGCCGAGAAAAGTACCGAGTACAGCGGGACTATCTTATTCCCATCCAGCACGGGCGCTGTCGGCGCCGTTGCCGGTGGGGCCCCGAGTACCAGCTACCTAAGCACATGTTCCTGGATGCCGTACCAACGAAAGCCACATGCGTGCTCTCTCACACTTTTTGGTCCTCTGTCTTGCACGCCCCCCTTCCCCAAAGCCCCAAACCCTGCAACCAGACCGCGGCGACCCCGAGACTAGGTGACAATGGCGACGCTAACTCCATCAACGGCCTGAACTGACGGGCCCTTGTGCTGCGTTGCGCTGCGCTGCGGTGCCGCGGGCGGGCAGCGGCGCAGGCTCAGGGCCGTGACGAGTGGGTTCAAAAGGCGAGCCGTGATCCTGCGTCGGCGCGGGGTGGGCAGAGAGCAAGGCGAACGTGAAGCAAACATTCAAAAAACAGGGCGCGCGTCGACGCCTTCGCCCACGGATCCGAGCAAGGGAAAGGGAAGCCTTGGACGTCCTTGGACGAGCAGCATCACGAGCCATCACCAGCTCCATTATACCTACCTACTGCATGCACCAGCTGCGAGTACAGCCATTTACTATAACTACGACGACCACCTCGTGCCGTGCCACGCAAAGTCGGCAGTTCCGTGCAAGAGAAGAGACAGCGAGACAGACGAGCCGTGTTGCGATAGTGTCTTGGCCACCATCTCTGCTCCCAGCTCGTGCCAAAGAAGGCAGGATTCCCGGCTAGCCAAGGGTGCTTGCATATACATACCAGCGCGATACTACTAGTACTGCGTTGCTAAATATCGATCCGCCAGCCTAACAGTCGCCATCTGCAGAGCGTCGTCACATCTGCCGTTGCATGCCCATTCTGGCGCTTCTCATACAACGTGCAAGTATCTCCATGCTAGCACTATCAGTATTACTCGCACACATTGGTAACACGACACGTACCTGCGAATCAAGCAGAGGCCAGAGAAAGATCCTTGGCGCCGGGGGAGCATCGACTCTCCGAGATAATTTCCCAATTTCCCATAATATTTTAGATCCTTCCGTCCCTCCCAGCAGGCAGCCAAGGCCCAACTATTAGACGCCGCGCGTCCGCCAGGAAAATATTACCTCGAGTGTACCGTCATCACTCCATCTTCGCTCGCCCTCGCATCTCGGTTTGCCATCTTATTTCCTCTTCAGCGGAACGGCTAGTCAGGGCAGCAGGCTCGAATAGCGCCTCGTGGGGGTAGCCAGACAAAGCAGAGCCGGAGCCGCGGTCACGTGTGTCTTCGCCGCCAGCGCCGCCGGGACTGAACAAGGAACAAGGAGATCCAAAGACGCCTTCTTTTAGCCTTTGCTTTGAAAGCAGATACCCGCGGCAATTGCCTCTTGTGCTGTATTTGGGATTCATTTCGAATTGACAATCCTCTGGAGTTTGGATTGGAACTGAACTGGTCAGCAGCGTCGGCGTTGAGCGTTGCGCATCTGCAGACTGACTCGACGCAATTGCGGCCCCAGTTGATCATTGCCATCGCGACTTGGACTGCAGACAGTTCGCGCCATGACCGAGGTCGTATCACCACCTGCTTTGCAGGTAATAATATTGGTATGTTGATCCAGGCTGCGCTTTTCTCTGTTCTTCCCTCTCTCGTCTGCATTTTCCTTCTTCCCGGATTCGCTGGACGGACAATTGCTCTGCGGCCTCCGTCAATGCTGACGGCCAATTTCCTGCTGCCCTTGGCCATGAACGCGGTGCGCCCTCATAGGCTCAGATCGGGTAATTTGGCCGTGGCATTTCCGATCGGGATTCGTTTGCCGCCAGGGGCCAGTGCCCCAGATCAAGGGACAAACACCCCTCTGCATGAAACGCCTAGCCGAGCTGTGCTCTTGTCTGCCCAGAGTCGCTGTCCTATTGGCACAGCTTATCGTGGGGCAGCGTCTCAATCCGACAGCGCGGGCTTACACGGCCGTGTGTGCCGTCTTCTTTTCCTGGCCTTGCGCAGCCGCCTCATGCATCCATATACACGCATCACTTGTAATCGTTATCATAATGGCTAACCGTTTGCTGCTTTTGCGTCCTTCTTGTACAGGGTTCTGGAGGTGGTCCCCAGGAGTCTAATACGACTGCGTTTCTGGTTCGTTCAGTGCCCCAGAACTGGCGCAAGGGCTCCATAGTAGCAGTTGATGGAGGTGTTCACCTATCTGCCATCACTCGTCTTATCGAGGAGGCTCTGCCCGATTCGCCGCCACCAACGCCGACACCATCATCTGCTCCTGCTCGTCAGATTCTCACAACTGGTCCTTTTGCGGGGCTAGAGCTGCCATTTACTACTGCTGCGGCCAATGCCGCCCATGTCACTCGCACTCTCGTTGATACATATCTCATCACCCACCCTCATTTGGATCACATCTCCGCGTTTGTCATCAACACAGCAGGCCTGCCGGGCACTCGCCCAAAGAAGCTGGCCGGCCTTCCAGGCACAATCAAGGCCCTCAAGGACCACATCTTCAACAATGTTATTTGGCCTAATCTTAGCGACGAAAATAATGGTGCTGGTCTGTTGACATATCTTAGACTGGTGGAAGGTGGAAGTCCTGCACTAGGCGAGGGTTATCTAGAAGTATGCGATGGACTGCTCGTCAAGACCTGGAGCGTGAGCCACGGACATTGCATGGAAAAGCACACGCATCGTGGATCTTTTTGCAACCAACCGCCGACCCGTCAAGGCAGCCAAGACGGGTCAAGCATACCGCTTCGGAGAGACACCTACTACCCGCACGTTCATGACTTTGCATCGCACTTCGCCCGTCGAGAAACGGTCAACCACCTTTACCCCCCGGCTTTCTCACGGCGTCCGAGTATGATGCCTCAGGGAGGCACTTCGACGCCGATATTTAGCGGAGGTGAATTTGAGCCAAGACCGTGCGTTAACGACTCGAGCGCATATTTCATTCGGGAAGAGACGTATGAGCGTGAGGTGCTCATCTTTGGAGACGTGGAGCCGGATAGCATTTCTCTCAGCCCGCGCAACCTGCTGATCTGGCAAGAGGCGGCGCCTAAGATTGCAGCCGGCAAGCTGGCCGCTGTTTTCATCGAATGCAGCTACACTGACGCACAGCCCGACGAGCGGCTATTTGGCCATTTGAAGCCCGCCTATCTCATTGAAGAAATGCAAGTTCTGGCCACCGAAGTAGAAATCGCAAGAAAGGCGCGTGCCCTCGAGTCTAAGAAGCGCAAGCGGGACGCCGAAGAGGATGCGCAAGTCCAGCGAAAGAAAGCTCCACCTACGTCCATGCAGAGCCCTGGGTCAGATGACCCTGTGTCTCCTAAATCGGCCAATCCTTTCAACATGCCCTCTGAGTACTACTTCGAGGCCAAGCCTGACTCCGATACGCCGCACATCGCGACTCCCACTGGTGAGCTATCACTAGATGAGTTTGGGGTTCCGAATTTGGTGGTACCGCCACCCATCCACGCCGTCAAGAAGCCCCTTGAAGGCCTCAAGGTCGTCATCATCCACGTCAAGGAGACGTTAGCGGATGGGCCGGAAGCTGGAGACTCAATATTGCAGGAGCTAATAGAACATGAACAAGAAGCACAGCTGGGCTGTGAATTTATCATTTCTAAGCCGGGGCAGAGTTTCTATTTCTAGTGCCCTTGGTGTCGCTCGTTTACCGACGATGGCTTCTTTTTCTCTTCTCTCTTGAATTACAAGCTTGTTCTCTTTTTTTTTTTTCTCCTTATATATATGGGTTTGGGAACGGCAGTATACGGACGGTGGCAGGGGAGTTTCACATGATTCTTTTTTGGGGGGTGCCGGCCTCTAATGTCAATTATGAGGCTATTGGGATGATCGGTTATGATTAACATGTATGTATACCATTGTATTTGAATCTTACGCTGAGTATTTGTCAATATGTCTCGCATGATGGTGTAAAAAAAAATGAAAAAAAAGGGAAAAAAAGGAGCAAGATGATGATGAAGAAAGAAAAAAAAAAAAAAAAAAAAAAAGACGCTCGTATAGCATTCAATCTCATGCCTAATCCCTATACAGATCTTATTGTTGAGGCAGCGGGGTCAACAATTGGTTGAATCAACGTGCGGTGCTCATGTAAATGGATGGATCGCGTACGCTTAGGCTCATAAACTGTGTGTATACGCGGCTTTACCTCCTGTTGGGTTACAGCAGGGCGGTGGTCAACACTACGGTCCACGTAGTCTTCATGAGTATAAGAAGAATCTTGTGGCAGAGCCTTGTTAGTCTCATTCCTGGTAAATGCCGGTTTGGAGTAGCCCTCTTGCGTATTGCGTACCCTGAGGCTGTCTCCTGGGGGACTGTTGCTGGTTCTTCGAAACAGTTGCATCAGCCACCTGGGAGTCATGGACCACGTTTCGCGAACATTGGGGCAATGGTGAAGTTTTCTTCCCATCAGAAAAGGGAGCTTGGTTCTCTATGGCTGATGATGGTTGTGCATCTAGAGTGCCAGAAGGTTGATGTGGACATTTTATAAGTGGCGATGCCGGAGCCGTATTCTGTTCATTGGCATTCGTGCTAGTGCCCAAAGTAGATGTTTCTTGCGGCGGATTTTGAAGCTCGCTTGATGGCTGTATCGTGTTTCTCTCAGAAGCATCTTTTACTTTGAGGTTTTGATTTGCGTGAGGTCTTGTGCGTCCATGATTAGGCGTAGGGTGAGGTGACCGTCTCTTGTCGCTGCGATGGAACAGGCGGTTTGTCCACCTATGGAAGGCATCTTTCATGCTATCCAACATCAAGAAAGATGAAAATGATCAGGGATTACAAGTATCTAAAAATATTTAGCACTTGATTGGTAAGATGAATCAACATTTCTGTCCCAGGGAAATAGAGATACTGGTAATGTGGGCATGGAAATATTAATATGTTCCAACCGACACAACTCATAAAGGCTCCAAGTGACATAACAACAAGTGACATAGTTGTCGTGAGCTCAGAGACCGTCTCATAATTTCTATGCTAGAGAACCTTTGATCTAGACCTTGAATCAATGGGCAATTACAATTAATTTCGGAGTTTAAGCTCCGAAGAACTGGTTACAGAGCGAGTGCTATGGTGGAGGCAACAACATACAAGCTACTATTTATGGCGCTATGTGCAAAGTGTATGGGGCGATTTATATTGCATTGTCTCAAACCTAATCGAAACTTTAATGGTCTAACGAGGCTACTAAGTCAACTTAGCTTGACATGGATATAGCTTGTTGCCTGATATCAAAGCATCCTCTTCATTTAGTGCCTGTTCCGTTTTCCTTGTTGCGCCATACGAAACAGATAATGCACTACTTTTCAGTATTCGAGTCATAGGATGCAGCAGTTCCGGAGCTTTTTGGAGGCGAATTATGATGAACTGTCCTGCTACTTCACTTTCAGACAGGCAGAGCTGAGCTCATTGGTGCGACAAAAACGCCAGGCCGCTGCAATTGCCTTTTAGCAACCACGCCTTGCATCCATCGTATTTTTTCACGCAGGTCAGTTACTGAATCATAAGGCACTATAAGAGAAAAAACCCTATATACCACAAAATGATTTGCTCAAGCAAAGTAACTTCATCATGACGTGCAATATTTTTGTAAAAAAACAAGTTCAAGTTACTAGTGTCTCTAGGCTCGCTTTCTTGCGCGGGGTGATGGCGAACCATGTGTATATATCTATATAATCTCACAATTCGATCTGCTGCTTTCAATTCTATTTTTGAGTCAACTTTATTATTGCTGCTAACACATTAGTCACTAATAACATACAGTATGCAGAAAGCCAAGAAAGTCGTTGACAACCTCATTTCCAAAGATGGAAAACACGATACTACCGTCGACGAAGAAGTGCGACGGCCTGTGACCGAAGAGCATGTTCGGCCCCAGGAGCATGAACATGTCGCCACAGCTCGTGATAGAGAGGTCCATCAAGATCATCACCATACAACAGTCCAACCGGTTAAAGATAGTGAAACTCTGTCAGTCGATGTCCACCAATGTCTAGACTTTTTCCTAATGTCGTACATCTAGCCCTGAGAAACATTCTCACAAAGTTTTACCCACTGAAGAAAGAACTTATGAGCACAGCAATAACAAGGAAGTTGAAGGACTCCTTAAACGTGATGAAGCCAAGTATAAAGACACGTCTGCCGTCCATGACACCACCCATACCTCGTCTGAAGCACCTACCACCACCGGTGAGCGATGGCACCACCACGTTCACGAGCACGTCCAGCCGGTTATCGAAAAAGAAACTGTGGCTCCAAAAGTTGTTCACACGACTGCTCCTATTCATGAAGTCCATCATACCACAGCCGCGCACCACGGGACCAAAGTCTTGCCTCCTAAGACAATGGACGAATTCACTGGCGGTCATGGTTCACTTCAGAGTTATGGAGCCAACAAGACTGGAGAATTTGAGGGTTGTCCAAAATTTGATCGCAATGATATGGAGAATAAGAATCAGGCGCAGGGAGTTGGTCGTTGATCCGAAAATTGGGTTCAGCAAAGGGTCGTTCTTCATATCCTGATTTGAGTACCTATCTTCGACATTCTTTGTGTGTTTTCTGCTCACTTATCAATTTGAACTGTGAATTGTCTTTAATCTTTGATTGGAGAACTAGTTTATACTTTCTTGGAACCAAAAAAGCTCAGATCAATGCATAATCTTACTCTGTTCTTTCTATCAAACCTGTCATCAAGATGTAGTTTACATGAAATAGCCTTTTTTGTAATTATTAGAGTAATGAGACACTGTATATTCAAGTTCAAGTGCAGCCAGAAGGAAGATTTCCTATTTTAAGTCTATATGCTCGATTTATTAGGCGGCGCCAAATCCGCCATTACCACGGGGTGTGAGTTTTCCCACTTCATTGCGTTCTCAGTAATGTACGCTTAAAAGTTTCTTAGCGACGTGAAATATAGATGAATAACCCGTTTTGAGAATTTCTTAGAGTACTCTTACAGCTGCAGCTGCATTACAGGAGTAGTGTAGCTATTATTAACAGAGAGAAAGCTGAATACCATACCGATTCGTCTCTTGCGAAGTTAAGCCAAAGAATAGATGAATGCATCATCATGAAACCACCTCAGTTCTAGTGATCTAAGACAGCATACATTTACTTTTGCAGAATAATATATCCGTGTAATTATTTGCTGCGTTCATTAATATACCCCCTCCACCGCTACAATTGCTTTCCCCTTTTGGATAATAGCATCAAGGCCCCCTGAGCATCTCTGTTAAATCAGAAAGATATTTATAGCAGGTTAACACAATGGAAATCACCATCTTCCTAGAACACTTCATATCGTTTGGCCCATGATTTTCGCTGGTTGTCCGGCAAGTTATATTTTCTTCTTCTCAGTTCCAAGTGATTTGAGAGAGCGCAATGCCATCATATATGCTGTTTCTTTTATTGATATATATGTATATACGTATCCCTAAAGCTATATTTACTGAGAAAAGAGATGTGAAATAACGCCCAGCCAAATCGCTGTATCTGCAAAAGGGAATGAAATGAAATGCAACTTTAAGAGGATAAAAAGACGAGCGGGACAGAAAGACAGCAAGAACAACTTACAGAACAGTCAGTTCTAAACTTCCGTAAATCTGCGCCTTGATTTCCAGCTCAATATCCAAGTTCAAATCCAGCCGCACCGTCAATGCAGAGCTTTTCCCTTTCGCTGGCGGCTGCTGCGTATCCACCGTGCCATTTGGAACATTTCCAACCCTGTTTGTCTCCGCGCTCACAGCTCTAGGTACGGGCAACTGGTCGATCGACGCGGGGTTGCTGTTGCTTGTGTTGCTATTGCTGCTCGTTTTACTGTATACAGCAGGTTTTTGCCTTATTCTTTGCCGCCGTCGCGCAGGCTGGGGTGGTGGAGAAGCTTCATTCTCGGAACTGGAGCCGAAGCCTTCCGCAGAGTTGGGTGGCACATTGTCAGCTGTAGAACTTGACATTGTTGTTGTTGTTGTTGTTGCTTTAATCAAGGAGGACAAGATAGCATAGGATAAGCTGAGGTTCGAGAGAGATGCGGGTATGGAGAGAAATAGATAAACTCTCAAGCATAGATGAATATTCGGTCATGTCTTGACTATGCCTTTGATCAAAAACGTAAATATGTGGTGGCAAGGCACATGCTTAGTAGTATTCACTTGTGTTTACGCCATGTCGTCATTTGGCATGGACGTTTTCTCTCTATTTCCAGCCTGCCCAGATTTCCCCGCCCACACGCTATAATACGGAATCTTGTTTTAGCCAAACCAAGAAAGTACATGTAACCCTTGCGGAGGATGACGAGCATTTTAATCTAGATTTCGCGCTACTAAAAATGGAGCTTTTCACTGAAGAATGCTATTTGTGATGCCGCTGCTATTTTGGGGGCGTTGATGTTATGGTTCTTGATTCATTCACGCTGAGTTAGCTCTCCTTAACAAACCTCCCGAGACTCAATCGTTTCCGGGGAGTGCCTCTGCCTTCACCTTGTTGGCCTTCTTGCGAAATGCCATTTTTGGAATTTATGCGCCAAGTATTGTCAGTTATTAACAAAGATTAATAACGCAGTGTGTCCAAACGCCAGCGTTGTGAATTTTGATAGACTGGCATGAGCAATTGCATAAAGTGGAAGATGAGAGAATCTTTTTGGTGGATATTAACGTAGTGGTGATGATGATGCAACGGTCAGGAATTTGGCAACTTTAGCAGCAGACGGGTCACTTTATACGTCACGAATAGAGTTGACATCTCTTGTATACTTCAACCATGCTGAATCATGTATTTACAGACTGTATGAGTAATTAATTTGGTAAACATCTGATACCAGTGATAAAAATCACTGCATAAAGAAAATGGGAGCCGCGATGGCAATCTGATACAATTATTGCTTCTTTTGCTTAGAACTCGATACTCGTTCCACAGATGCAAGCCTGACAGGGTCTGTTGCCGAATGGATTGATGGCACGCAATATTCCGTGGTTTTCGGGAACAATAGTACCTTGCACAGCTATCTATCTATCTTAGGACAACACCAGCTTACACAACTTTGCGAGGATAAGTTTGTCTTAGTGATTGGTTGGTAGTGATACCCCGTGTTTATGGTAGTAATCCTTTGTATCTAATAGTTGATACTAAGCACTTTGCAGCAAGGGTTGAAGATCGACCTCGTTAGGCGACAGGACCCGTATCAACCCAAACTACTGACTATAAATAGGCACTAATATGACTCAAATTCAGAAGCAAAATCTTGATTCAATCGCCAGGGCAGAGCGAGATACTCTGAAGACAATAGAAATACGTATATAATACATGTACATGCTAAGCTTAGTACTGCAGATGAAGCCTCTCGGGGAGTGACTCAAGAGGAAGGGTTATGTAAGCACGCTAAACCGCCTGCAAGCGTCATTCCGGCAGCAGCGATGCTTATCGGCACTATCGCAGACAAAAAAAGTTATCGTGGGGTTGTAGCTTGAGACGCAAATGCCAACCCTGGGCTCGTTTTCCTTGCTGCTTCTCTCCCTCTTTTCCCGCTGATGGAACCATGTGTATCCCGGCGCCTCGTCTACTCTGCATCATTTCCACTCCGACACCACCTTCTCTTCCATCCAGCCGGTAGACGGACACGGCGGCTTTCCACCCTTGCCATCGCAGGCAGAAACGCTCCATCTTATTGCTACGATCCTACAAGACCGCGACAGCTACGGGTGGAAAACCCACTGCTCGCTTCACATTTACCACTGCAGCATTATTCGAAGAGATTTTATTCTAGACTTTTCAAGAAGAGCCACGCCGATTCGACCACGATGACAACCACCGTCGAGCTTGCCTCTGTGCCTTCGGCCGACACCCCAGGCACCTGCATTTACCTGCACCATGACAAGCGCTCGTATGTGTTTGGTCGCGTCTCAGAGGGAACCCAGCGAGCGTTTGGAAGCCGCAAGATCCACATGGGGGGGACAGAACACGTCTTTCTCAGCGGCAGCGTCAACTGGGAGCAGCTCGGCGGCCTCTGCGGCTACCTGCTCAGCGTCGGCGGAGCCATTGAGTCAGCCAAGGAGTTTACGACACAGGAAAACGCCAAGAGAGAACAGAAGGGCCAGAAGCTGTTGAATAAGACTCTTCATGCTGGAATTGCGGTGCACGGCGCGGACAATTTGTGCCACACGCTGGCGGCATGTCGGCCAGTCATCTTTCGACAGCCGATTTGCGTGCGCACCTACGAGCACAGGACAGATCCCCGAGCGCAAGATGCGACAAACCTCGAGCCAGATTGGTCGGACGATGCGATTAAGGTCTGGAAGATTCCTGTACGGAGAGCGCGATCAAGCAGTCCCCGAAAACGAAGACGCAGCAGCCAGGCGCAAGATGGAAACTCGGCCAAGGATGCTTCCTCAGAGGAAGACTCCTTCCAGCCACGAGCATCTACATCAGACCCCGATGTAGCGAGCGCAATTGTCGAGAGGATCATGTTCAATGGCAGCCTGAAGAACAGGTCTGTTTTGGTACCGAAGAAGATACGAGATCTCAAGCCTACAGATAAGGCTGCCATCATAGAGAACAGCAATATCAGGCTATACAAGGGCCCATACGCTGCTGATGGCGTCGAGCTGCCAAATCCGGACGATATTGTGTGGCATTTCCCCGAGCTTGGCGAGATTGGTGTTGATGATAGAAGCGACAACACTCTCGCAATTAACCATTTCCCTCTTCCTCGGACAACATACGGCGAGACTTCTATGAGCTACATCATCAAAGCACATGACCGCAGAGGAAAATTCAATGCCCCAGTGGCGAAATCCCTCGGAGTTAAACCTCAAGACTTTAAGCTGCTGACTGCTGGACAGAGCGTTCAGGGGAAGGATGGCCTGGTAACACCTGAGATGGTTCTAGGAGAGACCCAGCGGGGAAGGGGCCTCATTGTAGCGGACATTGGCAGCCAGGATTTTATTGAATCGTTTATGGAGCGACCTGAGTGGAAGAATCCAGAGTTAATGGACAATATTGCCGTCATGTATTGGATCGTGGGCCCAGACGCGACTTACGACCAACGAATTCAGCAGTTTATCCGCCAACACCCCAACATCAAGCACATTTTGTGCACACAGGATTCATGTCCCAACATGATCACGCACCCCGGCGCAGCGACTATCCAGACCAAGCTGCGCCGAATCGACCCTGAACGGTTCCCTCTCCTCAAGTTCGAAAACACCGTTCGATATCCCGCCCCTCCAGAAGGCTCTTCGATTGAGCTGGGACGAGCCGGACACAAATATCAGCTCATGCCACGCCTCGTATTCGATGATCAAGCTATCGCTCCGTTCCCGGATCTGGTGGAGGCTCATGAGTCGGTCGATGACGAAGTTCTCAAGATGGCTGAGGCGGCTCATGCTGAGGCTACAGACCCTGCCTTCGTGGCACGCATTGAGGAACAGGAGCTTGATATCCCGAACAGAGACGCAGAAATTATTCCTCTGGGAACAGGGTCATCTGTGCCTAGCAAATACAGAAATGTCTCCGCTACGCTTATTCGAGTTCCCGGAATCGGAAACTACCTGCTTGACTGTGGTGAGGGAACTCTGGGCCAGATTCGACGTCTTTTTGACGCTGAGGAAGCGGCAGATATCCTGCGTAATATGAAATGCATCGTCATCAGCCACGTCCATGCAGACCACCACATGGGCACTCCCTCGCTCATCAAGGCATGGTATGAGCAGACTCTGAAAGACAACAGCAACGCCACGCTCGCAATATCTTGTATTGGTCGTTATCGAGTCCTGCTAGAGGAGCTGTCCCAGATCGAAGATATTGGGTTCCATAGATTGCGATTCCCTAGTTGCCCCTTTCCTAAGGAGAAGGATCGCGACTTGACCACAAAGGAAGACCTCGGCGAGGAGAACTTTGGCCTGGCATCCATCAAGCGCGTACCCGTCCCCCACTGCTGGCGCTCCTTTGGAACCCAGCTGGAGCTCACATCCGGTCTCAAAATCGCCTACTCCGGCGACTGTCGTCCCTCAAAGCTCTTCGCCCAGGAATGCCGCGGCGCGCACCTTCTTATCCACGAGTGCACCTTTGGCGACGACAAGCAGGACCACGCAAAGGCCAAGAAGCATAGCACCATGGGCGAGGCGCTCGGCGTAGCGCGCGAGATGAAGGCCCGGCGGACATTGCTGACGCATTTCTCGCAGCGGTACTCCAAATCGGACTCGTTGAAGAGGGGTCGTGTCGAGGGGGTCGAGCATGATGTGCTGCTAGCGTTTGACTTTATGGCCGTGAAGTTGGGAGACTTCCAGAAGGCGGCGTGTTACTTGCCTTCTGTGCAGCGATTCATGGAGAAGCTGGCGGATTGATTTTGTGTTAACAGCATGTATTATGATGATGGATGATGGATGTGCCACTACTCCCCCCTTTTTTAGTAACATAGATATTAGACATGGGAAATTGAATATAGATCCAAGGCATGCCAAGTTGAATCAAAGACTTTTCGTCTCTCCTCATAACATCATCTAAATGCTCTCTTTTGCCTCACAAATGCTGTCATCCAATGCTACGTATATACAAAAACTAACTTGTATCGAGGCAGGTAGCCCAAGTAAACTAACATGCATCATTAGATCGATCAACCATCAATCATTTACTTCCTTGGCCCGCCCCATCCCATCGACTCAAAACACGATGCAGCCCTATCACCACCCTCGGACTTAACCAAAGTCGGCCTCTCCTCCTCCTCTTCTAGTCTTCTGTCTTGCAGAGTTGCCGAAGTCTCACTCCTTCTTCTCTTCTTTCCCGCTCCTTGCTGCTCCCCTTTCCCATCATATCTTCTGCCCTCCAACTTTGCCAATGCTTCATTCCTGAGCTTCTCTCTTCTCCTACCTTCTTCGTCTTCTGCCTTCTTGTCCGTCTCCTCCCCCTCTTTTTTATTATTTTCACCCGTCTCAGATATTTCCTTCATCGCATTCCGAGTCGCGTCGATGCGCTCTAGTGGTGCTGGGACGGCTGATACTCGCTCATATCGCGACAGCGGTCTGAGTCCCACGTCGAATGGATTCTCCATAGCCACGGTTGCATCGTTATTGCCGTTGTGGGTGTCGTCTTTATCCTGGATATCGCATGAATATACGCTCGATGATTCAGGAGGAGCACTACTACCGCCATCTTCATGATGAGCAGGAGTAGTAACCTCAGTTTCAGTATTCTCATTATCAGCGCTCTTCACGGCATTGCCGTCACTGTAGGACATGGTTTCCATTTCAACTAAGCGCCCGTCGTCGTCGTCGTCGTCGTCGTCGTAAATGTCAGTGTCATCGTCTACGACTCCACTCGTCCAGCTAGATGTACTCTCCTGCGGATCAACAGTAAAGGGAAAGACACTGCCAGAAGGTTGAACGTTCGATAACCAGTGATCTCCGGGGAGTCTCCTATAGCAGTCGTAAAGGCTGACAAGGGTGGCTGTGCTTTTGACGTCTATTCTGCGTACTTCTTGGGCCCAGTCTATTCTGTTATGGCTGTCTCTAACTGTGGACCTTTCTTCATTTCCTGCCTCTTCAAGAGCAAACATGACTCTTTCATCTGCTCCGTCATAGCCACCTCCATATAGAAACCCTTCTTCGTTGCCATTCTCCTCAAACTCAAACACGTCCCTGTCGTCTGTCCCATGATAGCCATTTCCTCCCAAAAGCTCATCTTCGTCTCCAGCCTCTCCATCATCGGAATCCACCTCCGTCTGAACACCGCCTCTCATCTTCACAGAAGAAGAAGAAGAAGAAGAAGAAGAATCCTCACACGTTGTCTCCCCATGACTCTGCGCTCGCTCCGTCGTCCACATCGTCGTATCTCTCCTCACCGGCCTCTTCCGCGGCCTGTCTTTCAGCGGTTCCGGCAACCCGTCCTTTGTCCACGACACCATTCCCGCACCCCAATCCGGCAGTGGAGGACTCCCCCTCCTTTGTCGCCTCCCAATCTGTTCGTCCTCCAAACTCCTCGCCAAGACACGCATCTCCACCAGCAAATGTACGAACTCGTCGCTGTAGATGTTGATACTTCTTTTGGCTTCGCCTTGAATTAGCGATATCCACGAATCAATTACTCGCAGTAGTGGTGGTGGAGCAGCAGCCTTCTTCCCTTTCGATTTCATCGTCTTATACGCCTGTCGGGCTAAGAGACTCGCTCTCAGAGCCGTGAGATAGGGGATAGACCCGCCCACAGTCGCCAGCATACACGCCTCGCACCTGGTCTTGACGCATTCTGGGAGATAAACCGTCTTTGTGGGACGGCATAGCTGGCGGTACTTCTTTTCGCCAAGCCACAGCACCGATATCTCATTGATCCAATCCATCCACTTGTTCAGCTCGCAGTTCTGCTTGTCAACTTGTTCCAGCTCCTTTTCGGTCAAATTCACCTCTAACCTCCCCTTTATCCGCAGCACCCGATATTTATTCGTCTCGGCCGTGCATTCATAGGCGATATTCCACAGCAAGCTGCGAATAACTCCGGGATCTAGCGCCTCGTGCGCTGAGCAGAGTATTGCGCCCTGTTGGCGAAGAGATGCTTTCCTCGCTTTCTGAAAAAGGGCGGGTTTGGAACGCAGCAACTCAGTGTTGGTTAGCTTTCCGACTTTGGTCTTCTGCCTGCTGAGCCACCTTTCGGCTCCAGCGTCCCAATAGCTGTCAGAATCTATATAAAGGATCTCGGTGATTTGCCGGACTGCCATGTCAGAGATGGTATCAAGGGCCATTGGACTCGACGAGAAGATGCTCATATTGGCAGCCAACCTTGGCAAGAGATGACGACTTCACTCTGAGAAAGACAGAATTTCAACATAAAAAACGTCGATTGGATGAATCGCAACTAAGAGAACCAGCAGAGAAATAAATGACAACACTATTCTCCATGAGCAAAGTGTAGATGACACAATTAGTATTATATTTCCCCAATCACTCTTCCAAGTCATTATTAAATATCCAGCCCTGAATAGTCTTGTTGTTCACAGATTAGTGACGACAAACAGCTGTACATGAATTGAACAGCAGTGTTGCAGTGAATGGCAATGTCTTCTTTCTTTGTAACAAACAAACAATACCGGTAAGCCACATGACGCGTCATGGTATGACCAGTACAATCTCTTTATGTGTGATGAGCTTCCAAATCTGGCCCCTTTTGAATATCCTGACTTTCGTCGTTTAGAAGTAAAAAATGAAATGAAACGAAGGCGTTTTTTCGTGGCCTTGTAAGATGGCAACAAGCAATTTTGAGGGAAAGAATCTGCAAGCTTTTATCGATTTCCAAACAGTCGATTCGCTTGCTTCAGGACTTTACTATCGCTTTTCCCCTTGTAGATATCATAAATCAACAACTGAATGATTGTTCCAGAGTCTATCGTCTCGTAAAGCTGAAATTCGGTGACAGGGTATAGTACGTCGTGTAATTTTGTAACGCTCGCCATTGAAAAAAAAAAAGAAAAGAAAAGAAAGAAAAAGAAAACAAAACAAAAAGATATGTCTGTCATCCAGCAGCCGGTATTGCGACGAGGAGAAAGAGAAAGAATGTAAGAAATAGTAGTTGGTCAAGTTGGTAGTTGCAGGAACTCAAGAGAACTTTTTTTTGCAAACATTTCTGATCTGACATTGTGGAGGGTATATTAGGAACGTTTTTTTTTCTTTTGGAGAGAAGAAGAAGACCATTGCACACACACGCTTCGTCCACCACAAGAAGAAAAAAATATATAATAAAAAGCGAAGGCACCCGCCCCCTTGACTGCTTCGTTGTTATATCCATCAATCCTTCCCCTGCCTCCTTCCCAAATGCTCACTCCTTAATCCGTTGAATTGTGGACGCCGGCCCTCCTGAACGAAATATGAACCTGAAGAATCAAAAACCCTGCGCTATAAAAAAGAAGGAAAGATAAAAAGCAAAAAAAAGGTATGCCACAAAAGAAAGAAAGAAGAGAAGAAAAAAAGAAATGGTTGAAACAGCAGCCATCTGGGAGCGCTAAAGTACAATAACAATTCTACCAGGGACATGCGTTGCTGGTATCCCCAGCGGCAAAGGACCCCTATACACATCCAGTGTGTGCACTGTCACGAAACCTGATCATGCTTATGTAGTCATTATAAGACGAAAATGTGTAGTTGTTGGAGGGAATATCCATGGGCGTGCGTCACCCAACGTAGTGAGGTCGACCGTTTTTGTCCACCTCTATTCCATGTCGTCTCCTTTCGAATCGAATCTTGGCGGCCTCGGTTCCATCGTCGGGCTGTGCCATTTCTTTGAACCACGGGTGGTTGAGGGCCTGTTTAGCAGTGATGCGCTTTGCAGGGTCGTAGACAAATATCTTCCTTAGTAGATCAAGGAAGTTCTTGAAGAATGTTGAATTAGAAGGAATGATATCCTATCAAAAGTCTTGTTAGCTTCATGCCGTGTCACAAAGTATTCGTTGCGAAACTTACGCTCAGGTGCTTCATTGCCTTCACAAATCGACGGGAACCCCTAGTCGTCTCTGGTGTTGGGTAATCGAGCTTGAGACGCTTAAAGTACCTGTAGAATTTCTAGTCAGTAACGGATCTCATTGCGTTTAAATATTTCGTTCGTATGGCGTTGCAGAATTTACTCACTTGGAGGCAGGATTCCCTCCACTTCTGGTAGACATCTTATTCACTGCCTGAACGAGATGGGAGTCTATCCGAGAGCCTACGACGGCCTCCATCATGGCCAGGTGCTCAAGGTTATCGTGCGTCTGGAACAAGGCATCGCCAGTAAAGAACTCAACCAAGATGCAGCCTATGCTCCAGATATCACAAGGGAAAGACCAGCCTAGACCAAGGATGATTTCCGGTGCACGATAGTGCCGAGTGCTCACCACTGAGGAATGATACTCGTCTTGGAAGGTAGCCGATCCAAAATCGATCAAACGAATCTCTGTATCGAGCAACACTCTGCGCTGAGACGCCTGCCTGTTGATTGTAGTAGATGATGAAGGAATCTTCCTGTTGTATGTAAATGTCTGGTACGAATTATCACACAACAGGATGTTTTCTGGTTTAAGGTCGGTATGGATTAGGTTCAGGTCGTGGAGGACTAGAAAATAACACCGGGGTCAGCTCTTTTCCTTTCTTCGCGGGTCAAGACTGTAACTTACAAGCCACGCTGGTGAATAATTGTCGGGCAAAGTTCTGGATCTGGCTGTTGGGAAAGGGGACGAAGCCGTTGCCCTTGAGAAAGTCGAAAACGCTCTGGCCCAAGAGATCCATAACGATGCAGATGTGGCCTCGGTAGTCGAAGCAGTCTCTCAGGTGAATGCATCGATTCCTGTTTTCTTCGTCGTTGGCCTTGAGCGTGGCCAAAACGCGAAGCTCGATTCTCGAGGCGTCGCGGTATTTTTGGACAGATCGAATAATCTTGACAGCCACAGGCTTGTTCCTCTTCACGTCACGGGCCTCTACCACTTTGCCAAAGGTACCCTGTCCTAGAAGACGAACAATTTGATCTAGAAATGACACAGTCAGCCATCAAAGGTCCAAGAGAAGACCATGGGGGGAGGGAAGGATAAGGAAAGTCCATACACTTATCAGTCAATTCAGCATCTGGGACTACGATGTAATGGCCGTCATCATCATCGATTTTGGCATTTTTGCTGTAGTGGCGCTATGATGGGGGAAATGAACGTTAGCGACAAAGCGAATCCCTCCATCAAAACGAGATTGTTTTCTTCTTCTGTATTCCAAAGAAAAATCGTAACAGCTGTAGGGAAGGGGAAGAAGGACAAAAAACTCACATCGTGAATCAACTTGACGGGAACTTCTGCAGATTTCTTGGGCGGGAACGGTGGAGGCTTGTAGGCCATAAAGGCGCCTCCAAGGCCATCCACGTCCCTTCGCTTGGCCTCATTAGCAGCCTGCTGTCGGGTGCGCTTTCGCTTCAAAGGCGTGACCAGCTCCTCGTACTGGCCATTCGCAGACAGAGACGTGGGCGCTGTTGTATGTAGTGCCGAGTTTGTGCGGTCGCTAGAGAGGGTCGAGCCAATAGGCGTGAGCTTCGGCAGAGGCGTGTTTGTGTGCGAGCCGGCGAGATACTGGACATGGTAGCCAGGCTCGTCTCGTCTTCTCTTCTTGGCGGACGCCGACTCGGCGACGGCGCCGCTGCCATTTGTGATTTTGCGGCCGGAGTTGGCCTCGGGTTCTGGGGTGTCGTCAATGACGATGATTTCCTTGGGGAGGCCGTTGCGGTAGAAACTGTGCCAATCGGGCTCCCGAGAGCGCCGACGCTTTCTCGACGGCTGGTCCTCGGCGGCAGGGCGACCCGCGGCGGGCACGGCGCCAGAGCTCGCGTTGTTGGCCATGGCGGACGTGTAGCCGTCGTCGTATCGAGCGGCCAGCGATGGGTCAGCGGCGTGGTGAGGGGGTCTTGAAGCCGCGGACTGCGAGTGCGGCTGAGCTATGCCATCTGCCAAGGTGTAGCCGTTGGAAGCGTAGTGATGATAGTACGGCAGCGGGCGAGCCGGGTTCTGCGAAGGAGACGACGCCGCCGCGTAGGGATTCGCGGCCTGTGTTGCGGGCAGCAACGACGTGCGGTAGTTTGAAGCTGTGGTTGTAGCAGACGAGTGGCCCTGATGGTGGAGGGCGTAGTTTGGCGGGTTGTACCGTGAGTGGTGGTAGTGAGGGAGCGTGGCCACGGCCGTGGTGGGCGTCGACATGGCCTCGTAGATCGGTCCCCCGGCAAGAGGAGGCGGGCGAAGTTTGCAGTCGGGATGTCGCGAGAGCCGTGCTTTTCGTTTTCGAGCCCAATGCACGGGTTTTGCGGTGTTGCAGAGATCAATGAGGCCGAGCTGAGGCAGAGCAGAGCAGAGCGAGCAGAGGCCTGCACCGGTCTTTCTTTGCGGCTGCTCAGGCGGATGAGCCGCTGGCTGGAGCGAGTACCTTTAGGCTTTTTAGCGCCGTGAAAAATAGCTGCTGGCGGTGGAAGAGAGTCGGAGAAGAGAAAGGCGTCTCGAGTCGATGCCTTTGTCTGCTGCTTGTTTCCTCTGGTTTTGGGTTCCAGGCCCGGGGGACTAACGGCTGGAACGCTCGCTTGGCTCAATCATCAGCGTCTTGAAAGCCGCAAGAGGCAGAGTGAGAGCGGGCTGAAGCTGGATTTGCTTCTGGAAAGGATGGCGTGGTTGAAGCGTGACGGCCCCAAAATAGGGACATTGGCAATTCTCACACTGGCCTTGAGGGAGGACACAGCACAGCCGGCGCTGGTCACTGTGCTTTCAGCAGCCGAGCACCGCCCTGGCGCTGTGCGGAGCACCGACCCCCAGCCGAAGAGCGCTAAAGCATGGCGCGCTGCAGTGAGGCAGACAGCGCGAACACGCCCGGAAAGGCTACTGTAGATTAGCACAGATCTAGCAATGCCTACTGCAGGCCTGAGCGACAGTTGACACCAGAAAACGATGGCCTGGCCGCCCTTGCTTGCTTTCTTTTGAATTTTATATGCTGGATTCTTTTTCTATTTCCTACATTCGCTTCTACCACAGACTCCCTGAACGCATTGTTCGTGAGGTTCTCGTTGATTGGTAATTCTCCCTGCTGCAAATGCCGCCGTAAACTGTTTTACGGGTTTCCCCCATTCCAGGCACTAAGCTGAAATTGTGCAGGCCAGTGCGGGTTCCCCGTAGAAAAAATAGCCACGGGGGAATCTTTTGCCACAAAGCATGATATGATACGCAAACGACTCAGGTCGAAAGTTTGATCCTGGAGGGGAAGGGAAAATGAAAGGAATTTGATAGGAAACGAGGGAAAAAATAACAGCACGCTATATCTTAGCTGCAAAAGAGAAAAAAAAGAATGAAACGAATGCAAAGATTATTGAACTCTATCAATTGTTTACAGCATCAAATCAATGCATGGCCAGCTCAATTTCAAGCACCAGCACTCAGCACAGGCAACGTTGTGTGGCTCAGTATGTGTGCTCGTACCTGCACGTCTAGACATTGCAGGGGCCCCAAAAACAGCGCTTCCTCCAGTGGCTTCCAGCCAACAGGGCCGCTGTCGATTAATCACTTTCAGTTGTGTTGTTGGGGCGAGAAATAGTAGAGGGAGGGGTGGACCATGCCCTACTACTACATCCATTGCTCCATATGCATCTACTGCTAACTGTGAGTAGCAGTAGCAAGGCACCACGGCCCGCAGGACCAGATGCAGCGTGTGATGGATTGACGGATGGATGGACACGGCACGATGGTATTATTGGTTTGGCTGGATTCAGAACAACGGGCGGGCAAAAGAGCTGAAACCTCCCTTCTGGTGGCCCCGGCTTCGCATCCATAAATAGGGCCGTTCGAAAATGGCATTAGCCCCGGCAAAAGAGAAAGGGCCCGAGAGAGAGAAGGAAGAGGAAACAAAGAAACAACGGGCAGTCTCTTTCGAGCTCGCTGGTGCTACTGCTCTTGGACTGACCCAGCACCTGATGCATATAGTACGACCTCCATGTAGGTACTCATACGCAGTCCGCGATGATGCTGGCGCCGTCCAGCATCAGTCAGTTACGGCCCCATCCCTGCACCGCAGAATCAACGACTCCAGCCACAGACTTTAAAGTGCTAATAAGCGCGGCCCATCCTGTCATCTCCGCTGCTCCCTCGTGCACTCGCAGCAAATCTCGACTCGCCCGCGACTCTCGGCGAATCAGACGGCGTCACACCCAAATTCCTTGCTCGAATCCCACCACTAGCATTGACCCAGCGACCCAGATCAAAGTCACGCATTGCAACCCCGTCCCGCTCGTCTCTCGGCTCTCCAACGAAGGCGGGCAGCGTGTCTCGTCATACTTGTATGAAAGGGCCAAATTTACAATTTATCCCTACATGCAACGTACATGCCGAAGGTGACTAGGCGGACCCGGCCCGACGTACTAATAGAGTCCGTCTCCTCACACACACACACACGCGCGCACCACGGCAGAGATGCACATTTAAACACGAGAACAAGTTTCAAGCCCGACGATTTCGACTTTGCCACCCCTTGGATCTCGCTCAAACGCCCATGTTTCCACCCCAGACCAGCCTCAGCCTTCATACTGTACCGCACACCGAGTCTTTTGATTCCGTTTTAGTTCCGCTACCAACCTTACGGTTATCATTCTTCTTCACCACAGTGCAGATACGAGTGCCAGCCAGCGAGTCCCCGGCCCACCAAGCATTATGTCACCGGGGACTCGGTCCCGCCATCCCAGCCACTGTGGACTCGCTCTGCATCTGGTGCCGCAGGCAGGGCTTCTTTTCCCAGTCTCGCAACCCTGGTTGCAGAAGATACAGTACTGAAGCGACATGCAAAGGCTCCCACACCCGTGACGTGCCGTGACGTGACGTGACGAGAGTTTAGAGGTTAATAAACGGGCAATCCAGACAAACCGGGCTCTGTGCCCTCTCCGCAGCTCAAGCACCAGGAGAGCAATGCCCAAACACTGATGCACGGCTCAATATACATTGCATACTTTGCCAACAGCCACTGCGGGTTTATACTGCCTGCCCAGCGCGCCTAGACAAAGCCACTACACGCCATCCAACGCACGTTAATGTTTCACCCCTCCTTTCCTTTCGCAATCATGCAGAATCGCCGTGCATAACATTGCTGCATCACATGCTGGCAATGCCATCATTCGATTTGGCGATAAGCGGCGTTCCTGCTTCGCCCACCAAAGCCTCTGTGAGATTCACTCCTATCAACCGGCTGCTGCTTTCAACTGCTGCTGCTGCTGCTGCTATTCCAAAGCCCAATTCTTACGGGCATTGACTGACTGTCTCTCCCCATTTGATTCTGCGTCACGCACGCACGCCTTGCATCGGGGCTAACTCCTCCATGCCAATTCTGCAATGCTGAGTGCTGGTAGCGTCCCTGTCCCCAGTTTCCAGCGCGCACCGCTTTCTCGCTCGCTCCACTTCCTTTGGCCGTCCGCTGCAGTCTTACGCGAGCGAAGCCAAGCCCAGACTTCTGGATCGTTACGGAGCGCCGCTAATGCTATCTAGCACTGCTAGCCAGTATTACCCAATAAAGGGCAATCCGCGTTCCGACGAGCCTCTGCCTGCCTACTGCATTATCGCCATATAACTCCGGGATGCCAAAGTCCACAAAATGCGTTGATCATGTGGCGATGCAAAAGTGCTAGCAACTGCGTCATGCTTCCATGCC
This sequence comes from Trichoderma asperelloides, assembly GCA_021066465.1. NCBI lineage: Eukaryota > Fungi > Ascomycota > Sordariomycetes > Hypocreales > Hypocreaceae > Trichoderma > Trichoderma asperelloides. The sequence continues at coordinate 117,296 of JAJKFY010000277.1, read as the reverse complement.
ATCAAGTTGCCCGCGTCCCTTTCTTTTTTTGGTGCTGGGAATGACCACATGTTAGGTGTTGGGTATTTTTATACGGAGTACCTGCAGGAACACTGCTAAAAACAAGACCATGCAATCAATTTTCTTCCCTGCACGGACATGCGTGCATACATATGCCCTGTTGGTGCACAAGATTCAAGACGCCGTTAACGAGCCCTGATCTATTGACTTTCTGACCCGCTCAACTCGAGAAGGAAGATACCAAAAATAAATATATATAAAAAAAAAAGGACAACAAAACCCTCATTGTCAGCATCCCCAACATCTACTATCAATACTACCTAGTAATATCCTCGCCATGAGCGGGATACGGAATATTCGAGGGCATAATTAGCCCTGTAGTGGAAGGCAGCCAAGGGCGTAATACTCGTAGTAAGACCAGGATCTAATAATAAGCGTTAGCTTCTCAGCAATGCACCATGCTCGTAAACTCGATAAAGAAAAAAAAAACCTTCCGACGCAGGGATGCAGGGAGGAGGGAACGTGCTCATCCAACAGAAAAGTGAGATATAACGGTGCTTCTAGATGGGCAGAGTTTCATCGTGTGAATCCTTCAATCCCCGGTTCACGCTCAGACAACACGCAGCGCGAAGCGACGATTCCTCAACTAATTCATTAACATAACTCGTTATTGTCTTTTAATCTACTGTACCGTCTTTTATCTACTGTACTATATCGTCTAAAGAAAAAAACAAATGCCACGCAAGAATGAAGCTTTGCATAAACATCCGGGCATAAATTCTATGCGCTCAGCCTCCTGCTCTCTACAATGCCACCTCTCCTTCAGCCCAACCCAGTGGCTGTGGCACCTGTCTGCTTGACTTCCCAAGCCTTTGCCCAGCCACCTCTCCGTTAGATATTCCTTGAATAACGCATCCATCCAAGTAATACTTGCATATTTGTCGGACAAGTCGCCATTATGCTTGCCGGGTTCATCGTCGACTAAACGAGCCCGGCCTAAGCGCTTGAAAAGCGCCCATCTCCTCGTCAATCCATGTCGAGAAGCGGTATCATGTGTTCTTTTACAGACCACGGTTGAACCAGACCTTGCCACCATTGCCTCCCTTGCCATGAAACTCAGGCTCCAGGCTCTCGGCGCTGATTTCCTGTTTCTGGGGGAAGACTGCAAGTGCCAGAGGAAGTGCCACGAATCCAACAGCCGCAATCAGTCCCAAGTTGATACCAATGGGAATTGAGGCGGCAACTCGCGGTCGAGCCTTGATCCACTCCTTCTCCATCAAGTTCTTATACCAAGCCTGCTTGAACTGGATGTGGTAGAGAGTCATAGCCGGGATGATCATGATAGGTGTGTTGTTAATGACACGGCTGGCCGAAGTTTCGTACACAGCAATCTTGGCTGCCTTCTGGCTCCTGCCGAGAGAAGGCACATCGGCCTCGGATTTTCCCTCCTCGGTCAGCTTCTTCTTCTCCTCGTCAGAGAGCACAGGGCGAACGTCAATGCCCGTGACAATCTCTCCTCGTCGCATCAGGTATGCGTTCAGGGCACCGGCGGTAGCGACAGCGGCAAAGGGCACAAGTCTGCTCAGAACGTTTCGTGTGCTGGGGGAGACTTTCAATCTCGGCACCAGGGCGTTGAGTCCGAGCGCCACCGAGCAAGAGGCCGTGACGGCGATGCCGTAGGACTTGGCAAGATCCGCAGTGGTCATCGGGGAGGATTTATTTGCGTTCGAGCTGTTGATGGCAACGTTGAGGGACTGGTTGGCAACCTGCCATGCCACTGTGCCCGCTGTTCCCAGACCAGGCTGTAGCATACCGGCCGTGACGATCAGGTTCGATAGGACGAAGCAGGACATTCGGAAAGGCAGGAAAACTGGTTCTCCAGTGTCTGAATGTAAAAGTCAGTTTTTTTCTTCTTCTTTTCAGCATATTCCCAACGTCTTATCCGCTGTTTCATACCGGGGTGGAGAGTCGAGTCTACAATCTTCTTCGCGTGCCATAGTTCTGGTGTCATGTGTTGCAGTTTTCCAGTCTTATACTCTGTGACAAGTCTTTTGGCATTCTCAAGACCCTTCGAGCCAGCAAGCAGGGTGCTAGAAAGCGGCACGCAAAGGTCAGCATATCCGCATCAACATTTGTATTCGTAGAAACTCTTTTGCAAGACTCACCTTGGATCCGTGATGCTCATCGTGTGCCTCACACGTCCATAGTATGTCGACAGGTCATACTGGGACGAAGGCAGGTCCCGCGACCCAGGCAAAGAGGCGGACATGGCGTGCAGAAGTCGATTGACGTCGAAGCGATTCAATCTAGCTGTCTCTGCCAATGCCTTTGGCTGTTGTCGTTGGGCTGGTGAGAGAAGCGAATTGTCAACGGTCAATCCACCTGCGGGGTGCGCAAAGCAAAGTCCAACTTTTTGGCCCAAAGCGTCCCAGCGAAACTTGTGCCGAATCTCGAGACGACGATAAGCGCAGCTCTTAGTTAGGTAGGTAGTACTAATAGTGTTTGCTGCGCGACCCCGATCTCGGCTCTTACGTTGGCAGAGGATTTATTTGGGCAATTCTTAGTGGTCCAGAAAGAGCCCCCACTGCTGGTAATACATGGCACGCCAAATAAACAGCCATATTTGGCAGAGATGCCTTTGACGATGGGAGCAGATGCCGTCAGAAAGCGCACATGTAGAATTGCTTAGCATGTCGCCTAGAGCGCGCTCCGTCTCAATACATCCATGCAATGCGGAGTAGTATGTACATAAGAGCAGCGGTCGATATTACACAAGAGGCTCGACCTGCGCCAGTCTCACTGTAGTTAAGCAAATCCATGCTCTTCTCCACAGCCAAATGCGACAGGGAAGAGGCAGATCTCGGCACGTGGCTTGAATCTGATTCGCATGCAAGCACCAGGTTTTCCAAAAATACACCACATCGTCCATCCCAACTCACAGCGAATTAAAAGAAGATGTATTCTCAAAAAATTGCGTATGGACAAAAAGAGATGCTCCTGTTGGAGCGTTTTTGAAGCGACCACGCCAGGAGTCGAACCTGGAATCTCTAGAGGAGGTGAGTCTCAACCGAAATCTAGCGCCTTAGCCATTAGGCCACGCGGCCGATGCTGGTCGGCTTGTAATTTGGGTATACACAGCTTCTGCAGGGAAGGCGAGCCTTGGCGCACTGTACATTTTCGCGCAGAGCTGGCTATAACACACCGTGGCTCTAATTGCTTGAATACTGTACTTTTCACAATCGATGTGCACATAGGCTTCGTACAAGTCGGTGTTTCTTGCAGAATTGCAGTGACGAGAATGTCGAATTCTATACACACTCGTTCGTTTTCTTAGCTGTACATATATTTCAATTGATTGAACACATATTGATAACCTCCATTGTGTTAAAGATGTCAAGCAGTTAGCCATGCGTGTCCTTGACTCGCAGTTCCTCCCCTATTCAATCCTTTAATTACAGAAACAGCATAAATCGTTAGTCCCATATCTACGAGATATACATGGGACCACTTCAACTAAAGAGAAATTTCACTGTTTGCCAGTCTGATAACTATCTAATGATATAGCATGGCATAGTAGTAGGAACACAATTGCATTCAGAAGCAAGAAACTAGGCTGGCATATCAATTCGTAAATTCGCCATGCCACCATTCGTCTTTTTGGCATAACTCTTTCAGCCAGTTACTTGGCTATACATTCTCAATTAGCAGAGCAGAAGCGAGCCAAAGTGACAAGCGGTAAATATATCTCCTCACCGTCGCTGTTGAGGGTCTCCATCGACCAGTATAAGGCATCTACTTCATAATTCATTTGTATATATGGAGGTAGATAGTTGCAATTTTACCAATTTTATCATCCAGCTTTGCTGCAGAAACTACAAACTGCCTGAAAGCGTGACAGCACGTGAGTTGCTGGGCTCCTATATAGCTGTTGCACTGTCACCTGGCAACCACTTCTCTGTTACTTCCTTCTCACAACTCTTTGCACATACTTCACCTTCTCTACTCAAAAATAGCTTTTCCTGCTCAGATTTTAATTCATTTACTTTCTATTTCAGCACATTACTCTGCTCTTTAATCCACGCGCAACCTGAGGTAGCTATAACGTTAGATTCCCAGCATCTCGCACCATTGGTCAGTTACTAATTGTTGAAGCAGCTGCAGGAATGGATCTTACTCCAGCATCTGGAAAGTCTAACAGTGTGCCGGTGAAGAATGGCGAGGTCATCAAGACATTCTCTAACCTCAAGGCATGGCTGAGCAATGATTCCAGCGTTCCTAAGACCCCCGTGACCCCCAAGACTCCATCTTTCTTGAAGAATCAAGTAATTCAAGATAGTGTGGCTGTAACCACCGAGCATCCAAGTTCAGATGAGACGAAAGAATTCAGTGACGCCTCAGTTCGCATGACTGAAGATCCTACTCATCCAAGCGCTACTGGCATATCGGATACGAGTCATCAGGAACAGGATGGAGTCCATTACTGCTTTAAGCGGCCGCCGTCTATTTTGGACACAATTAATCGAATTTTAAGCCCTGAAAAGCCCACAGGGCAAGAACCAGCCAAACACAGAGCTATGCCAATCCATTCATCAAAGTTGACAGAGGGCCTGACTGAACTGGAAGAAAAGTCTCAACAGAGCAAAGCGTCGTGGAACATAAGCGAAGCTCTCTCAGACAATAATGGCTATCAGAATGATCAGGCACAGCATACAACGCCCGAGGAAGTCAATGTTTCACGTACCATGGGATGGCTCCTCCAAATCTCTAACCCGCCTTCGGCAGTGGATTGGCTGGCATCTACCACTATGGTAGATCATTACAAAAAGGATATTGATCCCAACACAGGGGAATTCCTACCAGAAATAATCCACCCCGACACATTCAAAACTCTCAGCGATGGCCCGTCCCGTGATCATAGAGATATCGCCTGGCGACAGGCCAATATGACAGCCGAGTTACAAATCAATCGAGAGATACGGAGCCGAGAGGCTCTTGCAACCAAGCTCAGATCGCAGATAAAGCCTGAAGTGGAGGATGTGCCTATTGAGCCAACAGCTTGGCCCGATGCAGAGTGTATCGTACGACCTACAAAGCCTGAAGATTTTGAAGCCATTGCTACCATTATGAACTTGGAAAGCAAGGCAAAGAGTAATCCACAAGTGTTTGAATGGAAGGAAATTGTGGCTGCAGACATTCAAGAGATATACAAACGCTGCCAAGTCAACTTGCGACCATTTGTCGTTGCCACTACGGCAGAGGATCCTTTGCTCGACCGTTCCAAGTGGCCGGAGAATGCCACAAAGGCCTATCAAAGCTATCTCGCATTTCATTCAACTCAGGCCGAGGTCTCGCAGGTCATATTTGGCTTTGCCTTTGTAACCGAAGCCAGGATTGGAATTCTTGGGACTGCATGTCCTGGATCAAGGCATGCTGGACAAATAAAAATGATTGTTCATCCTGATCACCGAGGGAAGCTGTATGGATCTGCCTTACTTGACAGGGTCTTGCTATGCATTGCGCCGTTTCATCGAAGCATGGTGGATTACGAGTGGCATTGCCAAATTCCCGCACGAATTTATGAGAATATCTCGTACCAGAATCATCGGAAATACGCCTGGATCTACATTGAAACATTTTGCGCTGATAGAGGGGATCCAGCTATGCAGCTGGTGACCAAGTTTCTCCAAAAGTTCGAATTCAAAGAGGTAGGTTGCCTGCCCAGCGCCATTAAGACAAACCGTTATGTTGAGAGCCAATGGCTTGACTTGGTATTGTGGGCACGGGAAGCGCAACCTCGCTCAAATATCATGGATTCTATGCCGGGCGCCCAGTGTATTTAACATGAGGGCGAATAAGATACATTTGAACGAAAATATTTGGTGGATGTTGCTGAGGAGGTTTGAGGTGAGGTGAGAAAAAACTATGGGGAACGCGCTCTACATCACGTGTACGTATACTTGCGCTGCCCAGCAGCACATCATAGGTAGCCATCTATCAGCATCAGGCAGACAAATAACCAGGAAATTGAATCTCTCAAAAATCGGTGCCTAACCAGATATTATATATTTAAATACGCATTTCCTCGTTGGTAATTCATTGCAAAGGCTCCGGCTCTCAACTGATCAAGTTCTGTCAACATACGAACGAAAAGTCTTTTCTAGATAAACGTCGCCGGGCAGCACGATGTTGTCGATCTTACGCAAAGCACGGTTAAAGGACAAGGAAATGCGAATATTGATGCTGTGAGTGTTAAATATTGAGGTGAAGCTAATTTTTTGGAATAAATCTAACATACAAAAAGAGGGCTTGACAATGCCGGCAAGACAACGATCGTCAAGAAAATTATGGGTGAAGATGTGAACACGGTGAGCCCGACGCTCGGGTTCATCATCAAGACAATAGACTACCAAGGGTAACTATATACTATCTCCTCTTGATCTCACTCTAAGATGCGCTTTGAATCTAACAATTCTAAATAGATATAAACTAAATATTTGTATGGAGATCCCAGGAGGTATTTAAAGCCGTGGTCATTGCTAACTTCTATAGGGGATGTGGGTGGCCAGAAGACGCTGCGGTCATATTGGCGCAATTACTTCGAAAAAACAGATGCCCTGATATGGGTCGTTGACACAACAGATCGGCTGCGAATAAATGACTGTAGAGAGGAACTCCATGGACTGTTAGAAGAAGAGGTATGAGCCAGCCCAGCCAGCCCAGCCAGCCCCTTTTCTTCGGTCGATCGGTGCTAATGTGTAGGGTAGCGTCTGGCGGGAGCTTGCTTGTTGATATTTGCAAACAAGACCGACGTGGAAGGGTGCATGACCCAAGAGGAAATCGTCACGGTAAGAATCACTTTCATTGGCTTGATTGGATGTAGACTATTGAAGCTTACGGGAGTTGACTAGATGTTGCGGCTGCACGATATTCGGACACACCAGTGGCATGTGTTACAGTGTAGTGCTATGACGGGCAAGAATCTAGAGGAGGGGTTATCTTGGGTGGTGGAGGATGCCAAGAAGCGGCTTTTCTTGTATTAGAACCTTACAAAGCAGTGTTTTCTTCACTATGAAAGTAATATCGCATGTTATGTACGGAACTGAGCATTATTGTTTTGGCTACAGCCACCGGCACCACATCGTAATGAGCATCATTTCGGCCACTATCGGCGATCGGTGCTACGGAGCACAAAATGAGCGTCGCACAGAGCATTTGATAAGCCTCGTGTGGACCGGGTTGTCAAGGGCGATGAAGAGTGGAATTGTGGATTACAACTCGCCTGACCCGCGTCTTGCGAGCGTGATTGGTCCGCGCTGGGTGAAATGCCTCGATCAGATTCAAGCAAGACAGGAGACTAGAGACACAGGAGCAGTATACTAGTCGAGTCACCAAAATAGCTGCCGTTTTGCAGCCTCTACCGCTTTAAAACGTATTGTTGGTGGTGGGTTGACTCTGAGCTACTGCGTGCTAGCTATCTCGTGTTCGCCTCCATGTTGTGTGTGTTTACTGTTATTGAAAGTTGAAAAAGTAAACAAACCCCCCATTTCTAGAAGCCCGTCGTGACAAGATGGAACAGACCATGCACTGGGCTTGGCTGCCATGCTCAGGGGAGAGGGCAGAATGGACGATTTCGTCTAAATAAGGAGATGCGTGCCCTGTGCTCCCGTATTACTAGCACCTGTGCAATATATCGATTTGATTGACGTTGACCGCAAAAGCGCCCCTTGCATAGCGCACCAAGCCGGAGGCACGAGCTGCTTGGACGCTGGTTACAGGGGGCCATCAATGCCTACGGGGCCCCCCTCAGAACAGCCCTGAACCGCCCCGATTTGGCGGCGCGCTATGAATAAAAAAGGCGCCCAGCGTAGCAGGTCCCTTTAGACAGTTTCTGCCCCCCGATGATGCCGTCTGTTTGCCCGTAGCTCAGGTTCTGCTACCGCGAGTGCGCGAACTACGACCTGATCCTGCCAGCGCCCAGTGAGGCAACAGCTGGACCTGAACTTAAGCAACAACCACCCCACCGCTACAACGCCAACAGACATAAACCGGGACATCCTCGACCTCGACATCGCAGCATCTCCTGTCTTCGTACCTCCTTTTCCCCGCCGTGCCATGCCATTGACCACGACTGTTACGTACCGGTAGAGGCAGCCAGATCGTGAACCCAGAACCCGCCATGTCGGACGAAGTATCCCAGTTCCTCGAGCAGGTCGAGCGCCTGCGCGGGCAGCAGATTGAAGATGAGGAGATGCGAGCCCGAGAGCGGGAGGAATTTCTTGCCGCGAAGCGAGAGCGCCAGGCCAGGAGAGAGGGTGAGTCTCTATCTTGTCTCGTGCCTTTCCCTATTCCTTATTCCCGGCACGCTCCATGTTCTCAAGACAGATGTTGTCTGGCGCGGACCCCCGCTGATGGGCGGATTTGACTTTCGGCGGTGCCTTGTTGCTGTGGTGCTCGTCAGTTGGAGCTATGGGAGGGTTGCCTCCAGGCCATGGTTTATTTACTTTTTGCTTTCTTATGGACCCAACACAACTGCTGCTATGGGGACCCTAAGCAACGAGCATTTATGAATTTCGGGACCTGACCAACTGATGAAACAATGCTGACCCGCCTTATCCAAAAGAACGCGCCAGATCAATCTCACCGCAGAAATCATCACCAGCCAACACTCCGTCTCCCCGCACACTTCGACGCACCGTCAACCTCTCCGAATCTCTCAGACTCGATTCTCCTGCTGGCGAGGCTATTGAAAAGCTACGTGAGAGGCCGGCCGGATCAGAAAAGCCCCTGGGAACGGATGCACAGTCTGATGCAATGTTGTACTCCAACCCTCCGACGAAAGAGAATGAGGCTCCCGAGGATCTCGACGCGAAGCGGGGTGATGCTGCAGCTGCCTCTCGAGCTTCACCCCTCGCGTGGCAGCGACGGACGAATCGATCCAACAGCCGCCCGCTGAGCGTTTATGCGGCCCAGAATGCTGCCCAGAGCGCGACGAGCAAGCCATTTGCTGAGACCCAAGAGCCCCACGAGCCGCCTTCTCCTACGCAGCCTCTTTCCAAGGATCAAATTGCCAAGAGCCTTGCATCTAAGGATGCATCGTGGTTCCGTCAAACCGCTGATCGAGGCGCGGACTCCGCAGCCTATAGGAAGAACCAGGTTGAAGACGATGACCGACTCGATATGTCCAGTCTCAGCTCACAGCTGCCTGGCATGGCCAGCGAAAACTCATCCGAACGCCCTGTTTCGCGGGGTAGTGAGAATGTGTTTAGCAAGCTTTCAACTCCTTTCACCCTAAACCCACTTGGCTTTGACAATCCATCTGCCGAGAAACCCCAGGCGGAACCTGTTGCTTCGACGCCCACTGGTCGGTCCTCCCCAGTACGGACAACCTCTCCAACCAAGGGCATGGGAGGGTTTGTGCAGAGCGCTATGATGAAGAGGAGCGACAGTGTAAAGCGATGGTCTGTTGCTAGCCCGCCCGGATTGACTCGCCCTGAGAACATGGCTACGCATCGTGGTTCCGTTGACAGGACTCTATCCAGACCGCAGAGCATGTTTATTCGCGACCCGACAACGACAACGACGACGCCAGGGACAAGCAGATCAGCTTCTCGACCATCGTCTCGTCCAGCCTCTCGGCACGGGGGAGAAGAATCCGCATTTGACTCGAGCGCTCGTGAGAGACGCCCAAAGACACCGTCATCAACGAGCCCGCCTCCGTTCCAAAAGCCCGGGCTTCTTGATGATGCATCCCTCCCAGTCAGCCCGTCCAAGACAATGGAACCTAGACGCTGGAGTCTTCAAAAATCGAGTTGGCTAGAGAGCGCGCTTAACAAACCGGATTCGCCAAAGTTACCTCCCAAGCCAGCTTCTTCACAACAGCCTGCATGGATGGTCGAGCTCAACAAGAACAAGACAGGACGTGGCAACCCCACTCCAGAGCCAGCTCGGCCCTCTCATAAACACCAAGTTAGTATCGATGGGCTTATGAGGTCCACGCCAATGGGGTCGAGGCTGAACCTCAACACAACTGGCCTGGGAGGCATCTACTCGCCTCCTGGCACGCAATCGGCAGCCCCAAATCGTGCATCAATGCAAAATTTCCCTCCAGTGTCAGAGCGACCAAGATCAAAGTCGAGAGGTGCTGTTGCTGACGCGAAGGATGAAATGGCGGCGGTGGAACGGCCAAGATCAAAGTCGAGGGGTGCTTTCGCCGATGTGAGGGATGAAGTGGCGGCGGAGCGGCCAAGGTCCAAGTCGAGAGGTGCTTTCACTGAATCGAGAGACGAAGTGTTGGCGGAACGGCCAAGATCAAAGTCGAGAGGTGCGCTCGCCGACGTGAGAGACGAGGTGAGAGAAAAGCGATCAGAATCTCTCAGCTCGGCGGCCAACCCACTGCCTGCCCGGGTCAAACCTGAAGCTCCGCCGAAGAAGGATTTGGATTTCCGCTCCAATTTGAGGCCACGAGCTGCCGAGGCCCCGGTACCAAAGACGCAGGAACCAGAGTTCAAGGCTGTCTTTGGCACTCTCCGTAGGACTAAAACACAAAACTTCAAGGCACCGGACGAGCTTAAGGACAACATTCTTCGGGGCAAGGCGGCTCTCAACGCGACTGACGGCCCACAGAAGTCTACGATTAAAGATGATTTTAAGGACGCTATACAGAAAAAGAGAGATGATTTTAAGAAGGCCCAATCCGAAGGAAAAGGAATCGCCGCCAACACGATTACGAAGCCCAAGCCTCTTCTCCCCGAAGCACTCGCCATCAGGGCCGAGCTGGGTAAGCCGACAGCCGGGCTCCAGCAAGATGCCCCCTCGGAGACGCGAACTCCATCCGGTCAGTCGATGAAGCCCGATTCACCAAAACCAAATCCTCCACAGAGAAAGTCAAGTCAAGTGAACTTGGCTAGGCAGTCTAGCCCATCATTGACTCCCACGAAGGACCCCTTAACTGAGAGACCCAGGCTAGACGATGCGGAGACCGATACGCAAACGAAGATCGAACCCTCGCCACACTCCCCCGGACTTTTGAAGAAGAAGAGTGCTCCATCAAAGCTTGGCGGCCTGGCCGGACGATTCAACCCTGCGCTTGCCGGCATGCTGGCACGAGGACCGCCTCCCGCAGCTCTCAACGGCGGTAACCGGGCCGAAGAGTCGAGACCAGCTGGCGGAGATCCCCAGCCTTCACAACCAGGCCCTCAGTTGACGCACATGACTAAGGGTCGAGCGCGCGGCCCCAAGAGAAAGGCCCCATCTAATGTGAGCAACGCTACTACCACCTCCAGCAATACCCAGTCAGAATTGCCTTTGGCGAACCGGCAACCCGCCTCTGTTGGGAAGCAGAACCTTCCTACACCCTTTGAAGCGAAGAAGCCAGTGCCACTGCCAGCCCAAGATCGAGTGGCCACAAAGCCTGATGTACCAAGCAAGCCGAAGCCAGTCGAGCCGAAGAAGATGGAAGTTGAGAGCCGACCTGCAGAACATGTGGCTCCCTTGAACTTTCGTAGACGCATGACACAACCTGAGATCCCGGTCCAGGAAATATTGGCACAGCCTGAAGCAGAGTCGCCAAAGAAGCTCGACATGAAGCGTGTGTCAAAATTCTTTGAGCAGACCAACAATACGGCGACATCTGAATCTCCCAGGCCGCCAAACAAGCTGTCACCTCAGAAGACTGGCACATGGGAGCCGGTTAAGGCCCCTACCCCTGTATCTGAGCCTGTCAAGGAGCCAATCAAGTTGACTCAACAGAAGACTGGCGGCGGGTGGTCTCCGGTGAAGAAGTCTGAGCGTTCGCTGCCCGATCCCCGGTCGTCTACACCGAACCTTGGCGAGGCAAAGCCCACAGTGGTCAAACCTGCTGCGCCGGAGCCCGTCTCTGCTGCTGTAAAAGCCCCATTACCTGGCCCCAAGCCATCCGCTTTCAATGTGCCACCAAAGGAGATTGAGACTCGCCCGCTACCTCAGCTACAAGCTGAACCAGTACCGCCATCACCTGCACGACCGCAAACAGGACACGGTAGCGATGTATCAGCCATTCTCCATGACTTCTTTGCTCCTCCGTATAAGCGAATTCCGTGCGATATGGATCCCGCGGATATCCTCACAAATTACCCGAAATTCGGTGCAAAGATTAAGACTTTGTCATTCCACATGTTTCAGATTGATGGAAGTGGCAAACAGACTATCGTTCCCGCTCACCGTGAACGCGTTCTATTCGAACAGGAGATGTATGTTGCCGGACACAACTTCACCAATGAAGCGGGATGGAAAGTGCGTGAGGTCTACTTCTGGATTGGTGATGAAGTTGCGGATGCCGATGAGGACGTAGCAGAGGCTGTGGCACAGCAAGAAGCAAGACAATTGGGCGGTAAGCTCATTAAGATTAGGCAAGGCAAAGAGACGTCAGAGTTTTTGCAGGCTCTTGGCGGCGTGGCCACTATCCGAAGAGGTGGAAGCACCAGATACGACTCGCTCGCTCCGGCCATGCTCTGTGGTCGACGATACCAGGGCCAAGTGGCATTTGACGAGGTTGACATGACTACAGCCAGCCTCTGTGCCGGGTTTGCCTACCTGATTACCCACTCTGGCAATTGCTATCTGTGGAAAGGCAAGGGAAGCGATGTAGACGAGCTCAGCTGCGCACGTCTCATTGGTATGGACTTGACGTTGACTGGGCAGCTGATTGAATACGATGAGGGTAGCGAGCCTGCTTCCTTCTGGGACATGTTGGAGGGTCAAGCCAAGCCTCACTCTGCGGACCACTGGAGACTGAAGCCTAGTTATGGGAAGTACAACAGTAGACTCTTTTGCTCCGACGCAGAGTCTAGACAACAGGTAAGCAGAGTCTTGTTATGGTCACTAGTAACGTTTGAAATGACTAATATATATCTTTCCCCTTTTAGATCTATGAGATCAGCCCATTTAACCAGGCCGACATGTCGACATTCAACATCTACGTGCTCGATGCCTTCTTTGAGATGTACATCATTGTTGGCTCGCAGGCGCAGTCCGAGTATGCCTCCTTCCGCAATGCCCTCGACTTTGCTCAGGAATACGCTGTCTTGGCAGCGAGCATGGAGGATCGCCCCTTTATTCCCATCTCCACTGTTGTGCTTGAGGGCGTGCCTCGTGACTTGAAGCGAGTGTTCCGCAAGTGGACTGACGAGCGATGCCCGACGCTCTTGCAAGTTCCTTCTGGTGAATCAGGCCTCAAGAGAGGTCGTAGTCTCAGAGTTGTGCCCCTTACTCAGGCAATCTTGGCTTTGAAGGAGTAGAATATTGAGTTGTCTTTTTTCCATTGGGTCTGGGTGAGTTGCTGCCCCTATGTGGTAGTGGTGAGGTTGTGTATTTCGTTGCGTTTAGATGGAAAGAAGAAGAAAACATATGGGAAACTTATGGTCATGTGTAGAATGGAAGAAAAAAAAGGAGAGACAGCCATAAAAAGAGTCGGCGGCAAATTGGGTTTGGCAGGATCGTTGAATTTTTAAGAGGCGTACGGGGAAAAGCACATGTAGAGAGGTATTTAGATATTTATGCTTTGGCAAGTTGATAGTGTAGATGAAGAGGTACCAAAATATCGTACTCAACGATGTCGTCCTTGATAATGAAGATACTTGTAATATATATATATATATATAAAATAACATTCATAATAAATGCATACAATATTGTGCTGTAGTATATGAGGGTTTTACATCTAATGGGTATCAATTCGAAATTGACATCACATGCCAAACCCCAGACCTCCCTGTCCGTCCCAAATTCGCCATATAAACCGCACCGACCTACCTTCCTATCTGCCCGATGTATTCTAACCCTTTGCCATGCCCGTCTTCTATTCTTAAGCGCGCTCAGTTACTGGCTTCCTTCTAACCCTTCTTTTGCTGCGCCATCGCTAAAACGCTATTCTCTTGTCTCTCTCTCGCTCGCTTAGTGTCTATGAGTGATATGCTGTGCTGTGCATTGATTACATGGCGTTTTTTTTTTTTTTTCTCTTCGTTTCTTTTTCTTGGTATTTATTTGTCGACGGCAGTGCTCTTGCCTGTGGAGGAGCCGTTTGTGGCGGGAACGGCGATTGGATGGCCGCGAGCCTTTTCCGTCAAGCTGATGAGCTCGCTGAGCATGACTTCACGGGTGGAACGGGTGAGTTCGTCGACATCGGCGGTGGTGAGGTTGGTGGTGGGGATGGGGGCCAGGACTGCAGGTGTCATTAATACATTTTTCTTTTCTTTCTCTCGAGTTATATAAGTAAAAATGGGAGTGTTTTGTTAACGTACCTTTGACGGGAATCTTGCCAGAGTTGAAAACCAGGTTCTTGACGTAGAGGACATGGCTGTAGTTGGCGACGACGACGGGCACAATGGGGACGCCAGACTGCACCGCGAGGTGGAAAGCGCCCTTCTTGAAGGGCAGCAGCATAGGCTCCTTGGCGTAGCTCCGCGTGCCCTCGGGGAACATGTAGACGCTCTGGCGGCTGGTCTTGATCTCGTTGGCGGCGCCGTCCATGGCCGAGCGCGCGCCCTGGCTGTTCTTGCGATCGATGAAGATTGTGCCGCTCAGGCTCATGAACCAGCCCAGGAACGGCACGCGCTTGAGCTGGGCCTTTGCCGTGACGCTGCAGTACTTGGGGAAGATGGCGCCCAGCATGAGCACGTCGAGCTCGGTCTGGTGGTTGCCGATGAAGACGGCGGGGCGGGTCGAGCCGAGGACGTTGTCGGGGTCGTCGATGACAAACTCGACGCCCGTGGTGTAGCGCATGGTGAAGTCGAAGGCGCGGCCGCAGGCCCACTGCGCGATCTGGCGCTTGCCGACGAGGGCGAGCAGGATGGAGGCGAGCACGCCGTAGACGGCGCAAGCGAGGAGCGAGATGTAGGCGGCGAGCACGCGGGCTGCGAAGCCGGCCTTGGGGACGGCGAGGGACGCCATGTAGAGCGAGATTGTGAGGGCGGCGTAGCCGAGGAGGAATTTGACGAGGTAGTCGAGGAGGAGGGCCATTTTTTCTCTAAGATTGCTGGAGGCTATCTGCGGTGTTGTCGGATCGTGTAGGTATATAAGAGACTGAGAGATAGACGGAGAGAGTCGTCGAGTGGCTGATGGAGGCGGCGGGGAAGAGTGGACTAGGGTTTCGCTATAGTTCCATGCTCCTGTTGCACAAGACACGAAGGCGCTTCTTTATTTGTCTTTTTCTTCTGCTGATACACAGATAGCGTGCACAGTTGGGATAGTGTGACCAGGTCAGGTTCAACAGGAGGGAAGGGGGAAAAAAAAAAGGGACGAATGGAAGGGGAAATCACAAGCACGGCGAAAAAGTTGGTGGCCACGGGAACTAGTGGTTTAGTTTTGTTGGAGACAGAAATGCAGACAGTTTGGTTTACAGGTGATGGGCGTTTGTAGCAGTGACCTGTAGCGGTGGCTGCGGGTGGGTGTCAGTGGCAGGTAGCGGGGACGAAGGGGACTCAACAACGTTGGCTGGACCTCGGCGGGATGGAAAATGACGTTGGGGGGGGCCCTTGTGAAGCTAAGAGTCTCGGAAGGCTTTGGAGGGGCGAGGGGTCGCTGTGTGTGATTGGCTGGGCTGATATGTGCCCTGTTCGTTTCTAAGCAGTAGCTCAGCTCATCAGGTACCGCGTTGTTTGTTCTCATAATCTGCCGACTTTGGGGGTGTCGTTTGTGACAAAGTATCAGTGACCAAGTATATGCTTGCTTGTCTTTTCTAGAATCGACTCTTTATTGGGAAATCTGCAGGGGTGAGTGTTTGGGTTCCCTTTGGCGCGGAATCTGTCCGGAGCCAGGTCATGGTTAGGCGCCACTATCATAACCACTAAGCAGTTATCAGGCTGACCAGATGCCGTGTTTTTATAGTAGTGAGTTGTCTGCCAATTAATTACTTTAAGATGCCATTATAGACCCCGGGGTAAGTATAACAATAACGCTATCGCGATCTCGAACCGTAGCGAAAGTTTGATTGTTTGGCACCTGAACTGCCTGAGATCATCCGAAAGTCCGTCCCTAGCCTAGTGACTGGAGTCGAGCAAGAGTCGCGTTGATGTCCACGAAAAAAGAGATGAAAAAGAGACCAGTTTCGGGCTGGGCAGCAGAGTCGACGATGAGAACACCTCCTTGGAAAGTGTTTAGCTCATCCACTCCAGTCCAGCTGTTGTGTCTGGAATCTATGGGTTGCCGAGGCTCACAGCTCGTAAAGTGTTTGCTTTCGCTTCCAAGAGATTTTGCCAGTCCATCTCAACAGTGACGTCGGACAGGAGGTCGAGACCAATCACATGCTGGTAAAATTCCACACTCGCCGACATGCTGTGCACAACAATAGATGCGTGGTGAATTTCTACATGAGATTGAGGTTCGAGCCTTCTGTCAGTATTAGTATTATGCTGTTTGTATACCGTTTGAAGAATAAGAAATAGATAATCTCGTACCGTGATGCTACGGTATAGGTGATTGTTTGAGACAGGAGCCCTACCACTCTGGAACCACTTTAGATATTGCAAACCCCAACGCCAAATTCCTGCTAAAGACTATCATCTATCATAACAGGTAAGTAGTATTTTCTTAAACATCATAGTAAGGAGCATGTTGACAAAATTTTTAATAAAGATTGGCTGATCCTGCATTATCTCCGTAGAATCGTGAGAGATTGCTGGAAATCAAGCACAAAGGTGGATTGTGCTGACATAATTTTCAATAGTTTGTTTTCCATCTCGCGTTAACTCTGCAAAGCCGGGGCATCATTCCCTGTCTAAGTTGTGTATGTGCATTTAAAGAGAATTAAAACTTGTGATAGTCTCTTACACTGTATAACAGAGAATAGAAATCAATATAAACGGAGTTAGACGGTGATAAATAGTCAATATTGAGGACCCGCTGTCAAATATTGATGGTGCTAGTTGGTAATTTGAACTCTGCCGAGATGATGTAACTTGATAGGCAGCCAAGTTTTGGTGGACAAAGGCCGTAGATGTCATCTGTGATTGACTACATGTATATAAGAGACAAATGCAAAGAAATTCTCGATCATGGCAGCATTTTCAAAACTCGACCCATTAGCTCAGGGGCAAACAACGATCATTCAACTAACTTATAGTCAGAATGGCGTCCATCAAGTTACCACTAGCCGGCAAGACAGCTCTTGTGACCGGCGGCATCAGGGGAATCGGTCGAGGTATCTCTCTGGAGCTCGCTCGTCGAGGTGCCAACGTCGCGATGGTATATGCCAACCCCAGCCGTCAAGATGCAGCAATGGAAGCGGTCAAAGAAATTCATTCCCTTGACTCTGGCGCAAAGGCTGTGAGCATTCAGGCAGACCTGAAGATATTTGATAACTATCAAAAGATTGTCGACGAGACGCTGCGGGAACTCAATGTCAGAAACATTGATATTGTTGGTATGATTATATCTGGTGAATACGAAAGCCATGTATGATGAGCTAAGTGGAAAAAACTGGCAGTCCACAATGCAGCTGTCGGCTCCCCTGTGTCGACGGAAGATACAACGGAACAGCTTTACGACGACACCATGGCCACAAATCTTCGAGCTCCATTCTTTCTCACTCAGACGTTGCTCCCATACATCCCCCAGGGAGGGCGCATTATCCTCATTTCATCCATTGCAGCTAGACGGTTCTCCTTTGGATTGCATCAAACCGCTTATGCCATTAGCAAGGCAGCTATCGAGGCGCTTGCCAGAAATTGGGCTGTTGAAGTAAGTTTGCACACTCGTCTTGTTCCCTCAATAAGTTTTGCCAAATCTAACACGAGTATCAGTTTGGACAATCTCGGGGGATCACTGTAAACGGTAAGAGTCTTGTCCATCACCCAATTTGACTATGTCTAATTGCTAACTGACTAAAGCTTTATCTGTTGGATTTGTTGAGACGGAATTGGTGCAGAGTCTCTCTCCTGAGAAGCTTGAAGCATACCGCCAAGAAAATGCACGTGTTACGGCAGCAGCCCCAAGGAGCGGAACACCAGACGATATTGCTCAGATTGCTGCCTTTATTGCCAGTGAAGAGTCTCGGTGGGTAACGGGAAGCACAATTTCAGCCAATGGTGGAAAGTGGCCAATCTAGTTTGATATTGTCTCTCGTACACTTTACATCGTAGCTCGTCCATATGCCTTTCAACAAGGAATATATGTGTTACGAAGCCCATTTTCGATGCTCCTTCATATTAATGAGGAAGAAGGCTATTGGCATTGTTAAAACTCGAAGTCTGCAGTGAGAGATCTGTAGAGGGGATGCTTACTTATCCTAGGCAGGACAGTATATGATTGGATGCCCACCCTGCCCATGTGTAGATGATCAGGCATCATTTACTCTGCCTGACTCAACTTACTACCTACACATATCTTCAACACCACGCTGCGCGGGTTTTCTCCAACTGACATACGAGAAAAGGGAAACAAAACCTGCCACAAGAATAGGCATCTCAAATAGCCATTAGTCGACGGGAACGGTATGATGGGTGATTTGAATCACACGATCTCTGATAATAAATTCGGAGCTGGTGCCCGCATCCATCAAGGCAACAGGACTGCTCATATACAAAATGTGACAAATAACTACGGCAAACCGTCTGAGACTACAAATAAGAGAGATGGAGAAGATGACATTCTGCGCCGCCTCTATACAACACCGTACGAAGACCGAAAGGATCGTAATCCTGATCGGGTTCCGGGAACATGCGAATGGTTCATATCGCATGAGCTCTTTAAGGAATGGGAAAGTAGCAAATCATCGAGGATGCTTTGGGTATCGGCAGATCCTGGATGTGGCAAGTCGGTTCTAGTAAAACACTTGGTCGATTCTGTGCTCCAGACTACAGAGTCTAGAACGGTGTGCTACTTCTTCTTCAAGGACGATTTCCCAGATCAGAGGAATATTATAAGCGCTCTTTGCTGTCTCCTACGTCAGCTATTCATAAGGAAGCCGCTTTTACTCTCTGATAAAATTATTCGCCAATTTGTCACAGGTGGAGAAACATTCGCTAATTCATTTAGTGAACTTTGGAAACTCCTTATACAAGTTTCAAAGGATCCTAATGCTGGCGAAATAATCTATATTTTAGATGCCATCGACGAATGTGAAGATCAGGGGAGGTCTCTTCTTGCTCGCAAATTATGCAAACTTTATGGCGCTACGAATGATTTTCAGTTAAAGTTCCTTCTCACAAGCCGGCCTTATGGCAAAATTTACCATGGTTTTCGGCCACTAGAGATCCCAGGACTGCCAGTTATTCATTTAAGCGGAGAAAGCGAGCATGAAATAAGAAAGATTTGTCAAGAAATTGATATTTTTATTAAATTTAAAGTCGAAGATATTGGGAAACGATTACAGCTTGTAGAAGAAGAGCAGAATCTCTTGCTTCAGGAACTCATGCAAATCCCTAACAGGACATATCTATGGGTATATCTTACACTCGATTTAATCGAGAGTAATATTACTATTGATAAGACAAGAATAGCTGAGGCTACTTCTTATATCCCGAAAACGGTTGATGAGGCGTATGACAGGATCCTCCTAAAGAGCCATGATTTCAAGCAGGCTAAGAAAGTATTACATATTATTGTGGGGGCCATACGGCCTCTCACCCTGAAAGAGATGAACTTGGCGTTACTCATTCTTCAACATAGCCGTCGATCTAATTCTAACCTCGAGCTTAAACCTGAAAATCGTTTCCGCCAAGAATTGCGAGATATCTGTGGTCTCTTCATAACGATAATCGATTCAAAGATATACTTACTTCATCAAACTGCGAGGGAGTTTTTACTTCAGAATAATAAAAATCCGATTGAGAGCGTTCATCAGGACTTTACATGGAAACATTCGCTAAATTTACTCGAATCTCACAACATTCTCTCGAAAATTTGCATCTGGTATCTACTCCATCTAGAAGCCGACATATATTCCCATAAACGTACCAGGACCTTACGTCTACCTTCCAAGGCTACGATATTTCTTGACTACTCTGCAAAATGTTGGGCGACTCACTTCCGCGAATTGCATATAAAAACGCAAGAAAAGAGGACTCAGCTGGTATTGAGGATATGCGACGTTAAATCAGACCTTTTCCAGATGTGGTTCGAGAGATATTGGACAAGTACAAACACCAAATTACCTAAAGGATTCACAAAACTTATGACTGTGGCATATTTTGGGCTGCAAGCAGCAGTTCAGTTTTTGCTAAAGCAAAGTATTGACCTAAATTCTCAAGACCATACATACCAACGATCAGCACTATCCTGGGCTGCAAGAAATGGCTTTGCTGTTGTTGCCAAGCTACTGGTCAGAGGGGCTCGATTTAAACTAGGGACTATCAAGCTTCCGTTTAGAAAAGGGGCTAGTGTCGACCTAGTGGATAAATATGGTCGCACGCCATTATCATACGCTGTTTGGAATGGAAACACTACTATGGTCGAGCTACTAATTGATGCGGGCGCACAGGTACACTTAAAGGATGAACTTGGCGGGACTCCAATGTCATACGCCATCTGTAATCAGAACGAAATAATAATTGATATTCTGCTTCAGAAAGGGGGTCAAGCCGATGTTGAAGATGACATCAATAATCTACTATTCTCGGCTGCGAAAAAAGGCGATGAAGACCTTATTGAGCTGCTACTCAAGACAAACAGAGTCAATCCTAATGCGAAGGATCAAACAAATTGCACGCCACTGCTACATGCCGTAAAAGAGGGCCATGTGGAAACAGTGAACTTACTGCTTGAAAAAGGAGCGGACCCCAATTGCAAAAATAACAATAATCAGACACCCTTGCTACATGCTGTAGCCAAAATCGATACAGCAACACGATGGGTTCCAAGCTCGGGAATGATGTATCACAGTATTCAAGCAGCTAAACGTTATGTGACAATGGTTGGAGTACTGCTTGAGGGAGGAGCAGACCCAAAGGCACCCTTTCTTTATGTTACAAAGAGAGGCGGAGGGACGGTGGCATTAAGAGTATTGCTCGAGAAAGGAGCAGACCCAAAGGCACTACTTCTCTGTGCTGCACGGAAGGGCCAAGAGGCATCAATAAAAGTACTGCTTAGCGTACTTAAGGGAGCAGATTTAAAAGCGCTCCAGCCCTGGGTTGTGCAGGAAGGTAACGAGATGGTGAGAAAGTGCTTCTTCAGTGAAGAGTTAGTCGAGCTGCGAAGGAAAAGACGAACAACATACAGGCTTAAAACGACCTTGAAATTGTTTTAGTTATGGCAACAAATTATTGGTAGAATAAGATCGGGCAACGCTGTATTAATGAAGATTAGATAAGATTGGGATGAGGTTCCGTGTATGGTTGTCAAGCGCATCTGCGACTAAATAGATAGTCACAGAATCAAGGCATGGTAAGTCTTTGTGGCAGCTACTGCTGCGTCTGTGGCGAAGGCGATGTTAGTACGATACACAATATCCGTGATAGAGAACGAGACTCATCGCAGGTAACGCTATTTAGATCTCACTTTCTTGTGCTCTGGACTAAGATATGCCTAAGTTAGTAAAGCTACGCGATTGGATAAAAGTTTCATTCAATTCGATTGGAAACAGGTTAGAACCATTCAAGAAGATGTACAACGAAATTTGACGAGTTTGCCAGGAGACTCTAAGCAAACCGAAAATCCCACTTTCATTGGATCAATTTTGAGGCACAAGATTGGCAGCATCGTTATTTTAATATAGCAAAATGTATACTTGCACAGGTCCTGGTATTGAATTTTCACATTCAGCCATAAATGATCCCGATATTGTCATCAAATACGTATGCTCATCCTAACCGCAGTGCATATAAAAGTGACATCTTATTTGACCACCTTGCTCCCGGCATCTCCTCTTAATAGCTGGTCTCATGCAAGCCAGGGTCCGATGACTGGTGAGATGCCCTAATTGGACCTGATATAATAGCCCCCGAAATGATCTTCGTCAAATGTGACACCATAGACACCAATACCGCGGAGCGTTTCCTTGTCCACGCCCACCTCAACAGCAAGATATGTTGCGATCTCTGCTACGTCCCTCCTCCATGCTTCGGCTTTACGTCTGTTGTGGCGATAACTTCTATGTCTCGTGTGGAATCTTACCCTTGAGGGGTGCCTGCTCTGCTGAAGGCATTCGATTGCCCGCTCCCTCCCAGCGGCGTTGACCATCATCACCAGGAAGTCTTTCAACCCGAAGAATGCTGCAGCCGCAAGTGCGCTGCCATGTTCGCCGACATTGCAGGCTATCGCAGGATCAGCCCCGGCCTTCAATAGAAGTTCCACAATCCGTGCGTTGCGATTCTCGTCGATAAATTGGACCATGTACCGGGGTCTGTAAATTGATTGAGCCACGTAGAAAGCGCGCCAGATACATGATTCCAAAGCGCTGCCGTAGTTGCCAACACTTGGAATTTGGTTGACGTCTGCACCGCTGTCAAGAAGAGCCACGATCTTCTTCTCGCAATGGTCCATACGCACAAACGAAAAAGCAGCAGCAGCTGCAATGAGAGCGCTCCCATACTTGCCGCATTCCGCAATGGCATTTGCATCAGCTCCAGCTCGCAGCAACATTTCAACTGATTGAGGAGTCCCTTCTTTTGCGGCCGCGATCAGGGCATTACCAAAGTTGACGCCGCCTTGTCGGTTCACGTCAACCCAGCCTTGATCCATAGCCCACTGCAGCATACCAGAGGCACCATGCATTGCCGTGAACTGGGCTAAAGTCCAGTCTGTATCGCTGTACAGGGTGTTGAAATCGACGTCTGCTGCCTCCACCAAAAGCTTGGCCGCAGTTTTGTTGCCTCTTGATATCGCTTTGCTCGCCGCTCGGCAATATCTTCCTTGGTGGCCAATTACGCCAATAACGCTCACCAAGTATCTGCAAATCGGCATGCATCCTCCCATTGCTGCAAGATCCAGCAGATTAAACGATAAATAGCCATCATACCCGTATTCCAGGCTTCCTTTGCCTTCTGTAAGAGCCAAGCTTTGGTCGATTTTGCCCTTCTCCCACCAATCACGCAAAGTATAGTAGAATCCGTATCGACACATCACCAGAAGAGCCATATTGGTTGGCTCTAGCTTCCCAAACACCAAGGACTTCATCCACCTTCTATAATAACCACTGCTATCTCCCGGCGAGCCGAGGAAGCGCTTAAGAAGGGCCGTGAGTTCTGTTTCAGGACATGTGCCTTCCAACGAATCTAACCACTT
Source organism: Trichoderma asperelloides (assembly GCA_021066465.1). Lineage (NCBI taxonomy): Eukaryota > Fungi > Ascomycota > Sordariomycetes > Hypocreales > Hypocreaceae > Trichoderma > Trichoderma asperelloides. The sequence continues at coordinate 94,103 of JAJKFY010000277.1, read as the reverse complement.
GTCGTACCGCTGGACGTGCTTAAACCAGTTCCTTATAACATAGCTCTCGAACATTTCTGGGACTCCGGCCGTATCGATTGATTTATATTCAACAAGCCCATACGGCTTGTCGTATCGCCGAATGTGTTTAAACCAAGCCCTTTTAACATAGCGCTTGAACCTTTCTGGGACTCTGGCCGTATCGATCGATTTCAACTCATCAAGCCCTTGTGGGTTGAATACTTCAGAGTCATAGTCCACGCGCATATGAACCGATTCTAGATCAGAATCCACGTCAGTATCGATCGATTCCTGATCAGTATCCATGTTCGTATTGACCGATTCTTGATTAAAATCCTTATCTGTATCGGCCGTTTCTTGATCAGAATCCATGTCCATATCAGAAGGTGACTCCAGCTTTGGAGTCATAAGAAATTCGAGAAGAATTTTAGAAACAAATGCGTCGCATTCTCCCAAAACCATGCCCTTTGACTCAAAATATTCGGCAACAGAGGCATGTGGCAGCATCCATACTCCTCTCGCTACATCAACTGTTAAAAGGTCTTGACAGAGCGATAAGATTTCTTGTTCAGTCCGCAACTCAATCCGTACGAAACGATCTCCTTTGTGAGCATATCTAATTGCTTCCAAGAGAATTCTTGATGTAAGTGGTATGAAAGAACACAGCACCCACTTAATGGCACGCACGGCAAGTGCCATGTCACTTTCATTATGCTGGTTTTCCAGATCATCCCAGAGCCGATCGTATGCCGCCATTAAGTCACGAGGTATCGTCTTGGCCCACGTTCTTATTGCATCATCAGAGACACACTTTTGAAGACTTTTTGTCTGAAGATAGACCCATCGAAACCTAGGTAGTATCTATGAATTAGTAAATTACATACATAGTGAATTGTACCTCGAATTGGACTCACATTCCGCCATTTTGCGAGCTAAATGTTTCTTTTATCACTTTTTGAATTCGAGATTTTCGTTTTTTAAAGAAATTAGTTGAATATAGTACTTCAGCAAGATATTTCTCAATATCGCCTTGCTGGTTGTTACTGTTTACCATAATTGTAGCCTTGGCTTCGAATGCCTCCAAGAATTCTCTATTTGGGCGACTTGATATAAATATCTTGACAGGCTTTATGGCTTTATCCATTAAATCAATCATGATTTCTGCTAGATTATAAGATGTAATGTCGGATTCATCCAAAGCGTCGAGGATAATGGTCGTCTTTGAATAGAGATTCATGGACTCCAAGATGAGGTCTTTGCAGTCCGTATAACTTAGGCCTCTCCCTTCTCTTTTTGCTATGCTGCATCTTTGTATGACCTTGCTTTGGATACAGCTATAATTGTTTGCCTTATAGGATAGCTGACGCACGAAGCTGCGGAGGACGGTAAGGGGATCTTGCATTGACGGTCCAGATCTGGTGCAATAGAAAAAGGCAAATCCTTCGTCATGTGGAGATGCTTCCAATGTTTGTTTAACATGATCAATGACACGAGATGTGAGATATGTCTTGCCGGTACCAACTGTTGCGTATTAGACTCAAAAATTGCAATTGAAATAAGCCTTTGTACCAAGAGTAACCTACCAGTTCCTTGAAGGCATAATAGCGTTGAAGACGAAGCAATACACTGCCAGTCCTGAAAGCTTTCATGGTTTATAAGCCAATCACCTGTATTTTTTATTCTTGTATCCTTGATGGTGGCGTGGCCTCTTCCAAATTGTTCAGAGCTGATAAAGTCCATGATCTTCTCCAGCTGATAATCATTGACATTCTCAAGCAACTTAGCGACTCCTCCGTCAATTCGTGTTAGTGGCGATGAGATTACATCAAGTTTTGCCAATACATTTCTTAGTCCTTCGTCTATCTGTTTTGTAGCTTCTTCATTTCGCAACGCTTCATAACTTTGGACTTCGTATGACAACATCCGCTCTTTTTCAAGTAGATCTGAGATAAGGCCCGCGGCTTGCTCCGGTCGGAGAATAGTATTCAATGTCTGCCTGACTATTCCGCTTTCAAACAAAGTGCCAGACTGGGCCAGAAGCTGTATTGCTGAAACGTACAAATCAACAAGGGCGTTGCGTAAATTTGATACGGTTCCCTCTTTAGTCGATATTGCGTTATTGTATAATATCTCATATACCTGGCCTCGGCAGACAATACGAGTGAACAGTTGAATTGTTCCAGCAAGCGCCGCCATTTGCTCCATTTGCTTAAATGGGATCTGATAAATGGTTAGTACTGGAATTCATTATGTAAATGCGAATACCACCTACTTTCAACACTGCTTTCGCGGCAGCCCAAGGAACACTAACTTGTGGCGGCGCGAAGTTGATGGCGACGTCTCCAGCCATTGTAAGGAAGCCGATTACATCGGCAATATACGCTCGGAAAATGATTTCTTGATTGCCAATCTTGATCTTTAATGGTGAATCTTTCTCTTCAAATATCTTTTCCTTCTCTTTAATGAGATCAGTCAGCTGTTTTATCTGATCTTCTGGCTTTGCTACTACTGAAGCCAGAGACTTGAGCCCCTGTTTCTGAATCCATTCTTGGGTTTCTTTGTTGACTTTACCAAAAACCTCCTGCCAAAGATTCAGCGATGTAGTGGATTGTTGACCTGAAAGAGGCACCGTTGGCGCCTCCAAAACCGGAGGAGAAGAAGGCGCTGGTACTTGAGGCTGGTTAGAGTCCAACGATGGTGAAGAGGGCAATGCAGTTGACAGTAATTGTGTACTTGAAGGTTGTGTCGGGGCTTGAGGCGTTGAAGTAGTTGATGGAGTTGTTGTTTGAGATGATCGTTTGAATAAATCACGAAATCTCCGCCGACCCTTTTCCGCTCTCAATCGGCCGGTATCAGCCATATCTTGGTATTCGTTACTGAGAAAAGAGTAAAGAGTGTTGCGTCTCAACATCCATCAATATTGCTTAAATAGTTCACGTGATGCCAAGTCGCGCAATCCTGTGAAGGATCCTTGGTAAAGCGCAGCTTTGCAGTGGTTATTAGCTCTACCCGCACGAATGGCAATAAGCCGTCAACAGCTATATTGGTTGGATACTACATCGGAATTCTTCGTCGCTCTTCTTTCCGAAGATTTCAGTAATATGACTGTTTCAAGAGATTTCGCATTCCTCTTCTCATTCTTTCATTGGACTGCTTGGACGGATCAAATAGCCATGCGTTAATCATCGCCATTATTAAAATGCCCATAGTGGTCGATATTGTTAATCTTACCTTTGGAGGCGCAGTTGTCATTCAACCTAATAAGCCAGATTTCTGGAACAACATACACAGAGCATGTACCAGGATCAGCTGGCGGATGTGTCAGACATGAAGTCCTACGAAGGCATCATCTCTGATCCTAGAGGCACTAGTACATCTTGCCTTCGACTGCTTCGCGGGAATCTCGGGCAAATTCCGTTCAACAGAATCTTTAATCATCCGGCTTCGAGGACTGCGGCATGCATTTAAGCTCGTACAACCAACAATGCGGGCCTGGGAAATTGGCCTGGGCTGCTTATTTGCATACGAGGCTGAAGTCGTGAAATGCGAGCCAACAGTCGACACCTTCCATACATGTACCTAGTATCCCCTAAGGAAAAGAAAAGGAACACATAACAACGCGCACACAATATTGTAGTGCTCTTTACGCTACTCATTACTATACTTGTCAGCATATTTACAATGTGTGAAAGTAAAGCTACCTACCAAGAGGAATACAGAGGCAACTATGTGCCAAATTTTATGGACACGGAATTCGGTTCCCAGACTGTAGCGCCAGATACACCATTTGTAGGCACTATATTGACGAAGAGGAATGATGACTGTTCTGCTCATGGCTGTGAGAGGCGTAACGGCTGCATACGGCAATCAAGTGGCAACTACAGGCATTGCGACTACTAACAAATCAACGGAGAGTGTGAATATGGGACAATGGTTCATGTATCCGAATTTGCAGCAAGGCGGCCGACACACCAAGGCAAGATGGAGAAACGGACGCCAGATACTATCACGGGATGCACAAGCTCCCTCTGGTCGTCAAAGAACTGTGTTGGATGTTGAATGCATGAACAGGTTCCCAGAACAAAGGGTATTTTAGAGGGGAGATTTTGAGATTGGTGGGTTGATGAAATAAGGTAACTGGTGATAGCTAAAGAGGCATACCAGAAGAAATCTATAGAGTAGACATATTTGCTCTGAAGAGAGTTTTCCTCATGAGATGCTAGCATCACAGCAATGATATCGCTTTTACTTACATTTGTATTCAGAAATTGGGACGAGTCTATGTACGTGAATGTCTTACGAAATTCCTATATGTACCTACCTCTCACTCTAACGCAATCGTCATGTAGGATAACTTTTTAGCACAATTTGATGGAAGGCGAGGTATTTGTTAGTGGGGTAATACTACTCACGTCACTTACACCTTTGAGAGTAGTTTTTTTAGCAATCAGATAGTATTCTTGCCGAATATAGTGTCCAACCAACCCCGTATTGCGTTAGAAACCTCCTTCGGCTCACACGATGAAGAAAACATGTGAACTTGGCTTGGATTGCCATATTGGATACAGGATTGAACCGGATATCCAAATGCAAGATCTGTCTTTTGTTCTACCGGAAAATCGACGACCTCTCCCATTCTTGCCCGCCTCGCCCTGTTGGTAGCAAAGCCTGTTGGTAGCAGAGCTCGGGCGTGAGAAGCACAGCCCCTCTCAGATAAATACACCGTAACATTTCCTATTTCTGTGATCGGATTAACATCAGGTGCTTTCATACGCCGGCCCAGTTGTCGTCATTTATTTCGTACAGGTGACGGCTCCAACAAGGTTATAGCCCATCCCTCCACGTGAGCACAGCTGCCGTGTTTGCTATATTCCTTCCAACCAGCGCGGGCACGTTAGAAATATCTGTCATGGGATGAGGGATTTTAAGTCAATGACAACTTTTCATGACCTACATACCTACTATCCAAGTATTCAACAAGATATATATAAAAAAATAAAACAAAAAAACATTATAACACAGAAGCGCACACCGAATCAGCAAAGAGCATCTATAAGCCATTTATTCTATGATGAAAACACTTTCTGCTTTATTATTCGGTATGGCTTTAAATCCGTTTCGACCATTCGGAGATTCGCCAACCTATCAAGAGGAATATCGAGGCAACAACTATACACCAGCTTTCATAAATACAGAATACGGTCGCCAGATTATTGCACCGGATACTCCATATGTAGCAGCAGCAGGCAAAAACTTATTATACTTCATCGACACCCGGCTTGATGCTGAAACGGCAGGGCATATAAAACAACAATTAGAAAGGGCGTACGTACCGAACATGGAGGAGGTCATCTCTATCAATGAGTTTACCGCTACAGCAGAGACAGTAAATGTTGAGACTCGTGAAACAACATTTACATTTGATCCTGTTTATGCCAGAGTGCTATTCGCCAAAGGAATAAATAAGCGTAACCCCGAAATTAAGCTGACTGAACATAAGATCGGTGGCGGTGATTGGTTAGTGGCCTACGACCTTGATGCTGCATGTTCTTAATGAAGAGGCAATTATACTATTGTAGTTGTTGGGCCAGGATTTCATGCGGCAAGCAGATGGCAATGGTATGATATAGCGCATTTTACGTCTAGTGGCTATAAGCCACTCAGTCTCAGCAGATTTCGTCTTTATGTTAATTATTCTGCCCTGCGAGTGTGTTTCATAGAATTCTAAAGCTATCATCATATATTTACGCTTCTTACAGTTTCCCACATTCTCATGAAGCTCTCAATGCAGGGTATCGCTTTTTAATGTGAGCTATATCTGTGCTGAGAAGCGATATCTAGATGCTCTCTCAAATGACGTCGGGGGCTTTTCGACAAACTTGAGCGTGTCATGCGATTCAAGCGAGATCACTCTCCGAAGCGAAGTTATCCTTTAAGTAAATATAGGAGCGCTTAGATACGTGCTAGCCATTGCATGAACTCTGGGCTGCGTTTACAAGACTTTAATATCGTTTCTCCTCGTGTGAGTGACATGCGTTATAGCATTTGAAGCGTGTGTAAGAGTTTAGCTTACGACTTGTGTTGGACGTGGAACTTGATATAGTCGTCATGGGTATTCACATCGATAGTGGCCATTCTAGCTATAGAAGATACTGTGTCCAGACTCATGCCCAGCTTCTTGTCCTCTGTGAATAGTCTCATCAAAGGTATAAGAACCCAGGTATACATGCTTGGTAAGTCGTATTTGAAGAACGCATGTACTAATGTCCTTTAACTATCACCACAACCAGCACCAATAGATTTTAGACATAGCTTTGCGCGACCCAGAAGTGCCACAACCGAAAGTTGACACTCGTTATTTTACTATAATAAAGAATACATGTACACTGCTTCTCCTATGTATGGCAGTGTCCCTATTTATATGTAAGTGAAGCTCTGCTATCTTCTTTCTTATATCCAGATGCTTGTATAATGGTCTCCGCTTGCTTTATTCACTCCGTACTCACGACTTCTTAACTTAATCGCTTTATTTCTTGTTTCTCATTCTTTAGCTTAAGCCAGAACTTTGACGTATATATTTTATACTAAATTATTGAGAACATCATAATTTAATACACAGTTTCTGTTACAGTAAAGTGACACACTGCGCTCACTCATTGTAATTCAACCCATGGCGTCCAAACACTTTTGTAACTAATATTCAATTCCACCGCTATTAAACGATTTGTAACTACAGCTAAAGATACGACGCTTCGGAACTTTTTTACCGTCACCCGTTCTCACGCTATCTACAAGCACTGAGAGTAGTAAGAGTTCAAGACCTGGCAAGTGTAGCCGCTAGCACACTGGGTAGGACCAGAGTAGCCGATTCCACCACATTGTCCATAGTGAGTCTGGGTCGCGCTGGGAGAGCTTCCAGTGCTGGTGGGACCTGAGGGTGGCGTCGAGGTCGGGCCACTGCCACCGGTGCTGGAGAGCTTGCTGTTGACAAAAGCGAGAGCCTGCTGGCCGTACTCCTGGCCGTAACCTTGGTGAGTGGCAGCGTTATTTCCATTGCAGCAGTATGGGTCTGAGGCATCACAGTATGACTGGACCTTAGACGCCGCGGCGCAAACAAAGCCAGATGAGTGGGCATCGAACTGGTTGAAGAATAGCAAAATTAGAAAGGTGACCAGTTTTACAACGAAGAGAATACTTACACCCCCAGCAGTACAGGTTCCAACATTATATGGCAGTCCGGCAATATTTCGAGGATCTCCCATAAAGATTGCGGCCTTGACAGCAGAGGCTGCTGATGCGGATATCGGAACAGCAGTGTTGCTGTATCCCTCACCAGGGTCACCTCCTCCGCAAATTACATCGTCAAAGACTTGGCCACCCTTTCATATTAACGGTTAGAACTGATTCTATGAATGATAAGAAAGAAATAGAGAGAGAGAGAGAAAGAGAGAGAAACCTGAGAGTATCCAACCAAGACCAGCTGAGTATCTGGGCAGGAGTTGTGGAAGCTGTTTATTGCTGTGACCGCGGCGTTGATGCCGTCCACAACAGAGGTATTATAAGGGACGCTGCCACAAGAAGACTGACCACCACAAGCTGGGTAGTCAAGTGCTTCGGATGTAGTTCCGGGATGGGCGGCGATGATCAAGTTTACAACAGTAGAGGAGGAGCCATATCCTGCTGGTGCTGTAGTTTCACGAGCACCGAAAACATGTATCCCTGGGCACTGTCGCTTAACGGTCGCTCCATTCGCTTGGCTATTAGCAGTCAAAAGAGCTTGACTGAGTAAAAGAGCAAGGGAGTTCTTAATTGAAGGCATCTTTTCCTCTGTAGTGAAAAGATTAAGGATAGAAGCCAATAGTGTAAGATGATGGTTGTATTTTAAAATAAAGACATCTAGAGCGAATAGAAGATTATATAGTATCAAGTATCAATTATTAGCCTTATATATATTATCCAAGTCTTCATCTTGCCATCAGCTTATGTTATACCAAAGCCTTAATCCGTTCTAGTTACTGTTGTATTCCTTTTCCCCAGATATTTATCCTCGCAAGAAAATTAGGCTAAATCAACGTTTATGACAGCTATATATCCTAATTAAACACTTGACCTCTATGGAATAGGTGCTATTAAAATTCTCTTTACATTTACATTTACATTTACATTCACATATAGAAGGTGTAGTGCGTGCGCAAACGGAGTACGTAATCTACAGGCCGCTGATAAGATCATACAGCCATCTCCAGCTGTACTCCTTGGAATTGCACCCTTTGGACCGAGGAGCCGACAAGGACTTTTCAATTCCTCTGTTAAATGATTAGAGAGACAATCTCCGCTTTTCCGAGCTCATGCGTACGCATTCGCCAAATGTTAACTTCGGCTATTTATGTAGTATGAATAAACAATATATCCATGAGAAGAGCGACTGAATGTTTTCCAGTAAAAAATCTACCTTAGACCTGGCGTAATGCCACCACTGGTGAGAATTACAATTAAGATGCAACAGAACAGGCCAGGCATGTCCTCTTAAAATCGCCAAGTTACACACAAATGAGGAAGTTAAACATCTCTTCTCTAATTTAACAGAGACGTTGCCTCAAACACCTAATAGTATACATAATCTTACTGCAAGTAGCTAGTATTTTTCAGGACACGTCTATTTAGCATATCGGCTAAATACCTTTTTACCAAGAATTATACCATGAATACAAAATGTTTAAACAAGTTCTTTATACATCAATTATCCTATACTGGAAAATCTAGCCTTCTTTTACAATATTACTACATTGATGGCAGTAATTGCCGGCATGTATCCGTGCAGCCGAAGTGGGGGCTTCATCAGTGGTGAACGAGGGCCGTTGATACATATTATCACTCAAGACATAAGTAAGTAAACTCAAGCACTTGAACTTTGAACTTTTCATGAGTAGGAAAGGCTTCAGTTTGAGGCAAGCTGAAATATAACGCGAAATGCATAAATCATTAGCTGTCGAGAGTCGCCTGACGTAAAACACGTGTCTAATTCCACAATTAATTGGCCAAAATGATGCCCAGCATCGGCCAGGGTTGTAAATTCGTAGCGATTCACTGCGAATGAGTTGAAGAAAAAGACATGAAAAAAATAAAATAAAATAAAATAAAAATGCTAATATGCTGATTCTCGTTTCGTTACTAAGTTGGAGAAAACGAGCAGAACAAATGAGAACGAAACAAAGCCGTCACAATTTTATAAAAAATAGTACATAGTAGGAACATTTTGCAAATACATAGTAGTCCAGTAAATTACACTCAAAGAAAACATTAATCGCTATACTTTATCCAATACTAAGCTGCACTATCAAGTCTTAGACCAATTATTGATTAATGCTATCAGCTTTGCGCGATCTGGAAGTGTCATAACTGAAAAGTTGATAGTTGACGTATGGAAACAGCGTTACAACAAGACGAGAATAGAGCCATTGGAGGACAATCCCTCATCTGTTAGCCCGAGAGTTTCGCCAACACAGAAATCATTTATTGAAGTAAAGACTTTACGGAGTAAAAGTATTGCTTCTTCGCCCATCATTCATGTCGCTGCCTGCCACGTGATCTTCACCAAACCTCCAACCTCCAACTGACAGGCTCCACCGCCAAAAAAGACACGCCATGCAAGCTGCATCATCCCTGTCGCCCAAGCCACAAGCTTCCAGCCAGCTACGTACAGTTCTACGCAGCGCCATGGCGAGGACCTGATTTAATTGTCTGCCTGATTTGAGGAGTGCTGGGAGCTGCGAACCGCCGCAGGATCTCCTCTTCAATTGCATCTGTGCACCATCGTCTGCACATCACCTCAAGCCTTCGTCTTCTCTCCGTCAAACGTAAACTTTTTACCCCAGCTATAGCAACACTCCGGAGCTGCTGCTAGTGCTATAGATCCACTCTGTGTCGATACTACCCGCTCACGAATACCGTACGATTCCGCTTCTCCATCCTACCGCATTGCATTAGCTATTGATTGCGCGCTTGCCTGGCTTTATCGCTCTGCCATTGTTGCGGCTACAGCGACTCGCAATTCGTCAAATCCGTATCATGATCTGATCAGCACAAACAAATCGAATCTCGCCATGGCTCCAGCTCGCCGAGGCCAGCCGTCTGCGCTCTCCGTCCCTCCTCCCGCTTCTTCTGCCGCGCTCGTCGATCTGCCGCCTATTTCTGCTCTGTTCCTCATCGACTTCGACGTCAAGGCCGGCTACACAATTGCCTGGAAACAAGCCATTCCAGGTCTCGAACTCGAGGGTCTCGTCGAGTATAAGTCGCTACCGTCCGGTCTGCACACCGTCTCCGATGACCTCATCTACTTTGTCCATGATGGTGCGCATGCGGGCTTGAGCGCATTTGTCAATGAGCCTTGCGAAGAAGAAGAGGCTCGCCATGCTCGAATGATATCCGTGGGAATTCTTGTTCCTCTGAGCTATGGAAGGCTGGGTCGGGCATGGAGGCATGCCGACAACTTGAAGCAGATGGCGGCGTAAGTAGTAATCCTTTCGGTGCTTTATATGAGCTAGAGCTAGAGCTAAGCAAGGTGCTATCGAACAGGAACCTCGTCAAAGATCGCACCCAAACCGAAATATTAGAAAAGTACTGGAATACCAACAAGGCCAAAGAGGGAGAGAGCTTCTCAACTATCGCCACCCCCATCTCTCCGATACCAGATTCATCGCGCAAGGCTCACGATCGAAGTTCATCTCTCACCGATGGCGTTTCATTATTCCAACCTGAGCACAAGCTCTCTCCTTACCATCCTGCATGGAGCCTTCCCGAGCTGCTGGACAGATTCGGGCCCTTGATCTTCCCTATCCATCGAGCCGCCTTGCTTCGACAACGTATATTAATATCGTGCCATGCTCCGGTACATGAGATTTGCAACTTTGGTATGCAGCCTCCACCTCGGAATTGAAACTTCACAAAAACTAACAAGCTACCAAGTATATAATATATCCATCTTATCCAATATCCCACTCTCCATCACAAACTCGCTACCTACACCTTCCCCACCTCAGCGTCTTCGGCCTCTATTCAGCATTGGCGTGCATGATATTTCGTTCCTCATGGATGATCTCAAGGCATCAAAACGTGCCCGCAGCGATGAAAACGCCGTTGACGACGCTGATGAGTCGGGCTCTGGATGGATTGCCTGCACCACTGACAGCATCCTTGCAACCAAAGACACTCTCTGGGATATGCTCATCACGATGCCTCCAGATTACTCTGCGAATGCTAAAGAAAAAGCTTGGCCGATTGTAGAGTGCCCTGGTGGAAAACCAGTCAAGGCTACTCAGCGTGATCTGCGTCGCTTTAATGCCCTACGTACAGGCCTCGCACGCTTGGCTGCGAGCCCACCCACACCGACTCTAGGTCAAGACCCCCGATCCCCTGAATCTGAGACCTCGGCAGTGAGGTTATCTACTAGCCATTCCGCTAGGCTGGTTAAAGATGAACCTTATGAAGCTACTGACAATCTCGTCGAACCCGTCACCTGGGCGGCTTTTGCTTATAATGGCTTCATGTGGTGGGCCAGCGCTGGTGAGCAGATTCGCTCAGAAGAACAGGAAGAGTCGACTCGCGATTCAGCTCTTCTTGCCGATCTATCATCTCCAACAAGCCCCAATATCGGATCTATGTCAATACCCCCCCCTGTTGCATCGCCGCCACAAGCAGAGCCCCTCAGTAATTCAATCGCCTCTCTTGCCGCTCGCCGCTCAAGTGTCGATGGAGAAGCTAACATCGAGCTGGCCATCATCACTTACTTCCACCGTCTCACCACGCAGATGCTCTCTGTCCTGGTGGACATAGTCGACGCTGCCGATGAATCGTATCGCGACAGCAATGATAGCGGAGATGCCGATGGAGATGAGGACGAAACCGAGGACCTGATTCTCAGTGGTAGTGATGATTCCGACTCCGCCGTTACCATAGATAGCCGGTCCATTGAGAATATGGGCCTCGATGTATGGAGCGCTAGCGATGCTCTGTTTGTGCAGGAGCTTGTTGCCGTGTACTTTGGCAGACAGGCCGTCATTGAAGGAAAAGGAGTTGAAGTATGTGGCGTACGAGTATGTTGAGCCGATAAATTCCCGTTCTACTATACCTTTTTTTTTTCTTCCTCCTATCCTTTCCTTTCTATATCTTTCTTTGGCAAGATGGCTTGAATGATTTATCTTATGACTACCATTGGGGAATGAAAAAAAAAATGAAGGCGAAGGAGTAATCTCTGGCGATAATAGATATTTCCACGACGTACATAGATGTAGGAGTAGTAGTAGTTACAACAACAGGTGTTCACACACACAGACACACACTTACAAATCCACATGCAACGAAAGCACAATTTTCCGATCAAGCTTTTTGGTTCTTTTTTTTTTTTTTTTTTTGTTTCCATTTTACATTGTATTGTTCCTCATGATGTGATTCTAGGTAGGATAAAGCTAGGTAATACAAGTAAATTAACAAAAACCAACATAAAATTAAATCCTTATGCCATTTGAAAAAGAACTCCACGCCGTCGACGAGAACACGGCTACCCAGCCCAGTCAAGTTAGTTTCCCTTGCCGCAACAACACACACATTTGATGCAAAGTCAACCTCGAATGCTACTCTCCCAAAGTACCTAATGCTTTGAGGCTCCCCTCACTCTTTTTTCGAAATTTTTTTTAAAGAATCTTTTTTTCTTTTTTCAAGTCTAATAAAACACACTCCATGACAACTTCCTGTCTAGGAGAAAGAACCTCAGCTCTCATCTTCTGTGTCAGTATTCGTGTCACTTGTGTCATCCTCCTCTTCATCTGTGCCGGACTCTTCATCAGAGCTATCCTGCTTTCGCTTCGGCTTGGAGGCCTGGGCGGTAGGTTGCCCCTTGAGAGCCTGCATTTGTCCAGCAATAGAGTCTGCATCAATCACACGTTAGCTGAAATCTTTTTTAAATATCCTTTGAGGGGTTTCAAAATGGCTTACCTTCTTCGGGTTCGCTAATTTCGTCTTCGGCTTCCATCTCGGCCGCCTTGCTAGCATCTTCCACAACAAGAGTGACTTCCATCTTGGTATCGAAACCGACATAAGAATCGCAGACGACGTGCATGCAGAAAGTGTAGTGGCCAGGTTGAGGAGGAGCGGCGAACTGAGCCTTGAGAGTCTGCATGTTAAAGGTGGGCTTGCCGTCTTCGGTAAAGATGGGCTGATCAAACTTGTCAAAGGTGAACGGAGGAACGGCCATCTTGTCCTGCTTGGAGTCACTGAGGAAAGCGTACCACTTGGGGGAGTGGTCGCGGGCGTAATGGGGAGCAAAAGTCAGAGGTGGCAGGGCAGAATTCTCCTCAACGGCAACAGGCTTTCCATCAGGGCCCTTGACAATCTTCTTCTTGCGGCCCATAAGCGCATCCAGATCATCTTCAGCGGGATCGATATCTTCCAAGGAAACCTCATCGATAGCCGGAACGTTCTCGGTACCAGGAGGGATGAAACGGCCTTTGATGACCAGAGTGACAAGGGATGAAGGAATGATGACCTTTTCGCCAGTAACCTTGAAGAACGCCTTGGCAACACGGAAGAAAGGGAGCTGCTTTCCGACACTGATGGTTTCCTTGTACTGCTCTTCGGTGAGGAGATCCTTGCCAACAGCGAGCTGTCTTCGCTCGGCGTCGGGGAGGTCCATGAATTGCTGAACAGTCAGATGGATCTTTGAATCGCCTTCAATGGCCGCGGCAACCTTGTCGTTGATGTGAGGGAGCTGGAGGAGAGGAGATGACTTGGGAGATACTGCCTGGATGAGATGCTGGTTTGCCTTGAATGATCCTGCGATGGGGCCAATGTTGCCGAATGCCAACGCAATCGCCGCGAAAGACTGGTTTAGTGTTCGGGCAATTGCGCCAACTTCGAACTTCGCCTTGGTCAGTGCAGGGTCATCGAGCTCGACACGACCAAGATAAGCCCATAGTAAGGCAAGCACCTTACGTCGCACGCCACTATCGAGGTCTTCGAGCTTTTCCTTGTCCTTGAGAGAGAAACCACACGCAAATGGCGAGCTTTCACCCTCTGCTGAGATCCGGGACTCGATTTTGGAAAGGCCAGACTCGGCTTGGTCTCCCTTGAGGATGGCTTCGAATTCCTTCCCAGTGCTGAGAGCAGTAATGATACCACCCTCGTCAATCTCTTCGTTGTAGTGTCTGAATAGACGGTTGGCACTTTCCATTAGGACGCCTTCTTTTGACATCCTCTTGGTGCCATACCACCATGAGCCAACAAGGTAGGGAAGTAGAATACCCATAAGACCGGTGTAGAGCAGAATCAGGTATTTGCCGTTGCCCTCGGCGATGATGAACTGAGGTAGCGCAATGCCGATGCTGAAGCTCTGCTTGCCATCAGGGTGACCGTACTGGATGTAGTTGTTTCGTACGTCCTCGTCTGTCAGGGCTTGGTAGGCTTTTGTGAGTTCGACGTATCGGTCGTTCAGCATCTCCAAAGTCTCATTCTTGGAGGGGTCCGGCCTGACCTTGTCCGGGTGGAATCTGACAGAGAGTCTCTTGTAATGGGATTTGATTTGTTTTTCGGTAAAAGACTGCGCATCATATCAATGTTAGCCTTGAAAGCGCACAGTAAAGAAAGAGTATGCCGCCCGGCTTATTGCTCCAGGCCACGCCATCAGTCTTCTTGCTTACCTCTGAGATGCCCAGAATGTCGTAGGGATTCCAAATCTTGGGAACGATTCTTTGTGTGACAATAATAAGATAGACCATGCCCGCCATGAGCGCCCATCCCAAAACAACGAATATCGCCCTCTTAATCTTCCTCTGCTTCCTCTTCTGCGCCTTGCGCAGCGATACTACGACATCGCCATGCTTTGTTTTGTAATCGGACGAGATGCGCGGCGCAAGCGCATCGTCGTCGGTGCTTCGACGGAAAAGACTGTATGTCAAAGGGAGGGTGACCAGGCCGGTGACGGTCAAGATGAAGAAAGGGAAGAACTGGCCCTAAACGGTCGAGAAGCATCGTGGTTAGCATCATCGTCCTGAGCCCCGACAGCTCCAGCCCACCCTGCCAAGGCGAATTGTGAGAGGTGGCCAAACGACTCCGGCAGAGCAAAGAATCCGGCACAAGGCAAACGTACCTGTTCGTCGTACGAGTAGTCTGAGCTGCTCATTTTGACGGCCTCGAGGAGCTCAGCCTGCTCGGGGAAAATGCAAACACAAGAAAAGTATGGCCAACGATGCCAACTGGAGCGACTGCCCTTCTCAAAAGTGTCCTTTGAATGATGGTATAAGCGCAAGGTCCAACGGCAACGGGGCAGTGGATTATCCGGCTTCCCCACATTTCATGAGGCCAGATATAGAAAAAAAAATCAGGACAGGCGCCTTATCACGCTAATCTGGGCTAATCTGCGCCTTAGTGAGGTACCGAACAGCTGCCGCAACCTTGCCAGTATGTACGTACTCCGGAGTCTAAGAGGTACCCAAGTCTGTCTGGGGCAGGCCGTCGTCCAAATAGGCATGTCAATTGCTATTGTGAGACGCCGGAAATAGCATCTCATAGAAGCACCGTGGAAACACATGGATGTAGCATACGTTGCAACAAATTCCACGCCCTTCTATCATGATACTTCCTACTAGCAGTACGTACTAACAGTAGTGCATTTTAAAGTTAGTAGTGTTCACATGTGATGATCCTTTTCACGCCACCATACTTCTCGATAAACGCGTCCTACAAGCATTGATTTGCTGCAACTGGTCTGGGTCTAAAATCAATAAACTCTACGGACAAATCTGTCTTCTTCGCTGACACGGATCGCTACTCGTGTGCTAAATACTAACTTATTATACAGTTATGCGTAAGCCCGCCTTCTAAAATTCTCAATTGCTAACATCATCTTTCTCTTCGCCGTCTTGCTGTAGCGGCGTAACTTCGCCAACATCGTTGGTGAATTCGCCATCCAGATCTGAATCATCCTCTGTCGCCGTCGCGGAAGACACCATCGCCATTTCTCCCAGCAAAATGCTTCTCAAGTCATCATCGCTATAAATCGACTGCATGCTTCCCCTCCTGACCCATGGTCTGGTTTCTCTCCTCCCCTGATCTATCAATCTCTCTATTTTGAGTCGGTTCGATATGAACTTGAGCTTGGGAAACGTGCTCTGCTGTCCCTCGTGTATCATTCGGGCCAGTCGCTCTGCATCGGGGTCTGTTAAAAGGCGCCAGTAGTCCGAGGGGATAGATTTGGGCCAGATGGTGATTGTTCCGCCAAATTCCTGCAGCCAGAGCTGGCTCCAATCTTGTCCCAGAGGGCGCGGTAGCAGCTCTGCATGTCTGATAAACTTGAGCCACTTGTTCATGTCAAGTTTGAGGTAGTGCTCAATCGCCGACATGAGATATCCACCACGCCAGCCTCGCCCCTTGCGATGAGTGACGGGATGGCCAACGGCGCCTCTTGAAGAAAAGAAAAAGAGGTTGATATGAGGGTTGACTTGGCTCACGACAGTAAAGTTGACGTTGAAGTGCGTATTCAGCGCTTTGATAGGGATGTCTGTTCTTAAGCTGCCGTCCTTCCACTTGTGGCCGAATGAATACGGCGCCAGTGTCCCATCACGCATCTTCATCATGAGGACAACAGGGTTGAGAATGCCGGGGACCGCTGCGGATGCTAGTACGGCAGACCAAATGACGCAGTCGGGGCTGGTTAAGTAATTACAGAGGATAGTTGGAGAGTGAGGGTCGGCAGGCACGCAGCTGACATTGAGAATGCGACCAGTTCGCTCGTACGCCTCCTTGAATGTCATTGAACCTCTTGTAAACCATGAGCATCGCTCGGCCCAGTCAACCGAGTCAAAGCGGGCTCCAGTCTTCCACCATCTGGAGAACCAAGTCGTAATTGGCTCGCCGCAGGCTGTAATTCGGTGCGCCAGAGCTGGCACTAGAAGCTGCTTGAGCTCATCGTTGGTGTGGGTGGCAACAAGGCCCGCTATGAGAGCACCTCCGCTGGTTCCAGTGATGACGTCGGGTAGCAGGTCTGCGTCGAGCATCGCCTTCACAACTCCGATATGATAGTAGGCGAAAGTAGCTCCTCCGGATAAGCAGAGCGCTGTTCGGCCGTAGTTGGCATGCAAATGCTTAAACAGTATTCGTTTTTCATCGGCTTCGAGCTGCTCCGTGTGCAGCAAGAATCGGAGGCTCTTCTCGACTAGAAGCAAGTCAACATTTCATTCAAGGACCGTTCTAAGGGGAGGTTGTGATGCATAGCTCACCATCATCAACGAAATTTTGTACCAAGTTCTTGGTTCCATAGTATGTTTGGCTGTAAAGTCGTGGATTTTCCACGCCAACAAAGTTATTCTTGACGCAAGCCTCCAGTAGCGCCCTCAGGTCATCAACAGCTTTTCTCAGTTCTTGCCGGTTGCCGCTTGCTTCAAGTGCTTCTGCCTTGATCCTCGTCTTGCGTATCTGTCCCCATACTCGCTTCACTGTCTTTGAATCATAGTAGGCGAAATCGTCGACCTCTCTCCAATTTTTTCGACCCAAAAATTCATCCAGCTCTTTCGCTGCTTTAACCCAGCCCTCATAGCTAGATGTTCTGCGCATATTTCTGCGCAGTATTTCACGGCGACCGCGCCATGTAAAAAAGTGTTCGTAGAACCAAATATACCATCTTGTGGAAAGATACGCGACGCTCAGCCCGATAAGCCACGAGAAGACGAAGAAAAGAAGCGGCCACTTTGAGAGCAAGTACAGGTACCCCTCTCTTGTCTCATCTTTCGTCCTGGTGCCTAACAGTCCCTCTACCGCCGCAGCGCCTTTCCTCCTTTTCTTCGTCCCTCGTTTGCTTCGATAGAGGTTTGGGTTTATCGGAGCCCAGTCGTTTTGCGCCGTGACAAACGTGCCTAGAGTCGGGGTTGGAGGCACAGGCAGATCGCCTCCAGCAGCCCCAGCGGCTGCCGCGACAGCCGCGACATCATCTTCCAGGACACTGCCGGCCACCGAATCCCTCTTAGTCAGGTTGACCGAGCTGACGCTTCTGGGCGACTTCAAGCTGGAGGTGTCGTCGACTGGGCTTTGCAGAGGGTCGGGCGCTTGTAAGGCCCTCTCGAACGCAGCCAGATCTTCCGGGTCGAGATAGTCGGTATCGATGTTGGGTAGCGCAGACGGATCGAAGGCATCGCGAGGAAATCCGTAGGAGTCGTCGTAGGGAGCGAGTTCAGGAAGAGGCTGCGCCATGGCGCCGACTAACAATGAGTTGCAGATGTAGATTCAGGTCTTTTGAGAGCTCATACATTTCCAAGAAGGTGTAAAAGAAGCCATAGACGGCTCGCCTACCAGTTATAGGCTACGCTTCGTGTGATGTTAACAAGAAGTCGTAAGATTAAAGTGCTGTCAAACTTGGGCATTTGCGCGTCCAGATACGTACATGCATCAAGCCGGTCGGCGCATGACGTCTACGGTGGCTGATTACAGCGGATTTCTGTTGGGACAAGTGGGGAGACTCCCTAATATTTAGCGGAGAGGGCAATTAATCCAAGATGCGTCAATGATGGCAGGGGCCCACATGGAAACTGCCACAAGCGGCCGAGTGGCTGGTCTGTAAGCTGGAGAGCAGTTCCAGTTTCCTATTCCGGATTGACGATATCGTCGAATCTCTTGACCTACTCACAAAGCATGTATGAATGAACTACACATGTATTCTATTTCCTTTTTTTTTTTTTTTTTTTTTTTTTTAAACACAGCGACGGTTAAAAAATGCTTCATGCCTACTTCCGAGGTACCTTAGACATATCACATGGGTCACTAGAGGTACTTTGCAGCGCTCAAATGCGCTAGAGGCAGTGTCAGGGATCTCTCATGCACGACTTGCAGCCGCTCTCCGTGATGGGTCCCAGACCCTGCACTACGGTAGGTGTGGTTGCAGGCCAATATTTCAGGTGATTGAGGCGCTGCCGAGAAATGAACATCGGGGGGTTCGCGCTCCTGTACGGCCGCCATGTTTAAAAGGGAGTATGCATATTCAACTCTTACGAAATTCAGACTCATCTCAACGGGAGATTGCATATTCCCAAGTCGCCAAGTGGTACAAGCTATTCCAATCCCGAGACCCAAAGTGCGCTGTATTGAGTGATGAAGCACTTACACCAACAAGACGTCTCAGCCACGCTTCAACCACGCCTCCCAGACTTTGTTGTCGGTCTCCTGCTCTGAACGAATTACGGTTTTCTTAATAGCACGTGCATGCACTTGTCATTGAGCCCAGATAGAAGAGGCGGTTTAAGTGCCTGTTGATGCAGGGCAATGCCCGGCTTATGAGGCAGGCACGCTGCAGATATTCGTTTAATGCAATTCGCCTGCTCGCGATAAGAAGATTCTTCTTCCTAACATCAGTTTCAGCAGCTGTAAGTCGAACAATCATCTACTATTCCGTATGCGTATCGCGTTTCTTTTGCCATGGAGCCGACCATTCATAAAGTCGATCCGAATGGAGATACACTGCTCATCCTCCGCAACCCAAACGCACCGTTTGCAGGAGATGCAACCGTTTGGCCTGATGCACTGCCAAAATATCGCGCAGATAGATTGAAACGAAATGAGCGAGAATTGGAACTAATCGCACAAGTCGAGCACCCGACTCCTGATGGCCCGCGAGAAGTCCACTTCCAGCTCTCTTCAAAGCATCTCGCGCTTGCGTCGAGATATTTTCGAGCACTAGTGGCCAACCGCTGGAAAGAAGCCAGCTCAAGCTGCGGCTTCGCTTACACTGTAACTGCTGAAGATTGGGACGAGGCTGCATTACTCATGGTCATGAAAATCATTCACTGTCAAACCTCGGAAATACCCCAGGATATCGATTCTGAGATGGTTGCCAAAATGACTGTCATTGTCGACTATTACCAATGCACCAAGGCAATCAGTTTCTACGTGGATATATGGATGAAAAATTTCGATTCAAGGGAACTCTCTTGTGGCGGCTATAAAAGAAAGCTTTTGCTTAGGCTTTTCATATCCCAGCTCTTCTTCAATGCTAGCGATTTCCAACGATGCACGCAGGTTATCATACGAGAAAGTAGAGGCCCAATTCATTCTCTTGGACTACCATTTCCTCAAAATCTCATTGGTGATTTATACCTTTGATGCTTGAACATAGTTTGATTGCCGGATGACTAACTCTATCACTAGATGCGCTTGAAGATGAAAGGAAAAATCGTATTTCTCAAGTTATCGCTGCACTTCACAAGTTAACAGTGGGGTTAATTCAGCGCAACGAAGCGTGTTCACGTACATGCTCTTTAACATCCGCCTGCTTTCTAATCAATACTATGAGAGGACTGAAACTATCCGAGCCCAGACCAGCACCGCCTTTTGTGGGCTATAGCCTTGCGGCGATGAAAAATGCTCTATCTAAAGTCGAGTGGCCAATACTTCGGGGGCTTATGCATTGCAACTATTTGCCCGGATGCGATATGGAGGGGTACATTGAATTCCTTTTTCACCTGTATTATGACGGAGTAGATGGTTTGAACTTGGGAGCATTTGTCGATATGCGCAAAAAGACATAAAGCGTCTTCTCGGCTTTCGCTAGTTTTGGGAAGCAGTAGTATTGGATTCGGTGTTTATGCCCACGGCACAAACCTCATACTGGATTACTTCTTTTACGCTCTATCAGATAGCCTTGGATTGGACATGAAATGATGGGGGGGAGGATAATCATTTTACACGTATAGATTTCTTTGCATCTGACTGGCCCAGAATCTTGCGTCTCGTTACAAAACACGATGCTGTGATTCGTCGCACAGGGATTGCGGCAGGATTTAGCCATCAGTGGTGGGGTGTGCTTTTGAACCACATGCGTGAAGGCGGTTCTACACGACATGCCACCGATGATCATGCGCTCAAAATCTATACAAAGCCTCCTTTTCCTATCTTGGGCTACTATGGATAGATTCGGCCTGTTGGGTGCTCTTTAATCTCTGCGCACGGTCAAGTATTTAGAAGTGCTGGTTGGGCATCGTCCCGTCATCTCCTACATCCCAGCTTCTATAAAAGTCACACAGGCATTGTTATGTTCCACAAGCATGGGCCGCTGCAGAAACCCTTTGCAGATCTCTTCGCTTCCGTCCTTTCAAACGAGAAAAAAACATGAGACATAGAGCGGTGCACGCGCCGCTGTGTCTGAACCGTGCACATATAGGAGGGGGACATGAGAACCTTGATGAGCAGACAGCTGAGAGGCCATCGAGTGATACGGCGTCCGCGCCGGAGTGTCGCGGGAGAACCTGGATGGCCCAGCGAGGCTTGGGTTTGTCATCATGTCACAAAGGTCCGGAAAACAGGCCGTTGATGAAGAAGCCGCGCCAACAGCAGGGAGCGAAAATACTCGGCCAGGCAGAGCTGGTGAACAGTGGAGATTCAAGACGAATCCAACGTTGCTGTCAAACAAACCGAGAGCACTGCTGTTGAACGTGAGGCGTTCTCCATCACGTCGATTGCAATCCCCTGACAACAGCACCTATATTAATGGCCTAGCGCCTGGCTTCAGGGTGCCGTCGCCACCAGAAATCAAAGGCCCCTCCTACGTCAGCGCCCCCGAAAGCATAAACTGCCACCGTCCTCCAGACTTTCTTAGCAGCCTCTCACACCACACCTCGACTGGCAAGAAGAGCGCAGACTTTGCTTTGCAACTGCAAAAAGACGGCAGCGAGCCTGCACCCGCGATCGTCGATATCCGTCAGGACTCCGCATACCTGCCAGCAGCCGACATACAGCACCGTTGCCGCCGCAGCCGACCTCGACTCGACCTTGACACTATCCGCAGAGAGAGAGAACGAGAACAGAGAACGAGAAACAGACTCGCCATGGGGTTGGCGGCGAGGGGTGTCGACAACGACACCCGCGGGTGGATTCTTAGCAGCGTCAGCGGCATAGGTATGTAGCAATCATCCATCGATGCCACTATCTAGACATTTACTGACTCTGATGGCCCTGAAGCTTGCGTCTTTGGCGCGTCCATCATCTGCGTCGATGCCTTGGTGCGCCTCATTCCGGGCAAGTCCAACTTCCGTATCCAAGACAGCAACATCTTCCTTGCGTGCTCACTGAGCTTGAGCTTCGGCGTCATGGTGAGTCCTCATTACCCTCGTCTATTTGCTGTCCAATTATACAGTACAGCCAACTGACCGCTGCCCCTGTCTTCTCTACTTCTAGCTCTTCTCCTCGTTGTTCAGCATGCTCCCCGAGTCCAAAGAATACTTTAAGCAAGAGGGTTGGACCGATCAAGCTGCTGGCCTTGTCATGATGGGCTTCTTTGCTGCAGGCTTCATTGGCATCCAGGTCGTCTCGCGGATCGTCCACCAGTTTATGCCCTCCCACGTCGTCGATTGCGACCATAGCCACGACGATACTGCCTCTCACGATGGCCATGCCCACCACGCACACTCGGGCCGAGCACATTCTCGATCTAATCGCGGCCGTCGCATGCTCTCTCGAGCCCCTGACAATAAAATATCTGATATTGCCGAGACGACTAGCGATGATCAGCACCTCATAAGCGAATCAACTCCTCTACTCAGCTCAGAGAGCCGTAATGCTGATACGACGCTGAGTCGCCAAACCTCTGCGAGAGATGAAATGATACAGCGACCCGGCAGTCCCCTGATGCTGACCCGCAGCCGGACCACTACCGCTGGCGATTCCACAACCCCAAGCAGGCGACCTTCCATTTTCGAGGTTCAGAAGAG
This sequence comes from Trichoderma asperelloides, assembly GCA_021066465.1. Lineage (NCBI taxonomy): Eukaryota > Fungi > Ascomycota > Sordariomycetes > Hypocreales > Hypocreaceae > Trichoderma > Trichoderma asperelloides. Next base: position 71,364 of record JAJKFY010000277.1, on the reverse strand, counting down.
GGTCATGTCCTTTGTCAAGGACACCAAAGCCAACTGTGACGAATCTGGACCTTGTTACGGATATACTGATCCTTGTGGCCAAGAATGCTTCAAACATATGAGCAGTCGCGCGGCCAGCAATGCGCGCCCGCTGCCGGCTCTCCGCACAGCTACTGGGCATTTCCAACCCCACCACTCCTTTCATGCTACCCATGATCACGGTCACGACCACGGCCACGACCACGATCACGATCACGATCACACTCGCAGAGATACCGGCGACGCACCTGTCAGCCCCAGCCGGGTGGCCTCTCGCGACTCCTTGACCTTGACGGATGAGGACACCAGTGAGAATGGCTTTCCCTGCGAGCAGATGGACGAAGGCGATATGGAAGCTCAGCATCACCACCACGTCCCTGCCAATGCCTTCCTCGCCATAGGGCTGCAAACCTCCATTGCCATTGCCCTGCATAAATTCCCCGAGGGCTTCATCACCTACGCAACAAACCACGCCAACCCTACCCTGGGACTCAATGTCTTCATGGCTCTGTTCGTCCACAACATCTCCGAAGGCTTTGCCATGGCCTTGCCCCTTTACATGGCTCTTGGATCCCGCTTGCGAGCCATGGTCTGGTCGGCTTTATTAGGTGGCCTGTCCCAGCCCCTCGGAGCAGGCATTGCGGCGCTGTGGTTCAAACTTGCCAACAAGACGCACATGACTCCAAATGCTGTAGCGTATGGGTGTCTTTTCGCCTTGACATCGGGCATCATGGTTAGCGTTGGCCTGCAGCTCTTTGTGGAGAGTCTCAGCCTTAATCATGATCGCAACATGTGCATGTTCTTTGCATTCCTTGGCATGTCTCTGTTAGGTTTGAGCAATGCCCTCTTTGCAGATCACTAACACGCCTATTCATGTAGGCGTGCCTTTCGGTAAATTACATGATACAGTTGAGTGTGCATATATCATTCCTAGGGCCAGAAATAGCCACTTTTCTTAATATGATACGGGGCCTCTATATTTCTTATGTCTTGCCTACAATGCATTGGGGCTTTTGGCTGCACTAGATTATGGATCAAGGAGTCAATCGGGAAACTTGGGTGGTTACTTTTCTTACTTTTTTTCCTTTTCTTACATTTATTTCTTTTTTTCAGTGCAGTTCTCACGACAGTGACTGAATGGAACGGAATATGGCGTGCGGTCATTAATGGCTGCTGCGGGCACCGTTAAGTGAAGAAATTAGAAGCGACACAGAAGCATTGTTTTGCATGGACTGGCTAGTATTTAGGAAATGGGACGGTTTTTGCAGATGAATTAAAAGTACCATTTGGTAATACAATATGTTTGTTTCTTTATTTCTTGTCGTTGTTCATTACAGTCGTGATGTCTGGTTGGCAGTATCTATCTATATCATGGCTAGTGCTTGTCTAAGTGCCATAGAAATGCATCCAGTTAATTGTATATACATGTTCATCTCCATTACCCCTAGTAATCTAACACCAGATTGTGGTGAGTCTAATATCCACCCAGCGTTGGGTCGATATTTCCATCTAAGCCTACTTCCCCGTGGGTCAGCATCATAAGATTCGCATCATCGTCGACCCAGCCGTCTTGAGAAACCCCGTAAGCAGTCTGACCGGAGAAAATTTCTCCTTGTGAAAAGTCTTCTGTCCAAGACTGTTCAACGATATTTGCTTCAGGATCAAACATGGCAGGGTTTGTAAAGGACATTGAATCGGTGGTAGTATCAACGGTATTTATCGGGTGTACGGCTGCGATGTGAGCGTTGAGGTCGTAGTAGCGGATAAAGCCTTCATTACACTGGGAACATCGGAGGGTTTGCTTCTTGACGTTGGTGACGCCGGAGATTTCGTCAATGACGTCTGTTGGGGTTGATTTATCTGTTTTAGACATCTTCGGCCGCTCTTGGCCAAGGTGGATAAAGCGAATATGGTCCTCTAATCGAACCTTTGTGCTGAATTTGTCGCCACAGCCTTGGTCATTGGTCCATGCCTCGAGCCCAGGGCCGGTTAATTCGACTTGGCCGCAGATGAAACGGAATCCTTCGTGAGCTGTACGGAAATGGACGTTTAAATTCGATTTCTTGGTGAACTTCTTGTCGCAGCCGGGATATGGGCAAGCTACCGTCTTGCGATCCTGAACTGTCTTCCCGGAGTGGTGAATTTCGATATGCGTTTCCAGCTCCCATAATGAACTAGATTTGTAGTCGCAAAACATGCAGTTTTGGTGTTCTTGCCGCATATGAGATTGTAGCTGTGGATCTGTCGTGAAGCCAACTCTGAATGTCGTGCCATCCTCTCGCGTCTGTGGCGCACACTCCATACACCAATACTTGAGCGGTCCATGCTCCCTCTCCCGATGTCTATTGAGTGCTCCCTTGGAATCGAACGCAGATATACATCCCGGCTCCGGACACTGGTGTGCCGGCAAGCCTTGATGTTCTTTTCTCACATGTTTGTTGAGCGTTTCCTTCTTTCTAAAGCTTTGGCCGCAATCCTGACAGCGAAATCTGTCGGCCCCCTCGTGGACTAGTTGGTGACGCTTTAGTCTTGTGCCTGTTACGAAGCTCTTTCCACAACCGTCTCTCTGGCAGACGTATTTGCGGTCATTGGTGTGCACGGCCTTTATGTGCTGTTTCAAGTGTTTATCTTCGATGTAATCTTTGGTACAGCCGTCGTAAGGGCATTTATGAGGTCGAGAGTTGGTATGAGAATTCATATGATCTCTTAACCGCGCTGGGCGATTAAAGCTTTTCGTACATCCCGGCCAAGAGCACGCCAATGTCTTGTAATCTGACGGGAACTTGGTTCGCGGTGTTGTCGCAGCTGTAACTGTAGATTCGACTCCCACACTTGATCCCGGACTTGAAATTGGAGTGTAGTCATCATCGCCGTCGTCGATATCTAATTTTGGGTCAGTGACATTGGTTTTTTTTTTTTTTTTTTTTTTTTTTTCCGCAATGGAGTTTCTTCACAAAGTTATATACGTTATATACGTACATGAGACTCCAATACCGCCGGCATTCAGCCTCTTGGAGCGAGGCGTACTCAGGGCCTCCTCCACAGCCGCTCGTTTGCTCATGGTCGCTTGTCAATTGCTATACAATTGTGTCATGTCGTCGAGCTTGCTCAATGGCAGAAATTGGGAACTTTTTGAGTGGGTCACGGGACGATAAGATAAACAAACTGCACGACCGACGGCAGGACCCAGTAGAGAAGGCGCTAGCAGCGACCCGCCCAATGTTCTAGCAGCTAGAGCCGGGGAAGCTACGGAAAAACTACCCTCCCCTGCTGCAACAACTTTTTTTACGAGGCTGAGAAACTGAGCCGCCAGCAATCGCAAGCCTCCTCCTAACAAGACACTCGACGTTTCAAGACTTTGGTGTTGTCAAGATGTCTGACTTTGGTGATGATGACGTTAGCGTTGGCGGGTGAGTATAGTCATGCACTTCAAACAACGCGCGCCGAAGATGCAAGAAATACTCCTGGATAGGCGGCTGACCCCTTATGCACAGCGACGAGCCCGTGTTGGAAGAAGAGGAGGTGGCCGAATTCTACGAGCCTGAAGTTGGCGAGGATGATGATAACGAGCATGCGAACGACCAAGACCACATTGTCATCTCTGGAGACCCATCTGCGGCTGCGAACGCTTCCAAGGACAAGTCAGTCAAGGACAAGAAGATTCCCGATGACCAGCGCACGACAACGCCGTACATGACCAAATACGAGAGGGCACGTATTCTGGGCACACGCGCCTTGCAGATCAGGTTGGTCTTAATATAATGAGGGCGTAGCGCCTTACGGGTATGCTAACTGGGTGGCTATAGCATGAACGCGCCTGTGCTGGTAGATCTCGAGGGCGAGACGGATCCTTTGCAAATTGCGATCAAGGAACTACGCGAGAAGAAGATTCCTCTGATTGTACGGAGATATATGCCTGATGGATAGTAAGTCGAATACTGACAAGGCAAAAACGGCCAAGGAAGTGCAAATGTCTAACACTATTCAAGCTACGAGGACTGGACTTGCGAAGAGCTTCTTCAGTAAACGAAACAGGACTTAGCAAAGACGAAAGCGGCTAAACCAGAGGTTACTCGATTCAAGTTGACACTTCCTGGCTCCACGCATGGAGTACGACGAGCACCGATGCCGCGACTCATCCACCTTTTCGTCTTCTCGAGGAAAGAAATTTGTACATCAGCGTGGCGTTTCGAGATTCGACTATATTCGTCGCTTGTTTAAGATAAATAAAAAGTCAGCAAGTTGTTCGGCCAAGCATTGTGTCATTCTGCCAATGAATGCGGCACCAGAAATGATCTTCGTCATGGGCCGGAGGCCTTTCTAGCCACCAGCCTTAACACTCTAGCGTATGCATCCACGCAAGAGGTCTCTGCATAACTATGAGAAAGGATGAAAGAGTCATCGCCAATGCGGGTGCAACAGTCAAGATCTAGATTGCTCGGATATGAGTCCTGGTTCTGGACTGTATGGATTGGTTAAAACTACTATGGTAGGAAGCTATATTACATGGATTACTGCAAAGTATAATGGTACAATAATAGATGTCAGCAAAAAGAAAAAAAGTAAAATTGGATTTTTTTCCCTTCATGTTATAGAACAACCGGGCGATCATCTACCAGGGACTGTAGACGTTACTTGCGCTGTAACGTAGCAGCCGTAATCATACGAGCAAATGGCAGGTAATTTTGAACACAGTTTTAGGCTCATGAGCAAACAAATCCATCATCCGTGTAGATCATCGTGTTTTTGTCATTTTTACAGTGACGTACATTTCTCCCAGGCTGCTTGTCTCTCCATGGTTCAAGTGCTTTTCAAGCCAGTATAGCTTGGGTATAGCCAAGATTAAGGTCTAGGTGATGGTTAACAGCAATCAGATTAGGTATGTAATTAATGACACAATACTTAAGGGGAAATACAAATCGAATTTACAGAGATAAAGGTCTGGATAGAACGATGTCTCTGGAATTCTAACGTCGGCTCCTACACGCTAAAGGTCCCCGCTAAGGCTCTAGCCCACCCTAAAAATAGCGGCTCGATGCACATGCACATGGGAGCACGCTCAGTGACATCATCACGCTTCGGGGCAGATGAGATTGGCTCACAGACACAAGATTTCTTTGTTCACGATTGTTGTTGTTGCTGCTGCTGTTGTTTATTCAAAATACAGATCAACACTCTGTTCCGGGCATTTTCTCGAGACGGCATTGGCTATGCCTGTGACACAAGATTAAGATGTTCACATACGCAGCGCCATGTGTGCTAATGACCTCATGCCACGGCCGCCCCATAAGCCGGCGGCGGAGAATTAAGGGTCTAAAATGCGGTTCCTGCATGCATATACGAGTCTGCGATGGCTGCGCAGAAAGACGAGCCTTTTCAGATATTGAATACGGGACTTTATAGTTAAAAGACGCTGCTGAAGCTGCATGCAGTATCTCGGCAGCAGAACCTTTGCTCCACCAGGCAAGCTGAGCCTGTGATATCGCATCTCCTGTTGCATTAGATTAGACCCCAGGACGACAAAAAGCCAAAGCCAGCCAATGGCCATCCCGCAACGCCAGCATTCCTCCCTCGTATTCCCTCCCTCGACGTGCTGATTGATATCCTCGCCGCGAGACATGCGGCGATCGGCTTGTCCTCCGTCTGCCAAGCCAGGCGTATGACGTCGAGCCTCCCGCAGACGAAGATCGACAGCCGTGACACGAACCGCTCTGATCAAAACCACCTCGTAATGTCTCACGGACCTTTCCCAATGGGACCCTATTTTCATGGGGGATCGTGCAAAAAAGTCGTGCAACTACTATGCATATGCCACTGAACTGAACACTGCGGAGTACCTGGCACTGCACTAGAATTGGCCCTGTCACCGTGTATCTCACACATGCTAACCTTCGGGTGGCTGCTTAGGGGCCCGTGCCCAAATACGGGGGTGTTTTATGCTGCGGCTTGTCGGATCTGCTGCTGAGTGGACAGACGTCAGAATCTTTGCTACAAGGTTATTGCTGGCAAATGGGAGAGGGGCAGAAAAGACGGGAGAAGGAGGGAGAGAAAAGGTGGGCGCCGCATTACGTCGGTGTGGTCAGCGAGACGAAAAAGGGTGCACAACGGGCTTGTGTATAAATTGATCGGGCTGGTTCCACGAAGAGGAAGCTCACGAGATATTCTGAGACAAACATCGACAGATACCCATCACACACCGCTGTCCACCAGTTATAAGACATTGGGTCTACCCTGAAGATCTTTCGTTTTATTCTCATTTGTGCCGAAACTGAAAAAGAGCCTTTGAGAGACTCATATTTAAACTCACCTGCAACCTTTACAATGAAGTTCTCAACCATCGTCGCCACAGCTGTTTCCGCAGCCATTGCCGTGTCCGGCACCCCCATCGAGAAGCGCGAAGTCGGCGGAGTATGTCTCTCTCTCCTAACCATTATACTCTTATCTGTTATTGTTCCCGCTATAGTTGTCAAATCTAACTTGAAAACCTCTTCTCTTCACAGCTCCTCCTATGCACCGGCGCCAACGCAACCGGCACCTGCACTTACAACGTCTACGAGCTCAAGACATGCCACCAGCTGCCCGCGCCCTTCCACCACAACACGAGCACATTTGCGCCCGATGGCGAGGCTTTCAACTGCTTCCCCCGGATCGGCGACTGCGGCTCCATCTGCACCAGCCCGACGGGATGTACCTTTGGCCCTGTCGACTTCAACTATAAGAACAAGTTTGACCTTGGTGCTATTAAGTGGAATACCTTGATTTCCAGCTTTGACTGCGAGTTGAAGACGCCTCCGACCACTGAATAAAATGAAAGAAAAAGAAACGAAAAGAAAAGAAAAAGACCAATCATTGAATGAATTTTCCTATTATTATTTTTTTATATCTCCTTCTCCTCTGCTTTAATTAAGCGAGCTATGTGAGGCAGACAGAACGCCTCTTTTAATAGCGAGGAACCCTTTATACATTCAGCCCCTCCATATCCAACGAAAACGAAACAAAACAAAGAGAGAGGGGCAAAAATGACATACATAATGATATTTAGTAATGAGTCTGGACAGATCTTTTTTTTTTTCCTTGTGGTTCTTTTTTTTCTGCTTTGGATAATGATATGGCGTTTATACTATTACCCGAAGCTGCGTTTTTGATAACTTTTTCGGACATTTTTCGGGGGCGTCATCATGATGGAAATTATAGAGGCTTTGGAGGGGGCACCGCTATGGTGGGGTAATGCTATATAGCAGCAATCAATCAATCAACCGATTCGATCACTCACTCAGTCAAATAGCATCGTATAAGTAATATCTACGGAGTAGGCTCATCTCATATAAAACAGCAACACACCCGCTCACTCTCATTCTCAAGTAGAGCACACACACACACACACACACACACACACACACACACACTTTTGCTGCAAACAACTCCTCCATCACAGAAACATCCAAAAACACCATGGCAGACATCACCACCAACGCCGCCATCCACTCCTTTGGCGGCCGCTTCCTCAAGCTCACCCACCAGTCGAGCGTCACCGGCGGCCCCATGAACTTCACGCTCTTCCTGCCCGCCGGCATCTCAGCATCCGAACCGGCCCCCTTGCTCATCTACCTCTCCGGCCTGACCTGCACGCCGGACAACGTCACCGAAAAGGGCTTCCTCCACGCCCACGCCGCGCCCCTCAAGCTGGCGCTGCTCTACCCGGACACCTCCCCGCGCGGCACGAACCACCCGGGCGAGCACGACTCCTGGGACTTTGGCAGCGCGGCGTCCTTCTACGTCAACGCCACGCAGCAGCCGTGGGCCGAGAACTACCAGATGGAGACGTACATCACAAAGGAGCTGCCCGACCTCGTCTTCTCCCACTTCAAGGAGCTGGACCCCGCGCGCGTGTCCATTGCCGGCCACTCCATGGGCGGGCACGGCGCCCTGACGCTGTACCTCAAGAACCCGGGCAAGTACCAGAGCGTCAGCGCGTTCTCGCCCGTGTCGAACCCGTCGGCGTGTCCCTGGGGCGAGAAGGCCTTTACGGGCTACCTCGGCAAGGACAGGGAGGAGTGGAAGAAGCACGATGCGACGGAGCTGGTGAAGCACTGGAGGGGGCCTTTGAACGCCTTGCTTGACGTGGTATGTTTCTTTTTTTGTGTATGAGAGAGGGGGGGGGGCTTTACATAAACGTTTTTGATTTTGCTAATTGGGGAAAATTATATTCTAGGGCACTGCGGACAACTTTTACAAGCAGAGACAACTGCTTCCTGAAAACTTTGCTGAAGCTACCAAGGCAACGGGTATTCAGGGCCTGCAGCTGCGATACCAGGAGGTACGTTTTGAGTTTGAAGAGTTCTGCTGCTGGCTGAGTGACGCTGATTTTTAACATGTTTGCCAGGGCTACGACCACTCATACTTCTTCATCTCGACTTTTGGTGAGGATCATATTAAGCACCATGCTAAGCATCTGGGTCTCCTATAAAGGAATTATGAAAAAAGGCATGCATGGTTTACGAAAGGTATAAAGCATTGAGGAAGCAGGCTGTACTAATAGGGAAAAAAAAGTCAACCAGTCACAAAAACAAAACAAAAGTATGTATATGATGAAATGACGGAGTTAGTTCAAGTTCTGGTGTTGTATACGAGGAACACAACACATGCTGGGTATAAGAGCGCTCAAAATAACATCTCCAAAAACAAAAAGGCTTGCGTATTTCCAGAGCGCTATATGAAGAGCATGCCTGTAATTATCTCACACATGTCTGTTCTATGTCTTCTGAAGAAAAGAGGGCCTTTAAAAAATACCCCTAGCAAAAAATTTTCATCCATAGAAGGCTTCCATCTCTTTAGAGCCCCGACTAAATGAAACAAGTACCTAATTAATAAAGGGAACGTATTTCGTTATATCGTGCCCACGTCAATTCTGTTGCGCCTCTCGTCAATCCCCGCCCAAAACACTCAATACTAATAATAAGAATCATAAAAAGGAGCAAACATAATAGAATAGACAGCGGTAGGCATAATCCTCCCATCATTGCTCGCTAACATATACTCTTGCATCAATGCACGCTGATATATGTGTTCCCAAATAAATGTGCCACAAACAAACACCCCCCCCCCTCTCTCTCGCCCTCACAACGCAAAATTTTAGTGAGAGCTTCAACTGATCATCTTCTCCATAACAGGACTCAAAACGAGACCTTCCTTGTCCGCCTTAAACTTCATCTCCGTCTCAGCTTCGCGACGAATCCGCTTATACGCCAACTTTTCAAACTGGCTAAGGCTCTTCCACCAGTGTTGCCCAGCTTCATGGTCGGAGATTCGCTCCAGCAAATCAGCCGTCTTAATGCGCACTTCGCGGTCTTTGTGGAACAGACCCAGCGCGATGTAGAAGAGTCCGGCGTGCGACTCGGGCGCTACATCGAGAAGCAGGCATATCTCCTCGTACGAGTGGATATGTTTGGATAGCGTGAGGTAGATATCCTTGCTTTGCGATGGTGTTAGGCGTTGCATGCGAAGACGGTCATGCATATGAGCCAGGTCTAGCCCTTTCAATGGGCGAACAGTGTATATCCGTGCGAGGTCCTGACATCATGACTCAAGTTAGTTACAACACAAAGCGCGTAAAAGAGTTGTTTCTTTTTTTCGTTTTTTTTTTCCGGGGGGATCTTTACCTGAATATAGCTGTAATAGCTGCGTGTGTTACGCCAACCCTCAATTCTCGTCACGTTGCCGGCCAGCTCCTTAAACTTTGCAGTGTCATCCGCCCATACGTATCCATGACCACTGGCCCCCGGCAACGCCAGGTCTTGATCCTGGCCTCCGATATACAGAGCAGATGCGCTATACACGCTCTCCTCAAACTGGGCAGCAACTCTTGTAAATCTGTTAACCCAGTCGCGCCACTTGGCTCGGATAACCCGCTCGCCGTGCCTTGCCGCAATGCTCCTAAGAATGTCCGACATAAAGGCCGCGTCGCCAGTCAAGTCCATCACATTATTGGAGACTCCGCTGGCGGTGTTTGCGAGACTGGGGTGTTGCTGTTGAAAGTAAATCAATCCTTCGGTGACTGGCGCCATCTCAATCTTGCTACTAATCTTGATGCGGCCGCTGGGCAAATCGCACAGGACGTCCCACCATTCCGGATGAAGCTCAAAGGTAGGGTTGGTAACGCCAGCAATAAACCCTGGCACGTTGAGTAAATCCTCCACTTTGGTCAAGTCGGTATAGGGAAAGGCATGCCGGGTAAAGCCCCGGAGGATGCCGCCAGATGCAAGAGCACATGCTGCAAGAACCGCTTCAGCCACATCTCCGGAAGGCATATTGTGGCCCAGGAAAATTACTCTTTTCTGCGTGAGTAGCCCATTAATCAGCACAATGATGGGGTGCGTATTGACTCCGTTCGTCGTCAGATGGGGGTGCAGAGGAAATGGCTGCGGAGACTTGGCATGAGCCTCTGAAAAGTTTTGTATCAACTTGATGAGCGAGAAGTCGCCCACAGTCTCTGGCATGACAGCGGTAGGTACTTTGATAGGGATAGGAATGCCCTTGTACATGACCTTACTCTCAAACTCGTGAGTGTCTCTAGCCACGGAATACGTCGACTGCCCACCGCCCTCAACATGAGCCTTGGTGCCGGCCCTCGAGATGCCGCCAGTAACCTCACCAGAGCCTTCAGTAGCGGTTTCGGCTCTTTCCTCCGCCATACGCATCTGGATTATACGCTCAAACTTTTCGACAAACAAATCTTTGTTATCGCTTGCAAGTAGCAGATTTCTTTCGAGCAAGCTTAGCTTGGGCATAAGAGACAAGTCCATGTTATTGACCGCGTCATACAGCATAGATAGAGTCTCAGGCACTGGAGACTTATAATACTCCTCTAACGCCAGAAGTAAAAGCGGCTGCATGAGAGCAGTTGATGTTAGCATATAATGCTCCAAAATAAATATCAAAACATCAGACAACATTGGCCACATACCTTGTATATATGCAGGAAGGGGTGTCTGGTACAGATAGCCATCGCTTTGACAATAGCTCCTCGTTTTACTGATTTGTCGTGCTTGGTATTGACCAAATTAAGCACATAGATAAGTGGCGGGCCCTCTCCGCCATCAGGCTCGTCGTCTGAGGACTCGTCATCGTCCTCATCCAAATCATCCTCGCTCCCCTCCGAATCTTGTTCAGATTCAGCCTCACCCTCGGGGACCAGCCCCGCCTCTTTGTCTCGGCGCCTCTGCCTTCGAGCCTTCCTCCTTGCTTTGGCCTTGCGTTCTTCGTCTTCATCTTCCGGCGATGTGTCCTTGTGGAGGAAGAACATGGTCCAATCCTGATTACGCGCGTGGGCCTGATCTGGAAGCATCAGTTCAGCCAACATATTCTCGTCTCCAGTGATGGCAACCGGGTATTGATGCTCCATGACTGGACCCCGGTCAATGTCAAACGACGCCACCAAGATATACTCGACATGATTGGCGTCCGATCCACGAGGATATTGTGATCGAACACGCCTCTGGGAGTACGACCCTTCGTTCGCTCGGCGCGCTGCTGAGAGGGACGAGTGCTGTGAGGATGGCCCGATGGAAGAAGCTTTGGACTTCATGCTCGGGTCCGAAGTCCGGTCGGTTTCGGCCATGGGGGGCTGTGGTGACCTTGATGGGCGCGAATGAAAGGACATTTGCGATGGAGAGCGCGACGGGGGAAACGAGGAGAGAGAGGTTCGGCGGTGATGAGGCAGCGAAACGTTCGAGCTGCTGGCGCCGTTTGAACGAGAGGCGTAGGGAAGAGCCGCCGCCATTGTTCAAGTGCCTCCCCGCCGGCCAGTGTGTTGTGGGATGCTATGCCCGTATACCAGATCGCCCGTCTCGACTCGTGCTTTTCCCAAGTATAACTGAAGCTCGTCAATCGTGTTATATAGCTTGAAAGCCGTCGATGCCGAGCCTTTGGATTCGCCCGCCGTCCGGCTTCGTCGTCGTTTATTGCGCAGGGGCAGCTATCTGGCTCGAGCGGTCTATGGTGGTGGTCGCTGCCAGGGTGTGTTGGTGGTCTATACACGTTTCTGTGGTGGTTGTGGTGGTGGTGATGCTATCCACCCCGCATGTAGCAGCTGCGTCGCAATGGCACCCGAGCGCCGAGGGACCAGCAGCAGCAGCAAGCAGCAGATGGAGAGGCCAATGGACGTATGAGCGATCGCAAGAGCCTTGGAAGCATCGTCTGCAGCATTTGCGCCGAGTCCTCTTGGGAGAAAGTCGAGACAGGGGCTGCTGTATTTACCTTAGTGTCACCCAAAAGGGGAAATGTGGTGTAGGGGACTGAGGAGAGTGGAGCTGTGTGATTCAAGGCCCTGGAGCGTTGGAGGGCCGTTCCCACTAGCGGCTGTTACAGCACCTGTTTCTCTGAGCGCTTGGCGCATCCCAGGCCCTCTTCTGGTGGGTGAGGCGCTGTGTTAGCGCCTGGAAAGATGGTCGTGTTCAGAAAAGATAGGTGTCTAGTGGTGACGCTACTCGCGTGGCTGAGACGCTCCCGCCATGCCGTCTGGGACGCCCAACTCGTGCAAGCGCGCTCCTCCCGCCACATTCACCAGCCACACCACACGGCGGCCGCTGCAAGTGACCCTGACAACGGAGCCAGCAGCTGGATTTGTTTACTTGGCTGCATCTTGATGCAGATGCCGTTATGCATTAACCTCCCCTCTCACAGCATATCCAGGACCAATCCACTGGTTCCATATCTCTGACGACATTTTCACGATTATCTGCATTCTGCGCCTCAGCCAAGCACCAGAAGCAGCTCCGCCTACCGTTTGCTGGCCAACCGATTGCGGGCACCGTCACAGCACAGATCCCTTACCGATTACATTATGGTACGGCTGCGGCCCCGTTCAGTCTGGAAACTGCCGTTTCGCTTATCTGCTAATCCTTTCTCCTTTGCTATCCCCAGTCTATCTCGACAACGTTCAAGCCCTCTCCCCTGGGCCTCGGATCGCCTCCCAGCGTTCGTAACTCTCCATTCCGAAGGGGCGAATCTCCGGCTTCGCCTTCACCCCTCCGACACATAACACCTACAAGCTCGCCTACCAAAGCTGCCGCCACAACACCCAACGGAACGTCGAGATTTGCGAGGCCAACGACACCAACCAACGATTTGCCTGAGACCAAAGAACAAGAGAAGACTCCAGTCATGACTACTCCTACAAGAGCATCGCCGCCGTCGTGGAAGGCTGGGTCAAAGCTGGCAGTGGGCGGCTCCTTGGGCGGTAGCAATGCTCTCTCACAGCTTCAGCCTACTCAAGTTAGGACATTGAGAGACGGATTTCAGATCCTGGACCGAGACTGCGACGGCATTGTCAATAGAGAGGACGTTGCTGACATGCTCAGTCAGCTTGGTGTGTTGTGTTCCACCCTGTCCACCCCCGGCGAATGATGCTCAATTCCGCTATGATGCCAACTCGTGGATTCTAACTGGTAGCAAGGCCTCCCCTCAGGCTCCTCCGACATAGGACGCTTCTTTCCGCCATCGAAACCGCAAACCATCACGCTAGCCGCTTTCCTCAACTCGATGGCGGAGTCCTTGGCTCTGCTGTCACCAAATACCGAGCTCTTATCTGCGTTTTCGGCCTTTGATGAGGACGACAGCGGTCAGATAGACTGGGCGGAGCTGAGGGATGCTCTGCTGAACACACCGCCAGAAGCCGGGCAGTCAGCACTCAGCGCTGCAGAGGTGGACAAGGTGGTCGAGGGGTTCACGGGCCGGCGAGCCTTCAACCGCAACATGAATGCGCACTTATCGGCACGACGGGGTGAAGTGTTTAAATACCAGGAATTCGTCCACTCAATCATGGGCTCCAACGGCGGGTCCGAGGGAGGGGCACATGAAGGGGAGGAGCAGTGACGAGATTGATGATTGGCCTGCTGCCTTTTTTTTTTTTCCTTCGTATTACGCCAATTGGTGTTTTCCTGGGGTTTCGTTTTCTGGTTGACACGAGTGACACGACGCAATTACTGCTGCCAGGTACGGGGTCCTGGGGCCGGCCGGGCCTGTCATCATAGAGGGTGAAGCAATCAGCCCGGTGCATAATATTTCTTTGTCTCACATTCTGATTGTTTTGTTTTGTTTGTTTGTTAATCTGCACAGCCGTATGTACGAGATACTAGTAGTAGCATATGGATACCTATGGATAAGCCTGACAAGCTACGATTAATGTTCAAATTAAAGAAACGACACATGCATACCTGCTGGCACAGCTAAGATCACATAAACAACACTGCGGAGGAGGTCCTACTCCGCGTGATGGGCGCTCCAGGAACCTTTGGAAGTGATCAGCCACTTTGCCATGTCCTTTGTGTTCCCCCAACTCATATACACACAACGGCTAGCGACGACGACGACTGCTGGCAAGATAAGCCAGCCACTGGGATGCGCAGCGAGTGACGAAATGAATGGGCCAGTGGCAGATTGCAGTCCCGGGATTGCCTGCGGCCAGGCCAATAACGGCGTGCAAAGTCGCTGGGATCCCAGGCCGTTGGCGGCTGGAGCGTGCGGAGAGAGTAAGACCTTTTTAGCGGCAAGGGCTCCGTATTCCGTGCCGTGAAGTTGTGAGCGAGACTTTGGCTGCCTGGCTGCCTGCCTACATACATTACGTGTATGTTTCTGCGCAGAGCAGAGTGTGTGAAAAAAAGTGGCTATAATAAGCATAGAATTAGTATTGCCAGATACTGGGTAGTAGTGCGCATGGGCATGTGCAGAGCGGCAATAGTGCGCTGGATCCCGAGCCTGGGCTGTACATATTCCTAACGTAGTTGCGGCAGTACTATATCGGCTGGTGGCGGCTGTGATGATGCATCAAATTCGCATACTCCTACATCCTACATATACGACTAGTATCAATAAGTTGACAGCCCGAAGGCGTGGGTGTGTCCAGCCAAAGCTCAATTGGCCCTCTCAGGCACAGGCACAGCTACATGCCTCCTCCATATTATGGGCCACTTATTGGCCATCACCTAGCAGGAGGCGCCTCAGCTGCATCCATTCCACCGTCAGCTCCCGGCGCAGGCAGAGTGGCTCCCTGTGCTCAGAGCAAACACGCAAGACAAGACAAGACAAGACAAGACAAAGAGGTGTCAGTCAGTCCGCCAAAGGATCCGGGAGGGCTGGCTGACGCTTTCTCTTAGCTCTGCCCATCAATTAACTCTGACTTATTAGCAGCCGTCAGGGCGGGAACATGCCCCACTGAACCTTCTAGAACCGCTATGTAACCGTCGTCCTGATAGCTGCAAGTCCTCGATAATCGACTACCAGCAAGTCCCGCCGCCACAAGCCCCCTTCTCCGGGACTGAAGTATTCTGGGGCTTTTGGTGCACTGTGCTGTGTCCGTGCTGGGAAGCAGGAAGAGAAGAAAGAGTGGGCTGTATTACAGTGATGGGTTTGAAAGGAAGTGCTGGCGGCTGGGCTGGAGACCGGGGGTTGCAGTGCTGGATTCCGCGGCCACATGTAAATAAACACGGCCGCCAACCTGGACTCCATTGGCTAGCAGGAAGGGCTTGCAGGGAGCTGCAGGGAGTTGAGGGCTCATCAACTTCACTACGCGCCCGGGTGCTGGGTGCCTCCTTGGCGGCCGGCCTATTATTATATCTCGGCTTGTCTTGCTGCTGCTGCTGCTGCTGCTGCTGTTGTTGTTAGCAAATACTACCACCCGATGATTGCTACTACTACTACAAGTATGGAGCGAGTATTATCGTTAATCTGCGCTCATCAAACATGAAAGAAACGGTGGCATCCAGCAGAGAGATGATACCTGTAGATACATGCGTCTCTTGTAGCCACAGCACTAAGGTACCTGAATCTGGTGCCGCAACAGGGCGGGATTGACTGCCTTGTAGGCTCTCTGACTGCTACAGTACATGTGCCCAAAAGTCATAGTGGAGTATAGCGAAGCGGCCCGCCGCGCCGTGCCAAAGACATTCACTGCCTGTTCGTTCAAATTCCCACGCTTGCTGAAATTTCTGACGTGCCCCCCAGCCCAGCATTTATTCGTCCCAGGAACCTGGCGAGCCTGGCTCGAAACTAGCTTCACAGACAGCCCTTCACAGTGCAGGCTGATAAATCGAGGCCCTTCCTCCTGAGCCGACGACTTCGCGCGTCCTTCTCAATTCCTCCACCTCGTCAGCCAGCCTCTGCTTTTTGCCAAAGTCGCTTGACCCTCTTTTGCCCACAGTGCAACCGCAGCCTGTGGCGCCAAAAAAAAAAAAAAAAAAAGGCTACCCCCTACCTAGACCACCGGATTTTTTAATGCCCGCTTATTGCCTAGGCCTCTGTACACTTCTCTGCGGTTCCAAATATCCGGCATAACCTTGTGTCGGGACAGCCTTTTTCCTCACCCAAGATTCCAGCGCCTCGACCCTAATGAAGTTCTTCAGCGGCAGCAAGGCTTCAAGGAAGAGCGCTTCTACTTCCAGTGTTGACGAGAGCGAGATTCCCCAGAGCCCCAACGCAGCTCCGTCGTCCTCGTCGCCCACCAAGAAGTCTGCACGGCCCGTCTCCCACCACCATAAAGACACCACCAAGTCGTCGTCAACGTCCAGGTCCTCTCGACTTTCGCGACACTCGACTGACGCAGGCTCCTCGCGCCGCAGCAGCAAGTACGACCCGGACACCCATCCATTGAATCTGCCTCCTGAAGAGCGAGAGCGGAAACGGCTGTCGGCCATGTCCAATTCTGCCATGAACTCCAACTCGATGGATATCGACCCGCAGCCCGTTAACGGCGCGGCATCGCCGCCGCCGCCTCCCACCAAGGGCTCGTCGAATGCCTCTGCCCAAAAGAACTTCGCCGTGCCCATCCCCAATGGCAACATGGTGCCAAACGGCAACGATGAGGCCCCAGCGCCGCCGCCGCACAAGTCCAACCCGTCCAGCCCCATCCCCACGCCTCTAGAGGATGCAGAGTCATACAAGACGGCGGGAAACCGGCTTTTCAAAGAGAAGAACTATGCCAAGGCCATCGAACAGTATAGTAAAGGTATGCGCAAATACATTATGACACCTTATGTCCCCTCTCCATATACACCCTCTTATTTCCCCACTGCGTTTCCTTTACCATTGATTCAACAAAGAAAGATGAAAGAAGCTTGTGGCTAACTTTTTTTTTTCCTTACTTTCTTCTGTCGTGCAGCTGTGGATCTGTTTCCCAACTCGGCAACCTATCTGGGCAACCGAGCGGCTGCCTACATGTCAAATGGCCAGTATGAGGCCGCTCTGGACGACTGCAGTCGTGCCACGGACCTCGACCCTAACAACGCCAAGGTCCTGTTGCGCCTGGCGCGGATCTACACCGGCCTGGGACGGCCGGAGGAGGCCATGACAACATACTCCCGTATTGTCCCACAGCCGTCCGCCAAGGACATGGCCCCCACCCGGGAGATGCTGCATCACATCAAGTCGGCCAAGGAGACGCTCCAGCGAGGCTCAGCCATGTCCATGGTGCTACATGCTCTGGACCAGGCCGAACGCGGCCTTGGCTACGGCGTTTCCAAGCCGCGTAAGTGGCAGCTAATGCGCGGCGAAGCGTACTTGAAGATGGGCCGTGAGAACTCGCTGGGAGAAGCTCAGGGCGTCGCCATGTCGCTGCTGCGTCACAACAACCAGGACCCCGAAGCTCTGGTTCTCCGTGGCCGCGTCCTCTATGGCCAGGGCGAGAATGAAAAGGCCATCCAGTACTTCAGAATGGCCTGCAGCTGCGACCCTGACTACCGAGATGCCGTCAAGTGGCTGAGAATTGTCCAGAAGCTTGACCGCATGAAGGAGGAGGGCAATGCAGAGTTCAAGGCTGGCCACTTTCAGCAAGCCATCCAGAAATACAGCGATGCTTTGGACATTGACCCGTCAAACAAGAGCATGAATGCCAAGCTACTACAGAATCGTGCCCAGTGCAAGATTAAGCTGCAGAAGTATGAGGAGGCCATTGTCGACTCGGACCGCGCCGTCTCCCTTGACCCCAGCTACACCAAGGCCCGCAAGACAAAAGCTAATGCTCTCGGCAAGCTTGGAAACTGGGAGGAGTCCGTCCGTGAATGGAAGGCTATTCACGATCTTGATCCCTCGGACAACTCGATTCGCAATGAGATTCGCAAGGCAGAACTGGAGCTGAAGAAGAGCCAGCGCAAAGATTATTACAAGATCATGGGCATTGAAAAGGATGCGGATGCCAACGACATCAAACGAGCATACCGCAAGATGGCTGTCAAACTGCATCCTGACAAGAACCCTGGTGATGCCGAGGCAGAGGCCAAGTTCAAGGACATGCAGGAAGCCTATGAGACGCTCAGCGATCCTCAGTAAGTTTATTCAGCCCCTAAACTCCAATAACGGGTTTGGAACCTGTGCTAACACATGACGCAGGAAGAGAGCCCGCTACGACAATGGCGATGATCTCATTGACCCTGCTGACATGTTCGGCGGCGGCATGGGAGGTGGCATGGGCGGTATCGACCCTGAGATCCTTTTCAGCATGATGGGCAACCAGGGCGGATTTGGAGGCGGTGGCTTCCAATCCAGAGGCTTCCCAGGAGGTGCCGGTGGCTTCCCCGGAGGTGCCAGCTTCAACTTTGGCGGTGCTGGCCCTGGTGGCCGACAGCGAGGCGGCTTCCCTGGTGCTGGTGCTGGATTCCCCTTTTCGTGACCAGCCGACGATGAAGAAACAGAAACAGAGGATGACGATGACGATGGTAGGGAAGATGACGAGACGGATGCCAACTCTCAGTATTCATTCCACGATGTTTGGCCAAATGAAGAACCGGAGAGGAAGCTGCAAGATGATTTGCAACATCGCCGAGAAGCTCGCGATGAGCTGGTTGAGAACTTGCGACGATATGGCTTGTGGCTGCTTGGGGCAGTTGTCTTGCTCCCGCCGCAATTGGTTGCAATGGGTTTGGTGATTACGGCATTTGCATACTTGTGCACAAGACGAGACGGCCGACAGCGTCATCACAGCAGACGCAACACCGCAGGATAGACATTGGGTTTTTTTTTCTCTTTTTTGTTCAAAGTCTTTTTTTTTTTTGGTTTTTTTTCTTTAATTCAGAAAAAAAAAGACGCGCATCCTCATTGCTATGGCGTTTTTGGGACATTCTAGAAAGAGAACTGTGGAAAGACAAAACACAGTCGATCTTTTTGATTCATTTGCACAAACTAACTACGGTCTTCCGGAGGGAGCAAAAGAGATATCTATTTTGTGGGAACCGGATTGGGAAAAGAGAGAGAGGGAGAGGGAGTGGGGAGGACCGTCGAGGACGAGGATTGCTCGTCTTTTTGTGTTGGCTTTTTAGACTTCTTAGACGACTACGCTTGAAAGTTGGAAATAAAAAGCGTTTCGTTCAGAAGGAGGTCAGGGGCAGGACGGGGACGTAGTTGCAAAGGTTTATATAGATGAATGCGGGTGACCCGTCTTTTCCACAATCCACTGTCAGATACCCTTGTGTCTTTTGATTCTCAACCGGGCCTCCTTCTGATCTCTTCTCCTATTCTGCGCGTTGATACTTGATTCGATTGATGGCTGGCTAACGCCACCTCCTGTAGATAGCAATCAAGAAGACGTTGACAATGAACATTGCAAACTTAGAGCAAAAAAAAACTTATACTGCTATTTAGTGACCGTTGGGTATCATGATACGCCCTTTTAACGCCTAATTACAAGAATCTCTCAATATCTAGATGCGCCAAACCCGTAGAACTCCTTTTCTCTGAAAAAAAGAGGTCCATTTTTTGTACCAATTCTCTTCCTTCACTGGCTGCCAGTTTGTCCACCCTGAACAGTTGACGCAGGCCTCGCAGGAAGATTACTGGTACCACTACCACTCTGCCCAGCCGCCGCCGCACCCCCAGTCGCAATCGCCGGATTACCCCCCGTAGCCTCCAGCACCTTTGCCACGTCTTCTCGCAGCTCCGGCATGGCGGAAGACATCTGCTCGGCGAGGATGTCGCGGAAAGAAGCAAAGGCGCTCTGCTTACCGCGCATGAGCTGGTTCCCGCGACGGACGAGCTCGACGAACTCGCGCGTGTAAATGTCCGGGTTGCGGCCGTTTTCGACGTATTCGAGGAGTTCGGGAGGCACGGAGGGGAGGAGGTGCGGAGGGGATGCGGCGACGTGGACGTTTTGGAGGGAGGTGGAGAGAGATTTGCTGTTTTTTTTTTGTCGGGTTAGCTTTTGATGGAGAGAGCGGCGGGCCTTTTTTGTATGGCGGCGTACATTTCTTTGGATAGGACTTCTTTGCTTGAGACGCCCATTGAGTCGTATGTTGAGACTTGGACCATGACGCGGTAGAAGTCTTGTATGACGTCCTTGAGCTGTTCTGCGGCTGGGGGTTAGCAATGTTCTTTTTTTATTCTTTTTTTCCTCTCATGTTGTAAATTGGACCAGTGCATACGCTCAATGCCATCGTGGTCTATTCTGTCGACGGGCGCCATGGTTGTGATGTGTGAAACTGAGCGCGGGAGTGGGTGAAGGTGGATTGTATGGTGGATTTATGTAGAGAGGAAGTTGAAGTTGATGATGCTATGGGGAAGTATGGAGAGATGCTTCTTTGGTGGGGCACGTGTTAGCGGATGCATGCCGATGTATCGCTGCGGACAGGCGAGATGCAGACGTCGTCGTGTGCTGTTTGCCTGCGGAACAATTTCATATTCTTATTGTAGCTTGGGAAATGTAATTATGATTTGCTTAATATGTACGAATAGTCTCTGGGTAGATGATGTATTCAGCCTCGTTCTGCTGACGACCAGAGATTCGGCACGTGAAAGCAACGAAATGTACGCCAGCTTTCTAAATGCGCGTCGGGAAGGAGCAGCATCATGGCTTACACCGCCCTCTATGTTTCTTGGATCGCAGTAGCTGGCAGTATCTTGATGTAAATCTTACAAGAAACAGCCCAGCGGTGCTCACATGTCAACGTCTTTCCAGCGTTTGCTCGCTCTACCGCACCTCGAACTAGCCCAGTTCCAAGGTATCTCTGCCTCTCTACATTACAGTATTCAGCGAATACTGCCTGCACAACAACTAATACATTTCAGCGGAGATGGCCTAACTAGCGGGTAATCTACCATCTCTATAAGCCAAAGGCTGGGGCAACGAAATGGGCAATTATATAAGCTCAAATACTTGCCAGAAAAGGCTTTACAATCATACTGTGCCTGTCGTCCCAGGCAGCAGCTCGGCCTTGGTTTTGGCCGGGGCTGAGGCATCTGGACAATTCTTCGAGTGAAGGGTGGTGGAGCCGGTTACACGCCGTCAATGGCAGGCATCCTAGCCTCGGCGCAATATTGGCCAGTCTGCACGCAGCAGGGTGTACAGAGCAATGGCACAGGGTCAATATCCATCTGAAGTCTCAGGACCGATACAACATTGACGCTGATCCCACGTAACATGAGCATAAGCCTCCCGATACCAGATGCCAGAAGCTTCGCGCTGTGCCTCCTGAAGCATTTTCGGGCCATGATTTCTGACAAAGTCAGCTTCCGAAGAAACACGTCAGCCGTCAAGACCTCGGCGTGGGATTCATCCTTGTGCTCCTCGTCTATACTTGACAGAATACGCCTACGGCGTGTCTGAGGTATAAAGTGCAGGACTAGCGTAAGGGGGAGCCTGGCTGTCGCTGTGACGTTTGCGCCGATATCCCCTGTTCGTGGCAAGAGTAGCCTTAATTTGGGTAAGTCGGCAATATTGATTGCCTTCCATGGTGCGTGAAAGGACATTTCAGCCGCTAATATTACTGTACACGGGTCTCGGAGTAGACTCTAGGAGTCCAGTCCCTTCGGCTCCATGACCTGAAGAAGATTGATCCAACAGACAGGCTTGACGTCGTACCCAGCAGCCTCAATATCCTTGAATGTCTGCTCTTCTCCACGGGGCTTTGTGGTTCTTGCACTTGCAGCAGAATTTATCTACTTGGGTTAAAGTAAAAAAGAGTGAGAAATGTCCTTCGGATCAAATCTTCGGATCAAACTTGGAAGATCAAATCCAATACTCTTAGCCAAGAGCAGAGGCTGCAGTGACAAGCCAGATGGTACGTTGCCCGCTGGCATGAGCCGAACTACTGTAGCAGGGCCCGATCCATGTCCCCCGGCCGTGCTAGGAACGATCCGCGCACACACCGCGCCACTGGGCCATGACTCTCGCCTAGGAGGTCTAGCT
This sequence comes from Trichoderma asperelloides, assembly GCA_021066465.1. Taxonomy (NCBI): domain Eukaryota; kingdom Fungi; phylum Ascomycota; class Sordariomycetes; order Hypocreales; family Hypocreaceae; genus Trichoderma; species Trichoderma asperelloides. The sequence continues at coordinate 49,181 of JAJKFY010000277.1, read as the reverse complement.
CTACGGGTTTAATATCAAGATGCATTATTGGCGTGGATCCTGAACCAATGGCCTTTCCTGCCAAGGATGTCAAGAATGGGGTTCGCGTGGGAGGTGGTGGTTGAGCTGAAAGACGCATGTCGGTATTGCAAGGCAAATAACAGCCCACCCACCATGAGGATTTGGGCCCATACACATGGTGCTCGGTGCTTGTACGAGCCTGTATCAATAGCCTGTCTCGGCGCAGAAGAGCAATACGCTGGTTGACCTGGCAGATGGCATAGTATGTATAGCATGACTATTCTTTGCCAGCCTGACTTGTCAGACTCTTCCTCTTTCTTACCCTCTGCCGCGATCCTTTAGCCTATTGCGTGTACATCTCCGAGCGCGCATACCAACTACCACACATTAACATCTGTGGAAGACGGGATATCAGTCTAAACTCAACTTCATCACTTTATACTACATCGCTGCATCAAATACTGCGCGCTAGACGGCTACCTAGCTCTTTATTCTCCGACCGTGAGCCGATACTGCCTAATAGAGCGCAGTTGGCCGCTTTATATGCCGGTACTCTGGCCCCATGTCTTCGTTCAGTGCAACGCCGCTGGCTCCTAAGCCCGCAACATTTGAATTTGTCGTTGGGCAACGTCCAGACCAGCTTAACGCCGGATCCAACAAGAAGTTGCGATCGCATCTATCCAAGAGAGGATGGGAAGCCTACTTGGAGCAGAAGAACAAAGCATCGGCGCCGGTCTCAGTCCTAGTGGATGAAGCAGCTCAGCGAGGGGATGATGGGGCTAGGCGAAAGAAGCGCAGGCGTCATCGGCAGGCTATTACCTGGGACGTCGTAGAACCAGACGATCCAAGATTTCCAGGAACTGGAAATGTCAGAGAGGCAATGTTAGCCCTCATCAGCAGCAGAAGGCGCTTGCCTTTGGAGAAGACACTTTCAATCGACTACAGACTTGGAGGTGGGCGCGTTGATCCTTTCAAATCGTATCCCACACCATTTCGGTCTTACATACCTCCTTTGGTGGACCACTGTGAGTTCATTCTTTTACATGCTGTCGGCTGATGACAACAAAGAATAGATATTAACATCTTCTGCTAGACATTGTCCACATGGCCGTCGACATCCCTGAACTTGACCAACCCGGAAATGCCGGTCTTCTTCGCAGTCGCTGGTTCCGCATGGCTACGACGGAAATCTCCACGTTCCAGGTCGTCTTGCTCCTCGCTGCGGGTAACTTTGTCAGCGTCAAAGGCGCCGTACCCGCAGAGCAGGGGTTTAACCTACACCAGCTCAAAGGTGATGCTATCAAGTCTCTCAAGTATGCCATGGATGACGAAGCCAAGGCCACAAGTGACTCCATCATTGGTGCGGTGGCCAAGATGGCGAGCTTCGAGTCCATGCATGGAACGGAGGCTGATTTTAGGCTACATATGGAGCATACAATCAGGCTGGTTAATATGAGAGGAGGGCTGAACAATCTCGGGCTGGGGGGCCTCTTGCGAAGAATGCTTATTTGGATTGACGTGAACGGCAACTTTCTGTATAAAAAGCCACGATACTGGCCTGGTGAGAATTTTGATGGAAGTAAAGATTCGATTTCGGAGCCCAACCCGGAGCGATTCATTGCCATCTAAAGGTGTATGGGCTGCTTTAAGTCTTGTTTTTTATTCATTCAATGCTTTGTTCTTTTTTTATTTTCTATTCCACTTTCTTGTTTGGGGATTTGGATATCACCCCCTTTTGTTCCTTGGAAGGCAACTCTGGCTCAAGCCCAGGCTAATAGTTATTTATAAGCGTGTTATATTTAGAGAGATGGGATCATAGGGTACTTTTGTTAGCAAATAATAATCTGTCAATTTTTGTTGTATCCAATCTTTCTTCATCAAGACAAACGAAACGCTACTTTCATATATACACAACGTGAGAGCAAAATCAGCAGAAAAATGCGAAAAATAAGGGAAACAGGAAATTCTCATGCAAAACGAGGGGAGCACTCGAAAAAAAAAAAAAGGTATATCGAAAATAATCAAAATGGTATCCATCAAAGAGAATCACAAACGCTGTATCGTTTTGTTTTTGCTTTATATCACGGAAACAAAACTCACTTCTTTCCTTCTTTCTCTCTTTCGTGCTTGCTTCTCTCATCCATCTCTTCTTTATCAATCAGCCCCCAATTGCAATCAACCAATTAGTTTGCTAATTATTCCTCGAAAACGTCTGCGACGCATCAACCAGCAGCGTCGCAAGAAGCAAAACACCGTTAAACCCAGCCATCATATAAAACGGCGTGCCACTAGACACCGTATCAAACAGGTAGCCACCTAGTTTAGTTAGAATGAGGATTGCTGCGCCGCCACACAGCGAGTACACGCCCGCAATGGAGCCCTTGAGGCGCAGCCGCGATACGAACTCCTCCTCCGTGACAATACGGATCAGGGGCTCCGTCTCGGCGGATTCGTCCGCGTCAGGGGCGATGGCGTGTGGGCGGCGGGCAGCGCGCGGAATCTCGACGGCGAGGACGCCCTTGCCGAGAGAGCCCAGGCTGCAGACGATGGATCCGATTTGGCTAATGCCAATGAGGGTTACGATGACGAAGATGTAGGGGGTGCCGCCTCGGCCATCGACGTCCTTGATCTCTGGGCTTGAAAGCTGCGGGAACACAATGTAGCCCACAATGCCCATGACGGTGGCCACGACAACGGGGTAGTTGACTCTGCCCGGGTGGCGAGACAGATAGCCAAAGATGGGAGCACAGATCAAGCCCATAAGCTGCGCCACGCCGGTCAGAATGGAAGAGAGGACATACGCCTGGCGACATTCCTTCTTCAGCTCTGGAGAAGGGTCGTTTGGCGAACCTTGGCAAAATCCGTTGCTAATGAAAAAGGTGTTGATGTAGAGCGGGACGAAGAGCGAGATGGCAACCGTGGAAGCTCTGGCGACGAAGCCACCGAGGTAGCCAAGCGCAATCCGGGAATCGGTGAAGCCAAGGAGCACTGAGTCCTTCATGAGATGCAGGTACGGGATGACCTAGGAATAGTTGTTAATAAGAATTCCAAAGGAGAACATGTGTAGAAATAATTGTTACCTTGTTTTGAGATCTGCCAGAGTAACCTGCCCCGGTAGATTCATCCTGACTCTTCACCCCGAACAGCAATCGCCATCCCTTGCCTTCCTCTCCTTGGAGATTGCGCAGCCCAAAGAAGACAAAGATGCCAACGAGCAGGGCAATGGCGCCGACAACGTAGAAGCTATAAGTCACAGCTTCGCCGGGAGTCACCTCGTCAATCTCTCCAAACCTAGCCGGCAGGGGCAAAAAGCACGACAGCGCCAGCAGCGCACCGCACCCGGTGAAAAGACCGACGTAACCCGCCAGCACAGATGATTTTCCCGACCGGCCTTGCGCATCCGAGGATGATGCTCCCTCGCCGGTGGGCAGCGATCGCGAATAGGCCTCTGGCGTAATGGTGACTTCAGAATCGACAGAAAAAGCGGCGCTCAAGCGCGCAAACGAGCTGCGACTGCGACGACGGGCGCGAGCGGCCTTGGCTCGCTCAAGGGCGCTGTTACGGATGTCTTCCTCTTCGTTTGTCAACGAAGGGAGGATGGCAGTGACCATGGTAGCCCTAACGATTTCGAACATTGCAAAGTTAGCACATCAGCTCTAGAAACGCAATCATATCCATCCTCCTCCTCTCGTATCTCATCCCCACAGGATTCAACCAAGAGCGCTTAATCAACCAAGGCAGAAAAGAAAAGAAAAACCACATACGTAGCCGATGCTCCCACCGCAAACAGGATCCGCGCCAGCAGCAGCTGCGGATACACATTCCTCGCCTGCACAAAGACGGCCAGCGACACGGCGACAATCGTGTACCCAATGACGGCCACCCACCGCACGCCCAGGCGGTCCGACACGAGGCCCCAGGCAGGACACGCCACCAGGGCGACGATCTCGTCGGCGAAGCCCAGCGTGCCGACGACGTCGCCCACGCCGTTCTTCTGGCCGATCAGGTCGGTGATGACGAAGGAGACGGAGCTGTTGAGGAAGACGAGGAACGAGATGGAGAAGAGCGAGATGCCCAGCAGGTACGTGGCGGCCTGCGTGGGAGTCGTCGAGGCCGCGAAGGGCAGCAAGCGCTGGATGGAGAGCGCCATTTTGAAGGAGAGGCTTTGGCTGCGGTTGTGGCAGCGCGCGCGTCTTTCTCTCCCTCCTGTCGCCGGGTTGTTGTCGTTGTTGTAAGCAGTATGTATGTGGAATAGGTAGAGAGATAGCTTCTCGAGCTATAGTAGCTTTTTTTTCCCTTCCCGCCTCGGTTCCTGGTGTTGCTATCGCGAAACTAGCGGATCTTGAATCAAAATGCGCTTTCTGGAACTTGGAAGAAATGAACAGCCTTTCTAGAGATATCGGAAAAGCATTCACATGGTGATACAAAAAAAACACAAGGCAAGAACCAAAGTCAATGGCAGAGAAAAAGGCAGATGCTAAAACGACGAAGATGGAAATGACCGATGCAAAGGGCACGAAATTACTGCTTGTAGGTATTTTGTTTGGCGTCTTACGACCATGAGGAGCTTCCTCTGCGCTAGAATTTAGCATTTAGCGCCTGCGGAGGTTCGGCTCCTTTAAGCTCCTCGGGCCAATCGGTGGCGCGCATCCACGGCCTATTTGGTCGGCATTTGGCATCCCTTCAACTACTGACCGCTTTAAGACGCGCCCTGGCCAATATAAGAAGAAAAAGGGCAAACAATGTGGCGATTTGGGTTTGATTCGTTTAGTCTGTTTAGAGCATAGGTTGTATTTACTTTGGATATTCTGAGTTAGATTTTACAAGGTTGGATTCCTCGATTCTCTATGGTGAGTCCACGCAGTGACATCTCCGCTTCACTTATATACCTTACCTTACCAGGGCTTATTTAGCTCCTCACGAAAAGCGCTTATCAGTTTACTTACGCCACGGATCTGCGCAATAGCATCATTAAACGATTCATTCCCTTTCTTTTTCTCTACTATTGCAATCTTGCCGAATAGCAATCGACGTACTGCCTAATAACAAATGCCCCGTTTCTCTGATATCCATATCAAACACCTAAACAAGAAAAAAAAAGATAACTAAAACTCCAATGCTCCCTCATGATCCTGTAGCCCTCCCCCTATCGTGTCCAGAACATACTCCGCACAAAGGGTATATATGTATGTGTGTGTGTGTGATTTCGTGTCTCTACCAAGCCCAGAGCACCTTGTGGTGGAGTGTACGGGCGCCCAGCCTCTCAAACTCAAACGGCGTGATCCACGAGTCGTTGGTTGACAGCTTCGCAAAGACGCTGGCTCCCTTCCAAGTGACAACCTGTTCATCCATATCTCTCGCGCTTCGACTGACTAGGATCCTATCGTTGAGGTCAGGTTTTAACGCCTTCAGCCTCTCTTCTAAAACAACCGTGAGCTGAGGGACTTTGGCGCCACCGCCGATGACCATGATACTGCCCAGCAAATCACGGACTTTCTTCTCGTCGCCCTTAGCAGCGTTGTGAATGCTTGTGAGAATGGAAATGTCCAGCGGCGCCAGAGGCAGTACTTCATCTCTTTCAGTTGCCATGTCCTTTGCTCCGCGTGCTGCTGCGTCCACAAACATTCCTGGAGGCGGCTGCGTGGCTTGTGACTGTCCAGGAACCGGTGTGCCAGCCGCTCGAATGCTGCCGGGAGCAGGGCTATCGCCATTGACGCCATCCTTGTTGGCTCCAAAGATAAATGGAGCTGGTACCGGAGTACCACTGCCCTCCGGGGCTGGCGATCCGGCATGCGATGCAATCGGAGTGCCAGTTGCTGTCTCGGCTTTAGGAAGGAAATTAAACTGCGATTTCTCTTTGCCTGGTGTCGACACTTCAGGCTGTGACTGAGAGAAGCCGTTTGCGTTGGACATGAGTGATGGCTTTACCAGCGCCAGAATTGCGAGCTGTGCGGCGGAGGATGGATCGTCGGGAATATCCACGTCATACGCGTTGTAGGAACGCTCGACAAGCTTTCTCCTTCCCCTGAGCTTGGTGCTGTTGTCGAAAATTGATGGCTCAAATACTCCCATCGCCGCAAGAATGACTTCGTCGTATGTCTTGAAAGCATATTTCCGTGTAGGCTGGTTGGGTGCTCGAACATGGAAGTTGAAGAGCTGTACCGAGATGTTGGCTTGAGACATGGTACAATGTTTCGCCTTGAGCTCTTCAGCTAGAAGAAAATCATATCTTCTCCGTAGGTTAATTTCCTGGTACGGAAAGTTATCATAGAGCATCATCTTGATAAAAGTCTCCGTAATATCATATCCTCCATACTTGAGGTTGATTCGCGAGTCTTCGATGCATAGTCCATCTTCGACACAGGTCACAGATGTCTTTTGGGCACCGATATCCACAACGCAGGCTTGCGTATAGCCGGCGCCAAAAGTCGCTGCCATGCTTTCCTGGATAAAGCATACTCTGCTAAACTCAAACCAGGTCATGCAGGATCGCAAGACTTGCTCCACATACTTCTTGTCGTAAAGATCAGGGATGACAAAAACGCAGCTGTACTGCTGCCACTCGCTGTTTGTCTTTAGACCCAGCTCTTGGCGCAGCGCCTTGTCTAAAAGCGTTTCGAAATCGTCAAAGAGATGCTCTTGGCTTGTGTATCCATCCTCATTCCAGTATCCGTGCTGGATAGGCCACCACAACTTGAATTTGGGGTTTGAATCGTCAGGGACTCTCAAAGCTTCGTTTCCGATAAAGCAAGATGCCAATGACGTTGGATCCTCCAATTTTTCTATGTCGGTCCACTCAACCTCCAGCACATCGTTATGTCTCTGAATGATCTCGGGTTCCGTACGGCGATTGAATGTCTGGACAAGTTCCTTGGAATTGGGAAGTACTTTTCGCTTGTTGGCGCGCATCTCTACCTTGAGATCGTTGCACATCTTTTGGTATTTCTTCGACCACTCTTCTCCATATTGCTGATCCGTAGTCTTTGCTTCAAACTGGCGTCGGGGTAAAGCCTCGTACATCTCCGATTCGGTCTGGGGGAATTTGGTCGCTAGGGTAGTCGGGATAGTCTTGGGAAGTGCATCGCTCGCGAATCCAATGCGCAGATTTTGGCTTCCAGGATGGATGACAATCACTCTGGACGGGTCCATCCCACCCGAGGGGGTCGCGGCTCCGTCATCTTCGCCGAGATCTGGCAGCGGTAGAGGCAGCTCGCCATTAGCGGGCTTTGAAAGGGCACGGTCGCGATCTCTGGCGCTCTGTACTAATCTATCGCGAGTGGCATCGCTTTGGAGTCGGAGGGCTAGGACCTGGTCATCCCTTTTCATATAATCTCTGTCGCCAGGAGTTAGTCCGCTCGTCCAGCTACTCAAGTCGCTGCGAATTCTCACGTATAGTAATTCTTCTGGTTGATAGGAGTCACATCGGGCCATGATGTCAATTTCATGCCATTGTCAGTTCTCTCCAGCCCTGCGCGGTTTTTTTATGTTAGCATTTGGCGGCCGGTGCGTTGACAGGAAGCCCGAGTTCCCCATGACACAAAGCCGAAGCTGTATTTACGTACCCTCTCTAAGAAGCACTCTCTCTGAGACTTTGCCAACCATTGTGACGGTGTAGTACCTTTGGCGCCAGGATTGGATAGCGGGTGGTGTTGTGCAGTGTTATGAATGCGGAGCAATTTTATGGTGCGCTCGTCATCTTGTCCTGCTGTAGACGCGATTGACACGCCAAATGCGATTAAACTTCCTTCGATCCTGGAGGTTCGAGCCGATAAGATAGCTTGTACCTGAAATTGGCGGATTTTAGATAATCCGGTTTATGTACATAGGTACTAAGGTAGTGGTAGTCCTCCCATCTAAGACAAATTGTTCTGTGATAAAGCTGCTATTCAGAAAGATATATACTAATACAAAAAAAAAAAAAAAAAAAAAAAAAAAGGCATTTGATTAAGAGAAAATATTGGAAAATACTGGATAAATTAACTTGAAGCTTACCTACTCTTTTATCGCCGCGCTATACTACTCACAGCGCAGTGGCATTAGACATTATTGGTATTTGGAGTACTGTCTATGAACAGTCGACTCTCATGCGGCTATTATCAAGCAACTCAGCAGGTTCAAGAGGACTATGGCCACGGTAAGAGCATAGACAGCCCATATATTACATACATTATCTAGAAAAGTGCCGATCAAACATTACATGAATAAATGAAATTATAGTAACCATCAAAACACCATTCACAGCGAACTGCTACCCTAGAGCCTGGTGCAATCACTATGGCAGAGAGTTCAGACATCTGAAGCTTGCAATGAAAGTGAAGATGGAAGAAATGGATGTATGCACGCCATATGATAGCACATGTTGATGCCTTAAGTATGACAAGTGATATTGTTGACTGGATGTATCTGTGCTAACCAAGGAACCTGCCCTTATACGTGCTCCAAGTATTGGCTGCTAGTAGGTGCTATATGCTACCTACACACACTGGAAACTAGATCATCGTATTATTGGCCAAGTAGCCTACCAGGTCCTGGTAGCTGCACTGCCCGAGCTTGAAAGGCAATTTAAGTGACCGAGTAATATCAGGGCTGAATAACACGAGGTACCTGCGTACCCGCAAGTTGGAGGCGCTGATGATGCATGCTGGCCGGGTCACCTGACAGACGTACAAAGTATGTCACTGAATGACGTAGCCAGCTGTTTATCCTTAGTACCTGGCGCAGCCAGCGCCAACTTTCAGACAACTTCGCCTCAGCTCCAACACCTCACTGCCGCCTTGAACATATACGGATATTCAGCTTCTGAAAGGTCTATGGTGATAGCTACACCAAGTTGCGAGAAATACTAATTAAGTTATCGATATTTTTAGCATCCCCTACTAGGTTGGTGGACTTGTCCCGCCGAGTCAACATGCCCGTACAGGTGTACACTTCGAGTCCCATCAATGCGACCAAGGCAACAGAAATCACTCCAAAGACACAACAGCCAGAGGGAGAAGGACCTCATGCAAGGCCACCTCCACCGACAACATCTTTAGGAAGCCCAACAGCGTATCCTCCTGCACAACCAGGCGCTCGGCCATCGCTGCCTATCCAGACTGGAGCGCCACAGCCATCCAGCACTTACAAGCCATCGTCGACCCAAGAGGCCAATTCAAGCCCGCCTCCTCCACAGCCTGGTGCGGTGCCCTCGCCCCCAGGAGGAAACAGCCACCTTCCGCCTCCTCCAAAGGCTGGAGAGACCTTACAGCAGGCCCAACCAGTGCCCATGCCGCCTCAAATGTCTTACCAGCTGCCGACAACAGTCCACCCAACTCAGGGCGGCTCATCAACTTCCACTTCTACAGCCTACTCGCCAAGTGTGCCTCACCCAAGACTTGTGCAGGTCTCTGAACCAGACTTCTCGCACCCCCCAGGGTATCAACAGAACGTCAATGCCGCAGAATTTAACCGCGACCAACGAGAGGCTTACAACGCTTCCTTTAACCAAGAATCTTACCTGGCCCATGAAGCGGAGAGTGTCTGGAACACGGCAAAGAAATGGGCGACGGCTGCAGGAGACAGTATCGCCGCAGCAGAGAATGAAGTCTGGAAGAGAATTAACAAGGAATAGCACCACTTCCTGGACAAAAGCATGCATAGGCCGAAAGATACGAGCATATGGCCATCCAAACGACACAAACCGAGAAGCTTTGAGCAGTAGATTACAACAAACGAATATTGCAATGCGCTACATTATGTAGGTAATGAAATTAAGCTATACAATATGAGCGAGATTTAGATACAAAATGAAGATCTCTTTCACCTTCTAAATAAATGTTTTTCTTCTTCTTCTTCTTCTTCTTTTGGAGAATCAGTATGTTCCTACGCATAGACCGCACTGAAGTTAGATCGATCGATTCGTCAAAGCATCGGGAGGCAAATAGGCAAAGAACAAGGTCGCGCGTCATGCATGAGCACCCATTGAGACGAATCCGTGATGAGCCAGAAAGATCTCAAATCAAGATTCTGACGCAATATACCCGTACAGATCCGTGACAGGGGTTACGAGATCGACACTAGGCGTTTTAGTAGTGGCAGTCACAATTTGCTCGCAGAGTTAAATATAGCTCTGAGCTGGGATCTGCCTTTCATTTCGCCTACACAATCCATCAGCTGTTTACGGAGTTGCCTTGGAGAATGTTTCAACTCTGAGCTGACCTGGGCCCATTTTGTCGAGTCTCGAGTCTCGCGTCTATAATTTTGATCGCGGGCCATGAAACCATCACATTCTGGAGGTATGTAGCAGTGACAGAAATACTTCAAACTCGTTTCTGCGTTTGGATGACCCTTCCATCTTGTGCTGGAAAAGTGGCATGAGAATTGGCGAATCAGGCTTAGCTGGGATACCTCAGACGCATCTGAAACGCGTATAAGTGACGGGGCTCCTGGGCTGAGCTACCAGGCGGTACCGCGGATTTCTCGTGTGGCCGTAGCGTGTCGTGTGTACTTCCTGGTAAGCCCGCCGTAAGGCTGCGGACTCTGCAATTAAACTGAGACAGCGCCCCTGCATCCTGCCTCAGGAACCAGGCAAATCAGAGCTCTCGCAACGTCGCATCGCCCACTTTAGACCTCTTCAAAACACAGCTCCACCATAACCAGCTTTCCCCGTCCATCCATATCCATCTCGGGTCCGTCTCGAGGAGCAGACGGCCCGGCTTGCTTCGCTGACCTGTCGTCTGGACAACTCACCACCGCTTCGGCCTTCGGGAGAGCAGAAGAACAGGTGAGAGAAACGAGAGAAAGTCGAGGCCAAAGCGGATGCGCAATTACAGTCGTGGTGGCCAATGCGGGCTTGTGGGCGCGCGAGAGAGCTCCGGTGCCACACCCGTGGATCGACTTCAACTGCATGTCAATGGGCATTGCCGGATAGCGTCTCTGCTTTCTGCGAATAGTTACCGACCGTTTGTCTCCTCCTTAATCTATTGCGGGGGTCTGGGTCTCTTTGGTTCGTAGCCAAGCGTTTTATCTGCTTCCGTATATGGCTTTTGACACACGCTTAGCCAGGGCAGCGAGCTCGTGATCGGCTTCAAGTCCGAGTCGGTCATCTCCTCTTGCAGCGGCGACACCGTTGTTCCGCAGGCGTGATCTTGCAGCTGGACATCTGGCATACTATACGTACTCCGTATGTACTGGTATGGCTGCTGCCTTGAGCCGCTGTCTCACGGCTGGTCGGAGAATAGCCGTTTAGTTGGGCCGCAGGCACGGGCGGATGCTACCACACAATGGACGCCTTCGAGAACATCCTGCTGGTATGTCTCTCACGATTCCAGTCAGCAGGGGGGCCTCCAATGGATTGTGAAGCGCCGGCTTCATGATGTATGCTGCAATTGGTTTGGCTCACAGGCCCTCTCACACTGGTGAGCTGGCCAAGACTGCTATGATTTGATATCAAACCAGCTGCCTCCGAACGCAAAAGGACCAAGCTTCTATTCAGCCTTTCTGCCTCACCCCCCACACCGGGATTCGTTGCTGCCCCTCCCCATATCCAAGGCGGCCTTCCCGATGCTTGTGACGCATCTGCTCCGTTCTTCTGTGGATCTTGATTGTCTACTGGAGATTACCGTGTGATACTATCTCGCATCTCGTCGTCTTTCTTTCTTCTTTGGTGCGGGTCTCCGTAGCCTGAATGTTCTCCCGTACTTCTAGCCTCGTTTTAGTTGCTGTGGCACACCCAAGGGCTCCGTGCTAGTTGCTCAAAGAGAACTATCTTTAGAACGCAGGGCTGCAAGTGTAGCCGTGGCGTCAACCCTTGACCTTGACATTGTGCCTTCACCATACTTGCTGTTTACTATTATGTTTTTGGTCACTAGGTGATATCGAAGTGAGCTGTCAGATATAATCGCAGATGAAAATCTGGAGATCCAAGGTCGATGAGCACTTGAGTGGACGAGACAGTCAACTCTGCCCATAAGCAATCAAACCAAAGGAGCCAGCGATTTGGGTACGGGGCACTAGACAGGGCCTCAAGTGAGCTCTTGGTCTCGACTTTCTGGATGTCACGTTATGTGACGCATACTACTCTCGCTGTTACTTGCGATATCTCCTAGTTTATTCCCAGGCACCAATAGGCCTTCGTGAACTCTGCTCTGCTCTGGCCGACACTTATTTTCCGAAAGTTTCTTTTTTTAGTCGACTAATCCACCTCACCCGTGCCGTGTCAATTATGACACAGCTCTAGCTGTTAATGTCCAAGGGCGTTCCAACGATTGTTTCTCCGTTGCAAGATCAGGTTATGCCTGGGAGATGAATCGTTTTTTTCGGTCTCAATTCGGCTGCCCTGACTAGCCGTTATTACGACTCTTTTACTTTACCCGGCCTTTTGGTCCGTGCCCGGACATGGATTCTTCTCCCCAATATCGAGCCAAGGGCAGAGGGAAAAAAAAGTAACAAAGATAAATTGCATCGCTTAGATGGCTGCTTAGTTACAGTGGCGTCATTTTCGCACAATCCCTGGTCGAGCCTTTTGGAAAATGGCGTTTCTGATCTGAGCATGGATATTTGGGAATGCTGGCGCGGCCGCCGCGGCGCGGGAGCTCCTCTGGGCTTCTCGGACTAGCAGCTGATCCTTTCTCTCGTTCGCCCCGGATATCGTGAAGCTGCACCATGGCCCGATGGTCCAGGCTGAGCTGGTGATGATGCTACCTTTTCTCGGACTAGGCTGAATGGGAGGCGTTGGGCACCGCTCACAACGCTCAACTTTCAGCCTTCTCTCCGCGGTGTGCGGGCTGCAAAATCTAGTAGACGCGACAGGCTTTTTGATCTCGTCGTCTTACGTGTTTATCAGCGAAATATTGACTGAACCTAACGAGAAGGGGCTTTTTATTACCTTGATTGGTTTCACTCGGTATTTTGAATCGTTTCAGTGACACCATTTTGGCCTAACTTGAGGATAGAGGCGTCGCGGCCGATCTTCAACGGCTGAGGGCCAACATGCTGATTGGCCAACCAGCTCCTTGAAACTCCCAGTCTGTCCACCCCCTGTCGCCTAACCCTCTCATTGCCCACTTTCCCTGTCTGTGCCTTGCGGGTACGCCAATGCAGAGAGCCGAAAGCCTGTACGCAGGCACTGTACATACTAGTAAGCCCAGGCCAGCCGGCTGCACCCCATATGGCCTGCGTTCCTGGGATCTTGAGAGGCGCCGGGGGTGCAGGTGCCGGCATTCAGTGTTCTGAGCATGACCCCGTCGGTTTGGCTCAAACTACGGAGCACGGAGTAGGACCACAATAGCATGGTGGTATTTTCGCTGGGGGCGAGTGCCAGTCCGGCTGTTCAGGGTGCAGCTTGTCAACGACTTATACACGGCCCCTGCCCGAGAGCCTCGCTCTCTCCGTAGGCCACCACCATTCAATCACTCATCCACCTGGCCAATTTCTGGAATCTTTTATCTGCTCTAGATTTTAAGTTTTGTCTTCCGCATCTATGCCCCATCGCTCTTAATCTCTGCAACCCCCCCTTCCAGTGCAGATTGAGAACCGACTCTCATTTCGTTCATTTACCAATTTCCTGCTGGGCGCTCACGATCTTTACCGTCAACATCTGCATAATCTTACAACACGACTTATCATATACTACTACTACTCTCACTAGTAGTTGGCCTGTCTCTTGCTGCTGTCCCTCCTTCTTACCCCCCCTATTCTCTTTTCTTTTTTGAACCCCCCCCCTCCCTTCGACACCGGCCCCGGATATACCTACTCCTTATACCAGACGATCCTACTCTTGCTCTCTCTCCTCGACTCTCTCTAGCAATCTGGACATTCGTTTATCTCTTCTGGCCTCCGAAAACACGACGACTGCAACCATATTTTGACACCATCACGGATTAGTGTAAGTGAGAACTCTATAAGAGAGGGAACCCTGGCTATGCTATGAGCAACACAGTCTCTCTTAACCCCGGGTTGCCTTGCCTAAACGGTGTTGCATGACCGTCTCCAACGGCGCCGCTGATCAGCGAATAGGGCCTAGCCATTCATTTCGACCGTTAAAAATTATTAAGGCAAAAAGCACTGAGTGCCGAGTCTGTCGACTTGTCTATATTTAGCTATGGAGCCTAGTCACAATGGATTGTATGTTCCTTGCCTCTCTTCCTATCCTCGTCTATCGATACTTACTTGTGACCCCTTGTAAAAGTCGACAACATATTCAGAAATACTTTTTCCATTCAAGAGGCGCAAACAACAAGAACGATTCTGATGCTGCTCTTCAAGAGCCATCAATCAACACACTAAGCATCAGCGACATCCCTCAGAACGAGGCAATGCAATCGTCGGGGATTCCTTGGATGCCGCCAGCGACTCACCCGCAGCAGGTGCCGGCAACGGCTCAAGAAAGCATTTCCTACTACATGAGAGACGGTAACCATGCAGTTAATACATGGGAACACTCGCTGCCGCCCTCCTCGACTTCCGTTCAGCATAGATCCACCGAGGCTGTGACTGCGCCTGTCACGTTAGCCCAGGGGCTATACCCTGCTAATGCGATGATGACTGCCGAAGTCTCTAGAGATCCGAGCGGCTTTGTTCTATCTGATGCATCAAATCGGTGGGCTCAAAAGCCACCGGGGGAGAACTTCGACCTTCCCGTATTGGATTCAGACGCGCCCATCGGTCAAGCGTACACCACCGACGACGCCGTTTCCATTCTTGATTTAAGGTATTCAACCCCGTCGCAAGACAACTCAGATCGATTGAATTTGGACGGCAGCGTGGCTAGCCATCGCTTGTCTGGCTCGTCCTATGCCGTGTCGACAACCGGAGGGTTATCCGACATGCCTTCGTATGAGGACTTCTCTGCCGCTCTCTCCGACGTTCGATCACTCAACTCTGACTACCCACCTCCTTCAAACAGGACCTCCCTCATGTCATCTACACAGCTGTCACCTGTGGCATCTCCTCGCCTGACGCCACAGACCCGCCCCGAGCAAGTCAGAACACAGAGTCGCGGCCGGGCCTCGCCGTCTCCACGGCCAAGCATGAGGACTGCTCCTTACGACATCTCTCGAGGGAACAAGCAGCGCTGGTCTACCGGATCCTATGGCGTGGGACAGAGAAGACCCTCCCCCGCACTCTATCACTCGCCTCCCAGTGTTCCTCAGAGATACTCTTACCAATCATTGCCTGCGCCCTCCGCCTCGGCCATGTTCCCTAACTCACAGCCAATCAATCCTAGCAATCCTCTTGCTGCCAGACCGCCTTTTATGATGGCTGGCGCCCCGGGATTCAACAGGAACAGCATGGTCCTTGCATCCCAAATGCAGCCGCAGTTGCCTAATCAGATACCCTCGTATTTCTATAACCACAACGAGACGCACGGTGTTGTTGCCACGCCACCGACCCTGGCCTCGCATGGCCTCCTCCGAGTTCTTCAAAGCAACGGCGAACCGCATCCTTTGACTGGTCTCTACGCAGACCTTTCGGACCCTCCGGATTTGTTTGGATGCCTCCACGAAGAACAAGCACCTCCCCCACCAGAGGACATGAACCCTTCAGACCCAGAGATGGTGCCTTATGAGCAAGAGTTGCGATTTGAAAACGACTTGTACACCCCCCGCTGGGTCCGAGGACATGGCAACAAGAGGGAAGGATGGTGTGGTATCTGCAAACCTGGACGATGGCTAGTGTTGAAAAACTCTGCTTTCTGGTACGACAAATCCTTTTCGCACGGCATCAGCGCGGCAACCGGTACCCCATTCCAGGAGCCTTTGGATTCGAGACGTATGAATGGCAACCCTGACATTTGGGAGGGACTTTGTGGAAGCTGTAACGAGTGGGTACCCCTCGTTAGCAGCAAGAAGAAGGGAACAACTTGGTTCAGACACGCATACAAGGTAAGTGCTGCGTCTTGGAGCAAGAAACTCTTTGCTGTATTGGTCAGTACTAACCGGAGCAAAAACAGTGTCATACACACCAGAAGGTCAAAGATTCTCATAAACGTCGCCGAGACAACAGCCAAAGCCAAGTTGGTGGCCACTTGCCACCTTTGCATGATTCACGACCAGATTCACACAGACCAATGACTCCCCATATGTCTTCTCCAGGCTCTGGAGTTGACGTACCAAGCCTAGCGATGGCAGCCTCGATGCCAATGCCTTCGCAACCCATGGACTCGCGATCGTACATGCCGCTACAGCAGCAAATGCAGGTTCAAACGCAGACACAAGCGCCTATTGGCATGATGCCGCAAAGATCTAGCTCTGTTCGATCACAGAATACGCCCATGGACTCTTACCCCGGCATTATCTAATTTTCGACTTGCTATTCCTCAACATCTTTCAAACACACTCTTTCGCTTGCTCCTTTTTTTTTTCCTCTACTGGAACTACAATCGTTTACTAAAATCACTTGCTGCTCGAAATTTCCTTAATTTTGGATTCGATACTCATGCGTCACGTTCTGGAAGTCTAATGCCTATAGAGACGCATGAAATTTAGATTATGCGACACGACAAGCTCGCGAATACCTCTTTTTTGGGGAGGGGCTACTTTTGGTCCCCTGAACCTCTTGTTTTTTGATTATGTCACTCTCTACACTCCTCTCCTAGACAATTTCTTATCTTTTCTCAGTTCTTTTTGTCCTTTTCTGACTGCTTTTTACCTTTCTTCGCTTCAGTTATTCCTTATTAGAATTTTCCCTTCCCAGTCTCTCCCTCATACACCGTTTATTCACGCTTACAAAACAAAGAACTACGATTACGGGATACCACCAATCATTGATACCTTCTTATTATTATTTTACGCCTTCTCACGCTTTATACATATAGATAGACATAGATGGAAACAAACGAGTACAAAGGGTTTATACTTTAGGATTAATTTTTGGATATGATCTCAACGAGATGGGAACAAACGGGAGGAAACAGACTGGGATATTCGGCGCTGCGGGCCAGCTGAGAGAAAGGGGGGATATACCACGGGATAAATAGAGGCTTCTTTTTTGGGATTTTTTTTGCTGTTATTAATTTTCATACGGAAGATGTATATTTTTCTCACATAGTTTGAACAACTTTTTTTTCTTTTCTTTTTTTGCACCTTTTCACGCCCGCTTTCTCTCTTTTTTTTTTTTGCTGTGACTCTGCCCGTACTAGCAACTCCGGTTCTAGGCTCAGAATAATACGAGCCGAAAAGGCGAAAAGGCCCATAGGCAGGTTCCACACCACCTAGACGGGAGACCCTGGTCTGCTTCCCCTCTCCAAAAAGGTAATCTAATATTATGCTGATTTATGCGGCTGAGGCAGGATTGGTAAACTGCAACGGTGTGTGGGCGAAGCTAATCTCGGGGCTGATGGTTCTTTTGAGCAGCTGGGGGCGCCCTAATTGCCTTTTTGCTCTACTGCTTTATCGTAAAAAGGAAGAAGAAACAGTAGTTCTCCTAGTAGAGCAACAGGTGTTTGGTTGGATTTAGGTGCGACTTACACGCAAGCAGTAATATATTGATGTGGCTTACTACGAATATCGCGGTAAGGCGCGAATTAACCCTCCCTGTTTAGCGGGAGCTGAAGCCAGGGGTTGGTTGCATGTATGCATGTGCAGTGGTGTATGTGTTCTACCACGTAGCCATGGAACGTGAATGTTGTTGATATTCCCGCAGCACGGCATCAATACGGGCATATCCCCAGCAGAAACAGGATCCTTTCTGTCTTTATCCAGCATGATGCATGATTTACACCATGCTTAGCAAGAAAAAAAGAAATAGAGACCTGATACTGTCGAGAGGGGTGCTCAGCTGTCTTTGGGTCGGCATTGAAGCCGGGTGTCGAGGGGGGGGGGTATGCAGGTGTGGAGGTATTCTGGTCGCTGCCCAACCAACGGGAAAACATGGATATCAACAATCATGGCATGTGTAATGGGCTCATCACATGTATCCCGCGCGGCTGCTACGGACCGATGGGGGATGGGGGAGTGTGTGATTCTATCTGAGTATGGAGCATTAGTCGTGAGAGAAAGGACGCCAGGAGGAGCAGAAACACTAGGAAAAAAAAAAAAAAAAAAAAAAAAAAAAGAGCTCACGATGCTGTTATTTTTATTTTTAGCGCTGAAACAATGCAGGTACAAAACAGCAGTTAAAACCAAACATTGGGCCTGGGCCAAGGGTATCTTGTGTCCCATGAGACCACACGATGCCTCTTCCCCAGAACCGGGACATGAGATAGTCAAACGTTACAAGGGCTAACAAGGTTTCCGCTTGGTGTTTCACGGGATGGAGATATGTCGGACCATGTTCTCCTGCTTTTTGGGTTTAAAAAAAAAAAGAGGTGATATTTTTGGATGGTTATTTTTACCAAGCGGCTCATTCGCCATCATGTTAAACGGTAGTATCTTGATGGTATCTTTTTTTTTTCTTTCTTACTCTGTGTTGTCTTTCTTCTTGCGGATATGGCCGGATATGGGTGGGCGCGAACAGGATCCGCAGAGCAGAGCGCATAAAGTCGATTAATGCGAGCTTAGATGAAAAAGCGCATCGTTCGAAACAAGATAGATTGGCCGCTAATAACTATCGGCCAACTAGTCTAGCAGCTATCCCGTCTTGTAGATTTTTCTTGATCCATTGAACCTCGTGAGTTGGCATGTGCTGCATCATTGAGTCGATTGGGAAGGCAGCAATGCTCCCCCCCTTTCTCTCTTCTTTGCTCAGAAAAGCGAGCAAATGTGTTTGGAGAATGTTTTCAAGCAGAGGCTTCTTCTTGATGCGGTTTGTGTTTTATTTTGTGCATTGGAAGATTTGCACAAGACAGGCTTATGCCAGTTCTGGACATAGCGTGGCTGCCTGCCTAGGTAGTTAATGAGGTCCGAGTCTGGGGAAGATCGAGATCGGATTTCGTCTGGGACTTTTCTTGTGGTGGCAATTATTCGTATGCGGAATGCGAAGATGCAAATGAAGTACAAGTGGTGCAGGATAATTTATATTTATATATTTATATATGTGTATATCCCCAGCGGTGTTTAAATGACTATAGTGCTCGAGATTCCGCTGAACATTGTGATTACATGTCTGTGTTTATGGTGGTATTAGGTAAGATAAGCCTTGGACATTGTGTCTCGTGAGTTGTGGTGCGTTTTTTCGGCTTTTCTGGCGTGAAAGCTCAAGAAAGCGCCGTGGATTGAGAAAAAAGGAATTGACGTAGAAGAGAGCGCTGTTGAGATTTTTCGAACGGCATTTTGCTAATTACTGGTAAATCTTTTACATTGTAATGGATTCGAAAGCTGTGTATCAAGAGCTCCTGTGACGTCGTGCAGCTATTTTGTATTTTGTAGATACTTAGGTACCCATCATGTATACAAAGTCCTGTACGGTGTTATCGGATCTAAAGATAAGGGTGCCATGGCAATAGCATTTAGATGGTTTTGTTTACGTACACTACAACCCCCATACTACCCATCTATTACATGTACCTAAGCAGTAATTATTAACTGGCTGGCATCTATTTGTACTGGTAACACGCCCATAGGTAATAATAAATGGCATTCGTGATAGCCATAGCATTTGGCCGGGCAGAGTTGCGCAGCTGCTTTTTCATCATGTCATTCTGCTGCGCTAATCCGCCCGTGGGATCCATGGTGGAGAACGACTTGTCCCAGATTAGGCAAAAGAGGCTGCTGAACCGCCCATCTATATATCAGTAGCGCTGTGAACAAACGTGCTGCTAGTAGAGCCTAGTTGTTGTAGTAATACTCGTGCTATTATCAGGAGGAGCTGTAGACTGTACCACAGAATACGGAGACCGTCATATTCACATTGATGGTGCAAAATAGAGTCGGAGCAAGAGATTTGAGCTGCTATACTTACTCCTTTTGGGCATGCGGAGAAGAGCATCCAGCAGCCCTTCTTATCTAATCCATGCAGTATGTAGGCCTATCCGGGAGAGATTTTATATAGCAACACACGAAGTGCATATGCAAGTAAGGGACGTCCATAAACAAAAGCCCAACGTCCCCCCTTTTTTTGCTTTTGATCTGCCGAGTGCAACCAAGGCACCAACGCAGCGTGTCTTGCTCCGGGAGAAACATCAATGGCCGTTGAGTTCGCACGGGTTGGTTCGGCAGAAGAGTAGCACATACTACTAAGATATTACTCGCACAAGTACTCGTACAAGCAGCTCTCTGGAGAGGGCCCCCGGATGGTTATATCCCCGGCGGCCCTTGCCCTGGTAGCCCTATCTCTTCAGAACAAGCCGCCTGTAGCCCACTGCAAAGCCGCTGTAATGGCCGCTGCAATGCGGCCGTGCACCACCAGCGGCCCACCCAGCTGCACCTGCGCTGCTCGACGGGGGCCTGTTCTGCCTAGAAAATACGGAGCATGTACCTACAAGACATCACCACCACCTTTGCCGGTCGCCATACTGTACATGTACTTGGCTTCCTCTCCGCCTTTGCGTTGTCCCATCTGCCGCCATAGACTCCGACTCTGCCTCTTTCTTCCTCTTCCTCTTGTCTGCTTCATTGTCCATTGTCTGCCGCACAGCCTCCTGGTCCGCCCTTGGATAGCTGGTTGATGCCCAGTGGAGCTCCAGGACAAGACTTGCCTCCCTTGGTTTTCGCCTGTCCCTCTCCTTTGCCTTGCTTTGTGCCGTTGCTCTGCGTTGGCTTTGCTGTTCCGGTAAGACAAACATCTCCCTCTCCCTTTTTCACGCCCGTTTATTGGGAACAGCAGCGGAGAGAGCAACGAAGGAGGCTGATAAGACCAGCTTTTTGTGTTTTTCTTCTTTTTTGACCGCCTTTGCATTTGCAGAGCCAGTGCCAGATTTATACGACGTTTTTTTTTCTTTTGCATCTTGTCATGACCGTTCACGAGCACTTTGGATAATGAGAAACGAGCCACTGCGATTTTACACTACTCTTTGCCCAAGCAACCAAACACCCACTCGAACAGCTTTTGCGCACCCTTTGGATTTGATCTGATACCGCCCTCCCCTCAACGGAGAAATACAAAAAAAAAAAAAAAAAAAAAAAAAAAAAAAAAAAAACCACTGTTGATTGCAACGAGGGAAAGGAAATTGAAAAAATAAAAAAAAAGAAAAAAAAAAGGCCACCCTTGCAAGCATTTATATATATCTACCCATATACACAGCATTTTTTTCGGGGCTTCCCCACGGCCCCAATTGACGGTGCACGCACTGGGATGCTTGTGTCTGGCTTCTCGTAGCGAACAGGAATTCGAGCTGATATGAGCGAGGATCAACAGCTAGTATCAAGGCATGTCCGCCTTGTCAAATACTCCGAAGCATGCCTGCCCTCTGCTCCCTCTAACAGTGGCTAACCAATCTCTCTTGACTCCGCACAGCAGCAGCTTTGGAGATCCAAACGCTCACCCGCCGCCCACGCCGAAGCAGACTCCAACCTCTGGTGCATTCCCAAGCCCGATTTTCGAGACGCCGAAACCTCCCCAGGGATCCTTTGCCGACACCAGCGGCCTGACGCCTCGCTTTGCTGAGGAGTATTCAGTCTTCAACGCCACGCCGGGCAATCTGCGAGGGGCGCAGTTCCCCTTCGCAGATTTTGTGCCCACCACTCCCTTCGCATCGGCCTTTCTAGGGCACAAGCGACAGCTGTCCGCCGACGAGCACGCTGTCGAGAGACTTGCTATCGAGATTGCAACCCGAGCCAACATACCGCCATCGAACCCCAATCTTCCACCGCCTCCCGTTGACCCTTCTCGACGCCTGCCCTCCTCACCGGCAGCTTTGATATCATCCACAAAGGCCGCTGTCAACTCCGAAGCCCAGCTGGGCCCTGCCTTCTCCTCCTCCTCACATAACAAGTCGCCGAAGAAGGTCCGCCGGGGTACAATTGAAGGATCCGACCCAGCGCAGCCTCTATCGCCGCCGCCGTCGGCTCACAAGAGCGACCAGAAGCTCGCTCCCAAGATCAATATGCAAGATGACCAGAATTATGGTCACCCAGACTTTGGCGACGGCTTCCAGGGCATGACAGGCATGATGGGCGGCGCCGAGGACATGTTTGTGTACCCAATGTCTGCTCCCCCGGGCCAGGCCAACTTCTGGGACCCCGCCATGGGAATGGACTTGGATTTCAGCACCGCAGGCGCCGCCTTCTTTCAGCCCTCGCATCGCCACACCGGTTCTTTCGACTGGAACAGCGACATTCAGCTCTTCCAAGACCCCGTGCCGCCGCCTCCCCCACCATCATCGAACCAAGAGAACGTCCAGCCAAATGCCCAACATATCAACCAGCCGGTCCGGAGGGAGAGGATGCTGGCGCCCAAACCGCCCATCATCACGGGGCAGTCTACGGCTCCCATGACTGCATCTACCATGTTTCAAACGTCCATGGAAGACTCGTTTGGCTTGGCAACTCCCATGGAAGGCGTAGATCCAGGGCTACTATATAGTCGGCCCCCGACGTCTTCGATGAATGCCGAATTTAACCATATGAACACATCGTCCGCGGACATGATGCCTATCGCAGAAGCTAGTGGCAACTCTCGCGTGATGGCCCAACCTCGCCGTACTAATAGCATGAAGGAAACGAAAAGAGGCAAGATGCCGGATCGTTCCTATACAAGCTCCCCCGTCAAGGCCATGAGCCGCCCAGAATTGAACCGCAGCTTAAGTGAGAGCCGGGGCAAAAAGGCAATGGGTCGGGGCGCATTGCCAACTTTGGCATCCACCTCAAGGCCATCGTCACAGGCCGGAAACATGAGTATAAACACAGATGTAGGAAAGTCGGCATCACAGCTGTCTAGATCTGGGAGGATGTCACCCCTCAAGAGCCAGCGACGGCTGTCGAGCTTGGCGTCTATTCCCGAGTCTGCCTCTCAACCACAGCTTCATCGACCACGAACATCAGTAAGGTTCACTATAGATGCACACGGACGAGCTCGAGCGGAAACAACAGTCGTGGTAGAGGAGGCTGGGAGCATTACCCGCAGTCGAAGTTCTCGGGAGCTCTCATCGACGAGGAGGAGCTGGGAGTCTTCTGATGACGAGTCCTCTACGGACGAGGAGCCAATCATCATTCCCAGCCGGGCTAATTCATTCAATGCATCGTTTGCGTTGCCTGACCCACGCAAGCCAGTGGGCTCAATCTTTCATTCAGGTCGGCGGAGCATTAGTGACAGGAGCAGGAGTGCTTCAACCCCTTCTCTCGTGACGCCGATCGATGGGGAGAGCGAGGCAGAGACAATCATGACAGATCATCACGAAAGGGGAGGAGATGCAGCAAGCGAGCTGCGTAAAGTGGTGGAAGACCGACAGAAGCGATCTATACAGGAGAATACTCGATCACATCAGCGTATTCTGACCTCAAGCGGTTCTGGAAATTTTAAAAACAGTGCCATATCTCCAGTCAGCATGGCAGACTCAAACTACAGATCAGACGGTCATAGGATTCGATGCGTGTGCAGTAGAAATGAGCCCGATGAAGACAATGGCTTTATGCTTCAGTGGTATGTTTGGTAACCTTGAGAGAGTATAAAATCTGAATTCAGCTAACATGAAGCCGTTTCTAGCGAGTCATGCGAGATGTGGCTGCATGGGAAATGCGTCAACATTAGCAGACGTACCATGCCAAGCGTATACATCTGTGGCTATTGTGCCAACACCCCTAATGTTGCGGCACGGCGAGCACAGCAAAACATTGGCCGGGGAAGCAGTGGAGGGCAGTCGGCGTCATCATCTCTGCAAAGCAAGACGCTTCGGTCCCTTCGATAGAGGCACTGAAAAGAAAGAGAGAGAGAGAAGAACACAGAGGGTGTGCGCATGTGAATGTGTGAGGAAAGACCCAAGGGACATATATGATTTTAACAAGAAAACAAGCAAGCAGAGACACAGGTTGGGCAAAGCAAAGGAATTTTTTTTAATGCGTTATGTTGAATAAGATTAAACAGGGCTCTCCGCCACTACTTACTTTACTACTCCTAGAGAAACATGTAGACGAGCTGCAGTACATAGGGGAAAGATGCCCCAATATATATTGTTGGGGGGTAACTATTGAAGCACAAATATATGAGGAGCCGAAGTTGAATGTGAGAAAAGAGGAACTGAGCTGTAGGAAGGCTGTCTTCGTATATGTGAAGTATCAATACATGGTAGACAGTGAGCTGTTTGGCACATGTAGTTTGGGGGCTAATAGAGGTGGCCGGTGTGAGCAATTACGTCGATGATGCTCCACTGAGGGGGGGAAGATTGGGGATAAGCATCATAAGCTCTAGAGAAAGCCACGAGCTGACTCTGGACTCTGCTGCCAGGATATGTTGCTTCAGTGTAGAAGGATTGAATTAGTAGGTAAAAGGCACACGGAATTCTGTAGAGCTTTGCCATCTACTTAATTTCAGCTCTCAGCTATTAATTTCGGTGTATATAGAAACGAGCGTTGTATATTATAGGTGAAGTTCCCAGTAGGGAGTGACATAATATTGGGGGACTTGATTAAAAAAAAAAAAAAAAGGTTTAAAATTCCCAATACCATACATAATTCTCACCCAATTGTTCCTCTGGCTATTCCCGGCACAATTCGGCCCAATACTGTCATGTCTCTTAACTCGGCAATTGCCCAACACATGATATTCATGTCTCTCTCTCTCTCTCTCTATTTTCTTATTAAAATCGGGACATCAGGTCCAGTGGACGCCGAAAAGCGGGGGAGCCGTCCGAAAATCAATTGCAAAGCTCGTCCGATCAGGTCGGCTCCGACTTCGGCACTAGCTTGGCTTTGATCGTGCGCAGCCAAATACCAAGCTTTTGATTTCTCCAAAAGTTTAAAAACATTCATCTTGTTCCCTTCTTCTTCTTTTTTTCACATCTGGTATATTATTATTTATTTATTTTTTTCGTGACTCTTTGTATTTTCTTTTTGGCACATTTCGAAGCTTCCACGGCATCTTTGTAAGATCCATCTTCTCTGTCGGCATTATAAACACGCTTTCTTGGGCACCACACGATGGCGGAGCACAATATCGTTGTCTTTGCGGGAGACCATGCTGGTCCTGAGGTATGTCTTTGTCTATGAGTGAAGCAATGCGGGAGGAGCTTTGAAATATTGGCCGAGAACTTGTGCTAATTTGGGGATTTTCCCTTCTGTAGGTTGTTGCTGAGGCGATCAAGGTGTGTAGCAGATCGATCTGAGGTCGTCGCGGGGCATCGCGGGGCACATGGCAGCGCAGATGCAATCCATGCCATTGCTTTTTGCTCTTGCATAGCTTTTTGCGCCCTATCTCGCGACGGAGTTGGGAAGCTTTGTGAGCCTTGAAACACTGACATTTATTGATTTCAAATGTATAGGTTCTCAAGGCAGTTGAGCAACACAGCCCCAGCGCCGGCAAATTCAACCTACAAGAGCATCTCCTGGGAGGCGTAAGTCTTTCTTTCATCCCCTCTCTGCGTCTCTGCGTCTCCGCTTCTCCGCTTCTATTGCCATCGTTACAAGCCGTCTACCCTTCTCTCTCGTCATATACAAAGCTAACAATGGCTGCTTTCTTCCCATGCAGTGCTCAATCGATGCGACCGGCTCTCCCTTAACAGACGAGGCTCTCGCCGCCGCCAACGCCGCAGATGCCGTCCTGCTCGGCGCCATTGGCGGTCCCAAATGGGGCACCGGCGCCGTCCGCCCAGAGCAAGGTCTGCTGAAGCTGCGCAAGGAGATGGGCACATACGGCAACCTGCGCCCCTGCTTCTTCGCCTCCGACGCCCTCGTTGAGTACTCTCCCCTCAAGGCCGAGGTGTGCCGCGGCACAGACATCGTCATCGTCCGGGAATTGACGGGTGGGATTTACTTTGGCGAGCGCAAGGAGGACGACGGCTCGGGCCATGCCTGGGACACCGAGCCCTACTCCCGGGCCGAAGTCGAGCGCGTGGCTCGCTTGGCCGGCTTCCTGGCCAGAGGTCGTGGCGACACCAAGGTCTGGTCGCTGGACAAGGCCAATGTGCTGGCAACCAGCCGGCTGTGGCGCAAGGTCATGACGGAGACGTTCGCCAAGGAGTTCCCGGACCTGACACTCGAGCACCAGCTCATTGATAGTGCTGCCATGATCCTGGTCAAGAACCCTCGCGGCCTGAACGGCGTGGTTGTGACGAGCAACCTGTTTGGTGATATTATTAGTGATGAGGCCAGCGTGATTCCTGGCAGCATTGGCTTGTTGCCTAGTGCTAGCTTGAGTGGCATTCCTGACGGAAAGAGCAAGTGCAATGGCATCTATGAGCCTATCCACGGTGCGTACACAATACTTCGTTTCTCACTCATACTGCAGGAAGAGAAGATGGAAAAACAGAGAAATAGAGGGAGAAAAGCTAACGGCGGGAACATAGGCTCTGCTCCCGACATTGCCGGACGTGCAATTGTAAACCCAATCGGAACTATTCTCTCCGTAGCAATGATGCTGCGATATTCGCTCAACCTGCCCAACGAGGCCAAGGCCGTTGAGGCAGCCGTCAAGAATGCTATTGACAGCGGCCTGCGGACAAAGGACATGGGCGGCAATGCTGGTACCAAGGAGGCCGGTGATAAGATTGTCGAGGAACTCGTCAAGGTCCTCAAAGCATGAATTATACCTAACGAGATTATGAAAACGTAAAAGGAGGCATAAAGACAAAAAGGATTTCGACTGAAAGAGTTGGATAGGAAATAATGGCGTATATCAATTTAATCCAAGTGTATATATAATACACATCCTAGTGCACTTGGTTCCAGCATATTCGTACAGATCCTTATATTTCACCTGATGATAGTGGACGGTGTTTAACCACAGGTCACGGAGAGTCTTTTTTGATAATGCCGTCTTTGTAGGGATTGTTGTTGCTGAATGGGGCTTGAGTCCGACTGTCTCTCTTGGACGGTTCTAATCTGTAGCAGTCATGGTGTATCCAGGACGATGAGTCTAAACTAATCATAGGTCTGAAAGGTCATCTGCCATCATTGATCTCTCGCTCCTTCGTCCAGATGTCGCAATCTACCCTTTCTTTGGCCTATCAAAAAGACTCAGCTGGTCGAGCCCGGGAGACGGATTCAGCGTCTGTTCGGATGTTTGGGACGAAGACGGCATAATAGCGAGTAGGCACTTTTTTTAAAATCCCGGAATGGGCTTTGGTTGACGTAGACTGGGTTTGAAAGTAAGAGAAAAGGAGAAAACATGCCCACCAACCTCGCCTCTGTTCGATATCACCTGGCAGAGCGCGTCGTTTTGTCTTCGCTTTATGTCTCTATCAGCTGCCAACGCGCCATCTCTAAATGCATTGTTTGCTTGGCTCCTCCATCTGTCCTTTCGTTTACCGTTGAGTCTTTCTCCTTCTTCACCCTCGCCCATAGGCGAATAACTTCAAGCAGAGTGGCTTTCAATACTCCAGATGTGATTTGATTCAATAACGGCGTCTAATGATAAGAAAAGGCCCCTGAACGTAAAAAATCACAGAGACCTCGTCCGCGAAGCTTCCAGAAAGACGATAATGGACGACCATACCAAGGAGTGTCTTGCCATCGAGGACACCAAACCCGCTGGGCATCGCCAGAAGATAAACCCCATTAAGATCGCCAGGTCATGGGACCAAGAGGACAAGCTCCAGGCGCTGCCGACGAAGAAAGGCGTCGAGGGCAGTGCAGCTCGGCGAGAGAGCACCAAGAATAAGCAAGTCGGTTTTCTCCTCAGCGGCGCCGTCCTCTACGAATTCTGAAGGAAAAAAGGAGGCGTCCCAGTGTCCAAACCTTTTCGGCAAGGTCCAGAGCGGCCAGTCGGCGCCGAATGACTCCTTGAACGGCCGGTTGAGTGACCGAACGCACTATCCTTTGAGCGATGAACGATATTTTGCCAAACCGGCGTGTCCTTCGATGGCTGACCCAATGGCGGTTGTGAACCCGGCTCAAATGAGTTCGAATATTCGTACAGAAACGCCAAGTCCCGCCCGCAGCCGCCGAAGGAGACGGTCCATCTGCCAGGAAGCGCTCCAAGTTTGACAGAATACGAACCCGGTCAACCACGCCGCACCGAGAACAAGATCGACTTACTTCTATTCGAAAATGGCCGCCATTATTCGCGAGAAGAGTTCCTCTGCCCTGAAGGAACCTACAAGTTACACCTGCCAGGCTGAACTTCAAGACCTTCGAAAGGCGATTCAACACGATGAACGATACTCTCGAGGCGGTGGTTGAGAAGCTTGACACTATGGCCCAGGACGCTAAGACTCTATAGAAAGGGCACCCAGTGCCTCGTTGCAGCCGCATATGGCGAAGAGACGCCCACAGATTCGGATAACGACGCCTGAGAAACTGGCGACGACGTAGGGCTTATTTCAGGCCAGGGGGTCGTTGGGAGCTTCAGGTATTTTGGGTGCGTGGAAAAAAACACTGGCGATACTACTACTTGTTTTGCCATCTCATGGCATATTAAAAAAAGGGGGCGACCGGATTGGTGGTAGAGGTTATCTTGCTGTCGAAAAAAATAAAACGCCCAACGTTCTTTTTTTTCAACTTTGCCTCTGCTGCCCATGAAGAATCCATGGAACTTTGTCTTTATCCCAATGATTGATGCTTTTCAGGTCATTCCAAATTCTCGTCCATTATTATGACACGGTGGATTCGGACGTAGTATAGTCGAGATACCTTGACATTTTTTGCCCACCGATACTATCTGTATATTGATGTCAATGCCCATGCTATTTCTTACTAGACACGCCTCTCTCTCCATGGCAATAATGTTACGTCATCCTCTTCGATTTGCCTAATGAAGCTGGAGCCACCAAAGAGGCGAGTGAGGAGATTTGTTGAAGAGCTTATCAAGATTCCTCAAAGCATGAAAAAATCCAAGGGCGGGAAGCTCTAGAATATATATAATCAATTATCAGGGTGTTTTTTTTTTTCCGGAGAAAAAGTATACATCAGTGAAAAAGGGCATATATATATAACAAAGGCGTTGCGAACAGCAAATACAGAAACTGTAAAAGCTACCTATAAGGCATGGTAATTTCTAAATTTGGGAGATATACCGAGGGCTAGTATTACATAGTTGTTGTTCTACATTACAACATCGCAGTCCTTGGTGGATCAGCTATTGTTTATACAATCAAGAGCTTTTTACCTTTAGTAGTGTAATATCGGAAAGTGAACTAGCGTTCAAGATTGTTATTTTCCGTGAGAGTGTTGTTGATGGCCTCTACTAGCTTGGTCTCTCAAGGTACCTGTTGTACTTACTTTTCATTCAAGAGCAAGGCACCATGGTCCATTATATAACTGACCAAAAAGAAAAAGACAAGTCATCATTTGCAAGTACTTAGGCTAGCACTCTTTCCCGCGTCTCACTCAACCACTTTCCCAGCTCAAGTAACATTGACTCAATACCGACGGGTCAGAAAGGCCCCCTTTGGTACAGAAAGTAAGAGACGGGGAGAGAGATTATACATGTCCACGGGTAAACTTGGCATGCAGAATCCATCTTCACCAGCAAAGACAAAAGGGGGAAAGGGGGGAATAAGGGAAAGGGGTATCAAAGGAGATTCTCCTACTCTCTCTGTACCATCAATGTCAAAACAAAGAGGCATCGAGAAAAGAATTAAACAAGCTTTCTTTTTTTCCCTCTCTCTTCTTCGTCTCATTCTCTTCCTCTTCCCCTACGTACATGAGAAAAGAAGGAATCAGAGATGAAAGAAGCAGTCCACTTGGCGTTGTAGATAGCTAAATTAGAAATAGTAAAGAAATCAAAGGGGAAAGAAAAAAAATAGGGGGAAAGTAGCAAAATATTTTCCAGCCGAGTTGTTAAAAAATCAAGTCAGTTCCGACGACCAACCGCGAAACCACATAATCAAACTTTTTCTCTTTTTTTTTTGGTCAACTATCAAAACATAAAAGAGGCTTAAAGCCCTCCACACATATTGGATTCTCCTTTTGTTTCTCTAAATGTGGGAAGCACATTGTAAATTTGCCCGGTCCGTCAGCCAAGGAGAGGGTCTTTGAGGACTTCATGAGTCGCTGGCAGTTTAGTTGCCCAGGCTAGGGAAGGCAGACTCGTCCTTGGTGTTGATAGAGGCAGCCTGGCCGCCACGTCCACCACGGAAGTTGCCCCTGCCGCCACGAGGCTGGTCACCACCACGGCCGCCACGGGGGCCGCCACGGCCGCCGCGGCCGGCACCACGGGTTCGCTCAGGCTCGACGAAGCGGGGGTCGAAGTCGACGGTCTGCTTCACCTTGCGCTCACGCTCACGCTGCTTCTTGCCGCCAGTGCCGGCAAAGTAGACGTCCTCCTCCTTCTCGAGGGGCTTGGCAGCGGCCCACTTCTTGTCGATCTTGCTTCCCTCGTTGGCAGCACGGATGTTGATCTCAGAGTCGAAAGCACCCTTCTTCTCAGCCTGCTGGGCGAGGTAGTCGGAGTACGAGATGCTCTTATCTTCGGGCTCAGCGGGCTCCTCAGCAGCGGCATTCTCGGCCTCGTCCTTCTTCTCAGACTCGGCAATGGCCTCACCGGCCTGCTCGTCCTTAAGCTCGGCATTGCCTTCGGTGGCACCCCAAGACTGAGCAGCCTGCTTGTCGGAACCACTGTAACTATTGGTCAATACGAAGTACGAGACTGAGAGCTTGAAGGAGGATGGTTCTTACGTGGTGGTACCGGACTTGTGGGGATGTCTGTCGTCACGGTCACGGGGGTAACGTCCGCCACGGCCTATCTCAGCATCAGCATATATGTCTCTTCCGAGTTGCAAAGACTCCTACTAAAGGTAGGAGTTTTCAAATGGCATTTGCTCACCTCCACGGACGCGAGCACCCTGACCACCACGAGGAGCATCTCTAGGGGTCTCCTCGGTGGAGCGGCCCTGGTTGCGTTCCCGGCCAGCGGCGCGATCACGGAAAGCTACACAACAGCAATTAGCATCGATGAATCATACATGTCGCAGACAGACCGCCACGATGGCATTGTCGTCTCAAAAGAACCGGAGATGCGCAAACTTACCGCCCTCGTTGCCGCCGAGGTTACCACGGCGGTTGCCACCAGTCCTCACAGGGGCCTGGGGGGCCTGAGGCTCGGCATTGCGCTTGGTGGTGCGGGAGGTGGCCTTGTCGACGGTCTTGACAGGGACGACGGGCTTCTCCTCGCCGTCGGAGTCGTTGCCTGCAGCGTGAAGCTCGGGTCAGTGTCCTGCGATTTAAGATTTTTATCGCGGCGGGGGCATTTCGTTGACAGAAGGAGGGGCTGAGAGCCACAGCAAAGTTTGCGAAGAGGAGGAGGGGGAGTAAGTACCGAGATAGGCGAACCGGTTCTACATGCGGCGAGCAGTCAGTAACAGAAACACAAAACAGAGATGAATATATAATGTATATGAGAGTGAAAACATTAGGGCATGGGATGAGGGCGACGGCGACGGCGACGTCTCTATGCGTGCGGGTAGGATTGCTTGGCCGGCGGCGCAATGCGTATATAGCAAGGATCCAGAGCCCGCTTCGCAGGTACACGACGGCGGCCGAGCATCGAATTGACGGGCAGGGGAAAAGAAAAACACAATAGCGACGACAGCGACATCATTACATCGGCCGTGGCAAGATGGTATCATAGGCGGCATACCTGGGAGGCGACTTGTGACATGTTGGTCGCTTTGGCCTACCGGAGGGGCTGAATACTGGCGGCGCTGGTAGTCGTTGCTACTTGGTGGTGGAGGAAAGGAAGAGGTTAAGATCGCATGGCCCTCCTGGCGCGCGAGTCGGTCTGTCTGGATGTTCTTCGGAGAGGCACCAGAGCGGCTGTGCTGCGGATGCAGTTGAAGAAAAATGCACGATCCGGCCTGTTTTGGGGGGGGTGTTCGCTGCCAGCTCAATGCGGCGGGCAAAACTCTCTCTGATTCTGTGCTGCGCCAGAGCCCACTCCGGAAAAAAAAAAGCACTGCTGGCGCTAGCTTTGCTTGTTTTTGGGGGGGCTCGCTTAATTCCCGTGAAATGTTTTGTGGTGACGCTGTTAGGGCTCCGAGGCGCTGGGGCGTTAGTGCGCCAGGTACCGCGTCGTCGAGGCTGCCTAGGAGGCTGCGGTGATGCGCTGTCTACGGCAATGTTCCAGCTCTGGTTGTCTGCCATTCGCTGCATTCCAGTTGCAATTGACCGTGTCTACTCTACTCTATCCGAGCTCTTCTAAACGACCGGCTTTGGAGGCATCCGCAAAGCTTCTTTGGTTGCGCCATGGGAGCCAATTTCCCGCATCCGGGGCGCTCTGCTGTGGCCGAGCTGTAGCTACGGGGAGATACAAGCCGAGCTACGACGCAGCCGAGGGGCAGACTAGGGCTTCCGCCCGCTGAAACCTTCACTAAAAGTGCGCCGTTCAGAGAGCTCAGAGGTACAATGTACCGGGTGCTGCTAGCCTCAGCCTAGCGCGCAGCATGTTGGAGCTTCGTCCAGCTGAGGTGCGACTCTAGCTAGAGCTGGCCAGGTGACTTGGAGAACCGTGATAACGTCATCAATACGTTATCACCAATCTGCGGTGCGAACCTGCCGATGCAAACGCTGGACTGTACTGTAGCATGCTCCATGTAGGTACTGTTTACATATGGCCTTCCAATGGGTGTTCTGCTGTACATGTATAATGGGACCTGTTGAAGAAGCGTGCAAGCAAAGGTGCAGCTGCGCTTATTAAGCGCGGAAGTAAGCATATGCAGCTAAAGTGAAGTCTGCTGTAGAGGTCCATGATGATAGCAATTAGAGGCGAATGGCATGAATAAATTGCATGTACAGAACAATTTGATCAATGGCTTCAGGGACTCATCAATTGAGGGTATATCTAGCTAGATAACTAGGTAGGGCACCGGCAAACGAGCTGCAAGCATTCCCCAGGCCAAGAGGAGCTCCTTGACGACTTAACCTACACGAAGCATTCTCTCAACATGCCGGTAATTATTCATGTTCGATACACCATAGCCGGACAAAGGAGGAGAAATGAACCATCAACCTGGCTCTGAGAACCGGCGCAAGGGCAAGCAACGACGTGACCATCCTACACGAGATGATGGTTGAGGCAGCTTCGACTTTTGTTCAATAGGGTAAACACGAATTGGCCCTCCATCAATAGGATTAGCTGCGTTGGCCCGAATATCACAACCAAACGAGCTCAAAGGCCTCCTAACTGTACTGCAATCTCTTCTCCTCTTGTTGTTGCGCGAGCAGCCCGGTAAACGCACCTGTAACATATTAGCATCGCCCCATATGATACACAGCTTCAGCTTCGAAATAAACTCACAGCACATCCTGACACTGAGCTGTTCACTCCCCCAGCTCCTCTCAATCCCTCCCAAAAAGCAGCATTCTCACCCTCACCCCTCTCCTCACCAACCTCCATCTCAATAACACAGTCCCAACACAAAGGCACCTCCGCAACCTCCTCAATCCCCCTCCCCCCAGCTAGATCCCTCGCCTTCACCCCCCTATAAATCACACGATTCCCGCACAACAAACACCCATAGCAATCCCCATGCCAGAAACACCATCCTAGACTCACGCCCCCTCCCCCCTGGAAGATCACCTCGCCGCACACCCAGCAGATGGAGAGATCGAAGATGGCCGTCGAGCAAGAGTGGCACGCCAGACGGGATGAGCGGCCGAGAACGCAGGGGGAGCCGACAAAAATGCAGCAGCAGAATGAGCATGTGAAGATGTTTGACCCGTCTGGGAGCTTCATGACGGTGACATTGCGAAGACGAATGGTTAAACAATAACACTAGTGAGAAACCTCTACTGAATATCGATGTTTGAAGATTATGGGCTCTTGGTTAATTAAGTTGGAGGGAGATCTTTTTTACAGGAGAGAAAAGAAAAATCTTGTTGAGACTTCCACGAATATGGCAAGAGCAGCTTGATTATCAGTAAGCAAGATGACATCTAGAAAGTAGCCTTCTAACTTATAAAGAACGTCAATTGGGCATTCGCAGCAATTCCTGCAGTATACTCGTACACAAGCCGACAATGTGTCGCCCTATCTCAGACACAAAAATACAAGCCATCGTTTCCCTATAATTCTCAATGTCCCTTCCAGCGCCAAGCCAAACATAAGAAAAAAAAAAAAGAGAAAGCAAATGTGGTCCTGAAAACCAACCAAATCCAGCCAACAAACAGGCTTGTCGAGGTAAACAAGAAAACGAAAGAAAAAAAAGAAAAACTCTTACGAAAAACACCGAGGGATCCGTAGCTCTGGATACCATCATGCATTGTGACGTTTCCTTCATCATTGGCAAAAGCACCAAATGGGATGCACTTTCCAACGCCAAACCAGTATAATACCACCTAAAAAGCCACCCTGATAAAAACAGCCATCCAACCAGTCTGACGAGTTACGATCCGTTTCCGCCAGAATCTCTCCGCAATCGATCAAGAGGGCTGGGGTAAAACTTTCCCATTCTCCTCTGTAGTGCCCATCTGGCTACCTAACCACGATTTTTAGGCTGGGCGAGCATGTTGAGGCGGCTCATACTCAACGTTGGTCGTTTCTTGGAGGGCGATACCGAGCTAACAGCTCGGTTAATGGGGCGGGTAGGCGTCCTACCGACGCTTCGAGCCATCGTAGGCTTCTTCGCACTTGAAGGAGTTGAAGCCAAACGAGGAGCTAACAACGCCTGGCCCTCTGGAACATGGCTGCTCTTGGCCTTCTTTCCAGCACGATCGGCCGCCTCTTTATCAGTATCCCCATCGACAGAGCCGGCACGATGGCGTTTCTTGTTAGACATTCCATGTGGAACACCTGGAAGCAGTTTTGGTGGAGAGGGTGCCGCATTTTCTTTATCAGGGTGAGAGCTCGGCGAGACCGGCTCAGGAAAGCTGCCAGGCATATCTGATTTGGATTTGATAGAATTACGCACTTGGCGTACGCTCGACTGGCCAGGAGAGGCGCCGAAGCCAATGGGCGATGGCTGTCCGAATTTGATTGTATGGTCGCTTCGGAAGGTGAATTTACCAGGAACTGAAGGAGTAGGGGTAGGAGACTTTGCGCTCTCAGGTTCTGTGTCTAAGAGGTCTTTGTAGGCAGACAAATCAGGATAAGCAATATTTCCCGAATCTTGTTGTGCCAAGGCTTCCTTCGTCTCGGAACGCTGTAGGATCTTCTTAATAGCACTGGTTTTATAAAGCGTCAGGGAATCCGGGTCAAAAATGGTTCGCGTAACTTCTGGTGTGAACGTCACATGCTTAACCACCTTCTTCTGGGGTTGGGTGGCAGCAAGACGGTTGAGGTTCAGATTGGAGAACCGCGGTGGTGTAACGACCGGTTGTGGAATGAAACTCTGTCTCCTAGGCGAGAATAGGCTGCTTCCAAACACAGATTTCATCACCGATCGTCTCAGAGGCGTGTCAGGCTGACTCAAGGCAGCCTCGTCGGATTCTTTCGACTCTGTGAGCGCCTTTTGGTCTTTGATCTCCTCTGTTTCCTTAGACTCCTTTGTTTCCTTCATCTCCTTTGACTCCTTGAGTCCCCTTGATTCCTTAAGCGCCTCCAATCGGCTCTTAAATGTTGGCTTTGGTGATGATACAGTAACAGGCACCTCGGGCTTTCTAGGACTGACCGCATTCGCGAGTGATGATTTTGTAGGGCTCATCAAGCGAGAGAGACTAGGCCGAGCAATTCTGGATGCAGCAGGTCTCTTGACGCTAGATGCCGGGCGAGGAACTGAGCCGCTTTCTCGCAACACCGGACGGGTTGTCGAAGCATCGTCATCCGCACTCTTCTTGAATCTCTTGGGGGGAAGCGAAGACTGCTCATCCTTTCCAGTGCCTTGTTCTTCGCTAGCACGAGCCTTGAAATCCAACTTCTTGGAAGGGAGCTGGCTGGAGCTTTTCGTTTCTGACGCAAGCTTCTTCGTGACGGAAGATTGTGACCCCGCTTCCGCTTTTGAGGGAGTCCGTTTCAAGCTGCTTTGCGGAGTGTCGAGATTAGCCTTGGACAGTGATCGTTTCACTCCTGGCTTGACAACGGGCTGAAACCTTCCATTTTGTGCCCTCCAAGCAGACGCGTGTCCCTCAATCGAGTCCATTTTCTTGAACTCAGCCATATGAGCTGCGCTAAACCTCCCCGACTTCCCTTTGGGAGTAGCAATTGTGCGGCCCTTGGCGTCGGTTGATGCAGATGTCGACTCGTTTGCCCTTTGAGCAATAATGTCGGCCTTGTACTCGGCAGCCTTCTCTTTGAGGCCCTCCAAGACACGCAGGGCTTCGGGCCCTAGCCCCAGATAATCGCCCCCATGGGGGACACGAAGAGTGAATGCGGAAGATGGCACACCGCCAACCTTGGTCGGAGTAGACTGAAGTCCAGCTCCATGAGAGCTATCGCGCTTCCTAGCAGCGGTGATATCTGTGAAGCCCAACCTGAGGGCGGATGAGGGCTCTGCGGTTGTCGGGTGAAATTTGCTGGGATGCATCTCTGTGCTAGGGGGCTTCAAGGCATAGGTCGCAGGCGTGGCGGGCGACGCCATTGTGATTGTCTTCTTGGGAGTTCCGCTGGTGGCGGGCTCAACACGATCAACTTCTCTTGGGAGCTCCGGCTCGACGAGCATCTCCGGCATGGTATTGCTCTGCGTCGACATTGTTAGGCTACAGCAGGCCTTGAAGAGCGTGTTGGGGTAGGAAAAATCTCACCTTAGCAAGCCGAGCCGAGCGGCGAGGCGGCGGTGCAGACATGGTCTGGAAAGCGCTTGATTCTGACTAAAACTGCAAGGTAAGATGGTATTGATAGCAGTACTGTGAAAAGCGCAGCTTGTTTGATGGAGTGTCTCGTTAACCAGAGGAGGAATGTCGTGATGGAATCCAACTTGGCTAGGTGATGGTATCAAAACAATGGCACGACCTGGTTGTCTAGTGGAGGGGGGTTTGTTTACTTTCTCGTGGTCCAAGCTCCGAAAAAAAGGGCACGCGGTGGGTCTGACAGTGCGCAATACAGTAGATTTAAGCGAAATTAGCATTCAATTAGCACGGTATGATGATGCTATGGAGACCATGGCAACAGCTCAAGCTCTCTCTGTTGACGAATTAAGCGCATGCTTTATCAGAAGATCTTTGTGGTATGGAGATAGCCAGAGTAGTACTAGGTATCGAGAAAGCGTCATTCTTGTCGATTACTCGGCAGTTCTCCCCGGCCAAGATCGAATAATTTGTGGATCTCATGATGCTGGTCGCGCTTCATTCGCTCTCTCTCCCAGAAACCTCCCGTTCTACATATTATACCTTTGCGACAGTAGACTTGGGGCAGCCGCGCATGCCTTACATTCATTCTCTTCGTAAAAGAAATGCCTGAAGCTTATTTCTAATGCATAATGATGGATCTTTGCCCAAGTCTTCCAAATGCCGCGTTTTAGAGCCACTCAGTATCCTCAGCATGAATAGCCGCTGATGCCGGCAATAAAGCTCTCGCGGCCACTGGTACCACTTACTGCTATCATAGATTTTCTTTTCATTCTTTTTTTTTTATTTTTTTTTTTATTTTTACTTATTTTTGCCAGCCTAGATCTTCAGCTGTATGGGTTTCACCAAACTCGATCTGGTCAATAGCGCTAGACAGACCATGTAACGGCATCCTACACCGAGCTCCATCGAGGACATGGCATTCCTCTCATCTAAATGTAGAACGGCCAGCTGTCAGGATGCCAATCCTCATTAAGCGCTCACTCTAAGACTTTAGTCGATTCCCAACTCCCAATCATCATGTCCTCAAGACCAAGGATCTATTTAATTCCGGCCCCTAAAGCACGACACTGCGGAGTCCTCCGCACTCCGAAGCGACAACGGAGCGCTCTCGGCACACGGCAGCATAATAATGTGGTTGCGCTAGAATCCTTCGAGAAGTCATAGTTCATGGCTAAAACTTTGCCGCTGCCCAGGTGATGACGGCGCCGTCGCTCAGCAGACAGGTTGCCTGCTCCAGCCTGGGCTTATTTCTCTCTCCAAGGGGGCCAAAATAGGGATATATCCAAGTTTGTCCAAGTGGTCGGCGACGGCGTCTGAAGTGGAAGGGAACGAATTGCGTGGACGGAGCATGAATGAGTTTACGAGGTGGCGTTTGGTAGGCCGCTAACCGTCAGAGAGAAAATGATCTTCGCTCCATGCACATCGATGACGGGCCACGGTATTTTTGTAGGGTGTCAGCATGCAAGAATATCTTGATTACCGTTTCCCATCCCATGCGAGGGCCAGGATTACCATGCCCAGCATGTTGTTTTCTCAGATTTACTAGAGGCTGCACGGCAAGGATATGACGACAATTCGGCTGGGCAGCAGACAACCGTCGTCCGTGGCTTTTTTCAACCAGCTCTCGTCAAGAAAGTTGGATGAAAACTAGGTAATTCTCAACAATTCAACAAACCCAATAGACAAAGATGGGCAAACGCATTAGGATGTGTGATCTCTTGCGTTAGCGGCGAACGCCTCTCAACTAGCTCCAAGAGCCAAGAGATCATCTCGTTTGAGGAGAGGCGGATTGGCACATCTCCGAGGGCGCTACAGCCCTCAAACCAAGTTGGAAGCTGAAGTACTAGGCAACAAAGCGTTCCGGGCTTCGTATAAGAGAGGAGTGCATTATCCGCAGCATGCATCGTAAACGACGGGATATGGCTGACAGCTACAGAGCCCCTTGCAGCAGTGCTTAGAGAGGACGGTGGCTCAGCGTGGCATCAATTCGGCATTTCCCCTCTTTGCAGCAGCTCTGAAATAGAACCAGATTTGCCAGATTTGCGAGGGACAGGCATGAACATCATGCCTGTCCATCCGCTCTCGCCCGCTGCTCTGATCACGCGAGCTATAAGCTTTTCAACAGTGTGATGAAGAGCTTGACAACGCTTTTGGCACTCCACCACATGATTGATTACGTCCGCTCAAGTTTCGCATCAGGTGAGAAATGCCCTTTACCATCGTGAAAAGCTCGGCACAGTCATCGTGATCTCCCCCCAGAATAAGCCTCACAGCGGGTTTGCCGGAAGAATTCAATATGGTTGGTCGAAAGATGACTCCGGTCAGGGGAACACCACTTTTTCTGCCCCCATACATACGCATAGTTTATGTCGTGGAGCGTCCCCGCGATGGGGTCGAAAAAATTAGAAGGGATCAGCGATCAGTCTTCGGTGAAGCCAGACTACCAGAGCCATCGAACGCCACCAATTGACCAATATGAGGAGAGCCAGACGCCTCGACCGGACTTCCGGCACGACGCCGCACGTATCCTCGTGCACGTCCTCGTCTCCATTCTGTTGCCGCTGGCAAATGTGTTCCGAGACAGCGCATTCCGAGCCCGCGCGGCACATCGTCGCCCCATGCATTATTGGTTATTGGAGAAGAGAGAAGAAAGAGAGGCCATCTGTGGCTTGAACAAGTGCCTATTATGAGCTGGCAGTTGGCTGGCTGAGCGAGTAAGCGAGAGTCCAAGTCCATCAGATCTGCACCAGGGCCACCCTCTGGCTTGGCCGACCAATAGGATGCGAACCTCTCCATCGGATGGTGGATTTTTTTTCGCTGATCAATGCTACATGCTGCTATCCCGCAGATGCAGCAGCCAGAGGCGAGACACGACACGCGAATGATTGTTGTCAAGGGCGCGGTGAGACAGGTTAAGCTTAAACCAAAGCAACCCAAGTCTGTCGTCAATCGCTTCGGTGTACAGAGCGACGGAGAGGAGTCCAGGATGTCCAGGATGTCCAGGGCGCCAGTGATGAGCAGCTGAACGTAGATGATGTCGGCTGCATCAACCTCCAGGCCGCTCAGGTCGTGCAAAGACGCCTGAACGGGCAAAGAGCGCCTCGAGATTTGCAGCTAGGCAGTTCGGCCAGGACGGTGCATCGTTTGGGGGCTGCAATTCGGCACTAAGTACATGGTCTACGAGGCGGTTCCTAGGGTTAGCAGGCAGGCCAGTTGCTGTCAGGCGGCAGGTTGCAGAACGGTAGCCGCTGCAAGCCCGTCTGTATGTATGTACGTGCATTTATTCGATCTGGAGCACGAATTCCTTCGAGCAGGGCAAATACTGCCGATTTGTCGTCATCATGTAGTCGGCATTGACTGATGTAGATAGTATTTGTGCCTGCCATGCCTGCATGTCGGACCATCGCTCGCCCCGCAAAGCCGCCTTTGGGGTACCGTAACCAGCGGCATTACTGGTAGGTACTACAAGTACTACTAGGTAGGTATAGTTGGTACTATGTAGGTGGGATGGCTCTTGGCAGCCGTTGCCGGTTGTCGGTGTCCTCAAACGTCGCTGCTGCTGATCAGCGTGCTGTATTCCATGCTAAAAAGAAAAATTTTCTGCCTCTTTTCTTCTCTCTGCGTCGCATGCAGCCATGTCAATATTCGCTCATTCGTGCTAGCGAATGGTGATGCTGTCGTGAGGGTGCGCTACGCAGCCAGCGGCTGGCCTTACCCCTGGCATCACAGGGAATAATAGCGACCGTGGCTGGCTAATTGACGGCTTAGCATGTCCGTCTCCAGCGCCTAAGGTAGGTACACTAATACTAAGGTGACAGCTAATGCGCAGATGCGGATATCCCAG
This sequence comes from Trichoderma asperelloides, assembly GCA_021066465.1. Lineage (NCBI taxonomy): Eukaryota > Fungi > Ascomycota > Sordariomycetes > Hypocreales > Hypocreaceae > Trichoderma > Trichoderma asperelloides. The sequence goes on along the minus strand of JAJKFY010000277.1, from coordinate 8,732 downwards.
GCGGGTAAAGAGTCTGGCCGGCATCAGAAGCGTCCCCAGTCAGCCTCTCCGCCAGCGGCACGGCCATTGATGCGTGCGCGGGTCCACAAGGAGGAGCTGGCTGGACTTGGCTCCTCAGGTGCGGCGATGAAAATTTCAATCCCAAGCCGTGCCTCCAGTCTGTTGCAGCCCGGTGGAGTGAGGGTGGTGGGGGAGAGCACGGTGACAGTCCAACCAGGCGCTGGCCACGCAGCAATAAGCAGGCCGTGGCCATTCCGCGCTGTGCTCGTCTCCAGGGGCCCTAGCCCAGAGACAGTCCTAGCAGTCTGGGCCGGGCGACCACCTGACCGTCGGCTGGCGAGACTGGATTGAGGCGAAAGCCAACCGGCGCTGCGTCCTCGCATCCACCGCACACCCACTCGCATGGACACATGGTTGGCCGATACTAGCACTGCGAGGGCGCAGCCTCTTTTTGGGAATACGGGCCAAGGACGACAGCCGTGGAGTCCAGCAGCCAGACGCCTCTGCCTCCGGGTCTGGGGTACAGTTTGCTGGCTGTACGCGGTGCGTCGGGTCGCAGCATCTGTCGTCCGGCCATGGAAGGCTTCCGCGACTGCTGCTCCCTTGCGACGGGGATCGTCTGCGCTCGTGGTGGCACGGCCCAGGCAGGATGGAAGAGCGTGTACCCCGTGCATGCAGCTGGACGGCTCACGTCTCACAGGTACCCGTGCCGCCGCGCTGCCAGTTTTTGCTTCGCATCCTTTCCTTCAGCGCCAACGCCGAGCTCGCTCGCCGCTCCACCTGGCAATCGGCCGATCCAAGCCAGCCAGTCACCAGCCAGCCGAGTCCCCAAGTCTCCAAGTCCCAAGTCCAAGCCTAAGCTGCACCCCGTCGACGAGCCAGGCCCAGCCTCAGCGCACCCATCAGACAGTTAGTGGCTGGCCGTGAGTCGCAGGCGCAGAGCGGCCGCGGACGCTCTCCATAAATGGCCATAAAGACGGGGGGCCAGCACCAGCGCAGACGTTGCCGCCGTAGAAGCTGCTGGCTCCCCTCTTCTCAATTCCCATTACATAAAAGAAGTCCCGGCGCCGTTTCCCACCAGCTTTTCGAGCTCCTGTATCTTCGACGACCCTCTCGGAAGCCTGCAAATTATCTTTCTGGAAGTGCGGGCTACCGTACCTTATCTCTCGCTGATATATTTTTCTTACGTTTCCGCCCGCCAGGCGCATTCTCGGCCTCCCATAGGCGCCACAGACGCGCTGCCGAACGCCTATCTCTCTGGTTGTCGTCTTGCGCCCAAAGGACCCTGCAATTGCATTCGCCCGCCGCCTAATCTCGCTGATAACAGCGTTTTCTTCAGCGCCCACTGGCGAACCAGAGACCACCTTCGTCGTCCGGCCGGCCATCCCTCTGATAGCTTGCCGCCGCTTGTTGAATCCAGGCGACGTCCCACCCCTGAGACGACGTCACAGGACGCTGTTTTGTGTTGTTAGAATCACTGGGGCGCTTGCCGCAGCGCGGCTGTCGTCTCCAAGGGCCAACTCAAAGGCATGGCCGACAAGATGTCCATCGACACCAAGCCGCCGAACCCTCATGACCGGGACGAGAGCGAAGAGTCGACTGGTTCCACCCCGGAGAGAGACCAGAACCCGTCCATGACTGCCGGCAGCGGCAGTACCATCATCAACGTCTCCCAAGACGGCCAGCAGCCCAAGAGAAAGGGTGGCCGCAAGCCTGTAAGTGCCGTTTCTTCCCTTGTCTATACTCTACACTTTTCACGCCATTCCAAGTATTCCCCATCAACAGGGTATATGGGCACCTATGTGTCTGCTCTGCATACCATCATGCACCTTGCTGCCAACTACTACTACTACTGCTGCTGCTGCTGCTGCTGCTGCTGCTGCTGCTGCCAAGTACTAGCAGTAGTATCACTACCCCTCATCCTACCCTTCCTCCAAACCAACAGCTGCAAAGCACGATTCGTTTCCACCAGCTGGCTGGGTGTAATGCGATTTGGTAAAATAATACCTACCACGATGCGTTGCACACAAATTGCGGTTTGCCGCAGGACAGCCGCACGGGTGGCCGCGGCTTTCAATTACCCTTTGCGGTAATTCGCTTCAACCCCATGCTTGCTTCTTGTACAACATCACGCAACATCACGACATAGCCATCACTGCGCTCATCGTTAACGTACCCTTGACTATACAGATCTATGCCACTTCTGAAGAACGCAAACAGCGCAACAGACAGGCTCAAGCTGCCTTCAGAGAGCGTCGCACTGAGTATATTAAGCAACTCGAGGAAACCATCCGCGTCCATGAGTCCAACTTACACAATCTACAGGCGGCCCATCGCACTGCCGCTGAAGAATGTCTGATGCTGCGATACAAGAATTCGCTTCTCGAGCGTATCCTCCTTGAAAAAGGTAGGCTCCTTTCCCCCTCTATCCCTCTATCCTTACTTTCACCTTTTAGTCACCAATCAACTAACATTCTTCATTTTGTAAGGCATCGATGTTCAAGCCGAACTCCAGGCCAAAACCGGCAGTCCCAACTTGGCGCCCACTCACATGCCCCAGAACTTGGTCCAGCCACCTCCTCTTCAACGTACCATGATGCATCGACACCATGCGCGCAAGTCTACCTCCAGCATTGCTCCCAAGACTGAACCCGGCACGGCTCTTCCACCACCCTTGCAACCCCATAAAACCGCGCCATCACCCAAAAATCGACCAACACCTTCTTCTCATGCCAATTCCCCCAATACGGCGAGCTCAGCATTCTCTCCCGCAGCCTCAGATACCTTGTCTATGAGAGGCTCGATTTCTGGATTGTCCCGTCAGCAGATGACGCCCATCTCCATTACGACCCCTTCGTCGAGGCAGCCACTGGCACAGGCCGGATCGAGGGCGGCAATGGGCTCTGGTGCATCATTCTATCCAACACCTTCATTCCAAAACCACATTGAACAGCTTGGTAAGAGACACAAAGATTCCATAAAGACTACGGATTTGCGTGTTCATGGGATTACTAATGCGTCGCTTTACAGAGCAAGAATACGAAGCAGATATGGTTGAAGATTCAGAGATTGAGACACCAAGCGGTCCTGGCCCATACCCTGGCGGTTTCAACGGCGAGCAGCAAACGATGCTTCTCTCTCCAGCTTCCACAGGGCCCGGGCATCATGTGACAACGGGCTCTCAGTACCCCTCAATGTCTCAACTTCTGGACCAAAACGCAGACTGGGGTGATCCATTTGGTCTCAGTGCTAGCATGGCTTTTCCAGCTCAGCCTTTTCCGTTCGACCAGGGACATTTGAGGTGATTGGCAGCTATGTGACATCCGCCGGATGGCCCGGACGATCCGGTGCGGCGGGGATCGTTGACTCCCACCTGGAGCTGAATCTCAACACTTCCTCGGAGTCGAAATACTTTCCATTCTACTTCGAGTGGTTTTCTGAAGTACATTACCGCGAGATGGTCCTCACATCTCAAGATGAAGCTCGCTGCGGAGGCTGGTCATGTGCCGAAGCGGATGGCCAAGGATGGACTTCCCCTGGTTAAGATTAGTATGATGTGCGTCTCCAAACGCTCCGGATCCAGGTATTTCTAGGACGCGCGACGCTTGGTGGCTCTCATTACGCTTGGTCGATCCAGGGTAACGGTGTAGTACCCGGTCCCGCGTCAGACGGAATGTGGAGAATGAATCGAGATATCCCGTGGAGTTGTTGAACTCTGTTTGGTTAACGGCCCACTGGATATTCTTATTGCCTGTTATCATGGGTGCCATTGGGACAAGAAACCCATACCAGGATTACCAAGGGCTGCGGGTATGCCTCACGTATTCCACAAATCACCGGGCGTTGATTTTAGTTTGAAAAATTATATGATTTAACTCTAGCTTATGATGTACGAAGCATCCCTTTGGTGGCATGACCCATGTCTTTGGGCTTCTTTTCTTTGCCCAGTCCGAGGACGACGACGTGGTGGATATACCCATTGTACCATTGGATTGATGTTACTAAAGATTTTAATACCGAGAGATGAAAAAAACAAGGCATGAAAAAAAGCGAAAAGGGATTTTGGTACAAAAAAGTTATCTTTTTATGGCTATCGCGGATGTTACTTTTCCTTTTTTTTTTTTTTTTTTTTTTTTTTTTTGCGGCGACTTATATGAAAAGAGATATACAAAGAGAAGGAGGACAAAATCACAGCCGAAAGGGCATAGGAAATTCCGTATTAACAAGGGGAGCACTGGGACTGATAGCATGGTTTAAACGAATATAATGCATGTAAGCTTACCTTTTGGGTCTTCTCGGGGGATTTCCCTTTTGGTATATATGGATGCGTATGCGTCATAGCTTTTTGGTTTTTGTTTTTTTTCTTGCTTATATTCCAATATAAATATCCATAATTGTACATACTACTTAGAGTCTTCCTTCCGTTTGAGGCAATTCCGAGGTTTAGCGTGACTGCTACTGTGTATAAAAACCCGACGAAAGAGATAGATCTGTGTCGGAGTATAAATGAGAGAGAACGAGTGCCGAATGCTCAGACGGGGAATAGCCAGATCTGCGATGAATGCTACCACCTCCACTGCCCATTCAATAGTACTAGTAGAATACGGATTCTTGTGCGGAGTATGTCTTACAGCATCGGCGGGTTGTCTTGAATATCACTGGCGATCTTCGTAGGGACGTGCTTTTTGCATGTGTCAGATTGTATCAGTTATGACTGAATGAAGAACAGGGGCGACCAGAGATTCTAGTGTGGTCTCGAGTGATTCTTAATTGAGATGATTGAGATCTGCTAGTTCAATTTCTATTCTTAGTAAGTAGATAGATACCTGTCTTATACATAGAAGCTACCGAGGCGTATCATAGTAAGCAAAAAGGCTTTCAAATCGTTAACATGAGTCATGTGGCATCGTGTGCGTTAAAAAAAGAAAAAGGCAAAGAAATGGAAAGGGGGCGAAAGAAATCCCGCCAGTGCTACTACCCAACGAGCAGAATCCGTGTTTCCCATGACGATCCACCATCTCCTCCCCCCGGATCGGCTGTAGATATGGACGTGCTATAGACAGTCATTATCCCATATCAACAAAATCTCCCCATCATCTCCGAAACCAAGGCCCTCTCGGGCCTTTGTTAAACGACCAACAGCCAGAAAACGCTTCCGAGACACAAGGCCCATGCCCATGCCAGGCTGTTACCAACGTCAGCTCCGGCCATCCGCGTGGCTGTGCTATTCCACAGCATGGTAGCAACTCCCGCCTCGGTCACCTCATCGATGCTGCACACCACCTTGCATTGGCCAGCGGCATTCGAGCTGCTGCGCCGGAGCAGTTCCCCCCAGGGTCCGACATCTCGGCTCCATAGCATCTCGCCGGGATTACTGGAAGAATCTCGCTTCTTTGAGGACGTGGAATCGGAGGTGTTGTAAATCATTTCTATCCACTGAATTTGGAGATTTGCCGAATCGTACAGCGACATGTTGCCACTCCAGCTGCCGCCGTCGCTCCAGGCGTTGAAGTTGATGCCCGAAGCGCCCGTCGGCACTTGGAAGCTGATGTTGGCGACCTGCTGGCCGTCGACGTACCAGACGCTGCTCTGGGCGGTCCAGTCGAGGCGATGAACGGCCCATTGGCTCCAGATCATGCCATTCGGCAACGTGACGTTCTGGGTGGCGTCGGGATTGACCTTGTCGTCGCTGGTGAAGGAGGGCTGGTTGGTGTACTGGATCTTCTCCCGCGGCCCGCGAGTCAAGACCTCCATGTCGGCCTCTTGCACCGCAGACGTCGGATTGGGGTCCCGATAGGTGAAGAAGGCCGTGACGGCGCCCGGCCCGCCAATGGTCCGGGCGAGCATGCGCAGAGACACAAACTGGTAGTCTGACGTCTTGGTCTGGAAGGCCGCCGCGGACTGGAACTTGGGCAGCCGCTGGGTGCGCAGCGTCATGTACGTTTCCGACGCGGCGTCGCTGTCGTTGTTCTTCTGGATGTACACGTTGCTGGGCGAATACACCATCAGGACGGCTGCCGCGCCGGACAGGCCCTTGCCCTTGCCCTCGCTGTTGCTCCAGCCCTGGGGCTGCCACACGCTCGTCCACTCGGCGCTGGAAAAGTACTCGCTCGTCGGCTTGGCGATGGTGGCGAGGGTCTCGTTGGTGATGAGGGCTGGGACGCCGGCGTCTTTGGTTAGGTTGCGGAAGTCGTAGAACATGTGGTTGGAGAAGTAGCCCGGCTGCGTGCCGTTGGTGAGGAAGCAGTCACAGACGGAGTCATCGCCGTTTGGCAGAGGCTGGGGACTGCTGGCTGCGGCGAGGCATGGGATGAAGATGGGTAGTATTACGAGTGCGGTTAGTGGTGTAAGGGGAGAGCATGAGGGCCAATGCATGGTGTTGGACTTGTTGGAGCTGTTCAAACTACGGGGGGTGAGCAAATCTAAAGAAGAATTGAAAAAGTGATGCTGTCTAATGGGTGGGAGCAGGCAGGTGTAGATAGGTAGGCAGTTTCAAGAGCTCTTCTTAACAGCATGTGAAACGAGGCATTGAGATATTCATCATTGGCACAACACCAGCACGACGACGCGAGAATGATGGAGGGAAAATGGAAACAAGGAAAAACAAAGAAAGAAAGAAAAAAAGGGACCGCGAAGGATCAATTGGCCATGCCTATTGTGTACCGTGCCTGTACCTGGGCCTGTATGCAATAATGTGGGCTCTTCAATTTACGGATCACCGATGAACTGATCGCTGTTGGGTTGTCGCATTTTGACGGCGTGCCGTGATGCATGGGCTCGTATTTCGGGCTACAGCTGCGGTGAAGTGGAGTGAACAGGAATCGAACTCCGTTGAGATCTGCGCTATTGCTACGGGATAATGGCAGCTTGTTTCCAAGGGCCGGTGGCGCTATTATAGCTAGCTCGATGGGCAGACATATGCATGTTCTACAGCTGTCAATTCCTCGGATTATTCATTTCCCCGAGCCTCGCTCAGACCCATCCGCCGACCCGTCGCCTTGCTCCTTGCATAACCTCAGACCTACATACATACATCACTTTTAACTATCCGCAGTGGCGGCGTTCAAGGCGAACAGCACAAGAGCTTGCGAGGAAGAAGCGCGACAACCCTCTTTCCTACCTGCCTTTGGTGTTCTTGTAACGCGAAAGGAAACGGCGGAGCAAACAACAAGCGATCTGTAGCAATTGAACCACCTCTTTGTCCCCGCCTGCTAAGCTTTAGGTGCATAAGTATCATGTTGATCATGGCAATTTCAGGATACTCACGGTTGCAGATGACCTTAGATACAACAAGAGCAAGATAAAGCAAAAAGGCCACTTGGTTATCTATCCAACATGTCGTCGCCAAGTGCCGCCTCTGCCTCCGTAAAGCAGCAAAAGGTCGAGTCGCCATCAGCAGTCCTCGACTCTGCCCATGAAGCCGCAAAGGATGAGCGCGTTGACGACGACAACGACACTACAACTGAGGCCGGAGAAGTGGCCGGAGAAGTTGAGTCCGAAGCAGCAGAGAACGGTGCCGAATCTGCCGACAAATCACCAGGAGAGGCATCGTCTTCTGATGCTGCTGAAGAAGCACCGCCGCTGCCGAACGAAGCTGTTCCTGATGGCCCACCCCTGCCAAATGAACCAGTGCCACAGAAGCCAGAAGATGACGGATGGGATTGCCAGTGGGATCCGAATAGCCAGTCGTGGTTCTTCTACAACCGGTTCACAGGCAAGACTCAGTGGGAAAACCCTCGAGTGCCAGACGCAAGCGCTGCGACCACTTCACAAGGGGTAGAGCCGCAGCCGCCTTCTGATGAGAAGCCTGTTGCGGGCGGCTACAACCCTGCCATTCACGGCGACTATGATCCAAATGCATGGTATGCCAAGAATGACCAAGAGGATGAAAGTGCGTCTGCCGGCTTCTCTGGCGATCCCGCTGCCATCTATGGTGCTACCGTTTCTTTCAATCGCTTCACCGGAGCCTTTCAGTCCGGTGATGCGGGCCCTGAGCGGCACTCGGACGAGGCCAAGGCTAAGCGTCAGATGAACGCATACTTCGACGTTGATGCCGCGGCGAATGCTCATGGTGGCCGCAGCTTGAAGGCTGAACGCTCGAATAAGAAGCCAACTAAGAATGAGCTGAAAGCTTTCAAAGAGAAGCGTCGGGCCAGAAAAGAAGAGAAGCGCCGAGCTTGGCTGCGCGATTGAAAACAATCTTCTCTAGATTCTTTTTTTTTTTTTTTCTGATACAGGACTTTAGGATTTCACTTGCTTGGTTTGGTTCTCTTGCATTGCATTGGTCTTTTCAACCCCCAATCTACTTAACACTTTAGGGGCTATCATTTTTTTTTTTTTTTTTTAATTTGGCAGACTTGTCGGCTTGAATTTTCTCGAAACATACAGCGGCGTTGGAAAAAGAATGGAGGGGAGTGCGGACGGCATATTATAATTTTCTTGGCTGTAATCATGTTTCGTGTATGATTACCCAGTGGTGTTTACGTCCGGCTTTATAACTTATTGCTTTATGCCTAACTTTACCTCTTTAGATTTTTAAATTTTTTCTTGAAAGAACTACACCGGTTTTTTCAACTAGGCTTGGGACGATGGATTAGACTACTTCGTACATTACATATCCAAATATACTCAATTATAAGGCTTGTGCGGCGTTCCTCTGGGGGGGGGGGGGGGGGGGGGGGGGGGGGGGGGGGGGGGGGGGGGGGGGGGGGGGGGGGGGGGGGGGGGGGGGG